>JBBBDQ010001127.1:11647500-12072500 GCA_037127315.1 Ascarosepion bandense | reverse complement strand
TCACCTTACGTAAAAATAGCCTGAATCGCTGACAGAAAACAAAAAATGAAATTTTAATTAAAATTTCCAACGTGTTAGAAAGGATTTAAATTTTTAAAAAATAATAACAACAAAATTTGTTCTTTCCTCTTAATAATAACATAAATCTTTTGGTGATAAAACTGTGTTTTTATTAAGTTTGTTAAGTTTTAACATCATGATATGCTGTTTTTTGTTTTTTTTCTTGGCAATTGATTGGAGGTACCTAAATTCGTAGTTTCTTTCTTCTGTTTGACTACAACCTCCATGTCATAGATAATAAAAAAATTTAAAAAAAAATCTGATTTTCTCAACGATTTTCTATAAAAAATTACTTACTTGTATAATTTGTTTTTCGGGTAGTGCTTGAAAGAAATATGCTTATTTTTCTTTTTCTTTCTTTCGAATGTTCGTTTTTACTTTTCGCAGAAATATAAATGTTGAGTCAAGAATAATATTTTTTCAAATGATTTTCTAAACATCTGTGAGCGTCTTTAACCTGGGTGACAGAAAGATTTTGTCTCTGGAAGCTTTAATTAAACGAATCTTTACACTGACCGGGACGTAAAAAGTGAGACAGAGTACAAGAATGCCATTGTAGGTCATTCTATGTAACTTGAGAATCTTCAATGGCATACTTTTGGGTTGTAAATGAAATCGACCGCGGGCGAATACAGCTACAAACTTTAAGCGCCCAATTAAGTTTTTAATCGACAGATATATATATATATATATATCCGAGTGAGTATAGAATGAGGAGAGAAAAAAGAAAATTTTTTTTCCGTCCAAAACAATAATTTAAAACAATGCTCAATATATGATGTATAGAGCAGTGAATATTTATTATAAATTATGTTTTAGAACATGTACATAATTTCTTCTATATAGGGAAGAGGACATATATAGAAGAAATTATACATGTTCTAAAACATAATTGATAATATATATATATATATATATATATAGGGTGCGATGGATAATGTCATCTAAATTACTCAAAAATGAAAAAAACACTGATTTATTTTTTAAAGAAACATATTTGGCAAAATTACACAAAAATATCTTGAAATACTAAAAGCTAAATTTATTCAATGTCTCGGAACGAGAAACCGGAGAGCCGAGTTCGAATTCCAGTTGAATCCATTGTATTCACTTACGCACAAATACCCTTGGGAAAGGTATTAATCCGTCTCTTCCTTCCAGTTATGGGTTAAATAGCAGGACAGATTGGGTTCTATAGCCTTAGTCGGCAACCAGTCTACCGAAGAAAGCAATGACAACCTACTGCGGGATAATCTTCTGCCCAGTCAGTCATGTCTCTTTCGAGACATGATCGCCCAAGCGTATTTCACGTATGGCACTTAACTGACTGAATCGCCATTGGCTTCAATCACGGCCTCCAGACAGATTTTGCAACTTTTTCCAACTCTTCTACACGGTCTCCTTGTTTATACTGATGAATATTGCCATAATCCTTGCCTTCAGTTCATCGTTGGAGTTACATAGAGTTTTGCTGGCCTCTCGCTCAGCTGCGCTCCACACCTAATAATCAAGGGGGCTAGAGTCAGGGGAGTTAGGTGGCCAGATGTAAAGAGTGGTTTGGCCGAAGAATTTATCAGATAGCCATGATTGGATTCTCTGGCTTGTGTTGCATGGTGCACAGTACTGTTGTCAGATATAGAGTCTTCCAGCAGCCACCTCTTTTTCCCAGATCAGTACTACATCCCTAAATCAATCGATGTCGGCCCCCGTTTTGTGTCTGAGTGGCCTGTCAAAAGATGAATGGTGGATTAATATCGCCATCCATAGAGATCACTTCGAACACCTTCGTAAGCACCTTTAGACTTATTCAGCTTTTTTCTGAATCATCAGGACTGTCCTTGGATAGACACTGACACACACGCACACACACACGCGCGCACACACACACACACACACACACACACACACACACACACACACGCACACACGTCGCTGCAAGTATAGAGCTCGGTATAATTACAAATCAAATATTTTAGGAGGTAAGTCAGTTAAGTGCCATACGTGATACACTCTTGGGCGATCATGTCCCTTTCGAGACATGACTGACTGGACAGAAGATTTTCCCGCAGTAGGTTGCCATTACTTTCTTGGGTAGACTAGTTGCCGACCAAGGCTAAAGAACCCGATCTGTCTTGTTATTTAACCCATAACTGGAGGAAAGAAGTGGATTAATACTTTTCCCAAGGGTATTTGGGCGTAAGTGAATACAATGAATTCAACTGGAATTCAAACTTGGCTTCCCAATTTCTCGTTCCGAACCGATATCCACTTTATTTTAGAAGGTACAGATTTCAAGAAAATATATTCATTCAAATTTTGCTACTAGGCTTAAATTGCAGAAATGAAAAATATCATTGTTTTCTTTTGAATTTTCATTTTAAGTAATAATATCGGCATTCAAACATTTACCAATAATTGTCAGTGTTTCTGATCACTATTCACTGACTCAGATACGCGTTTATGTCACTGTAAAGAGGAGGAGAATTTATATCGTGTGTCATAGACAATATAAAAAACAAGTCTGGTTTCAACAAGCAAGGAGTAGGACGTGTTTACATAATATCAATGACAAGAACATGATATAAATAAATATCCGAAAAAATATGATTCGAGAAATACTAGGGCTCGAAACCGTTTAATGAATCCGGTTAAAGCCAGTTTTTATATGATAATCAATGAAAACGAAACCGATTTGCCAAAACTGATTTTAATGTTTTTAGTTTCCGCTTCCCGTGGAACATTGCTCTATTGATTTCCTTTGCAGAAATATCGTTGTAACTGCAGTTAGTCAACCTTTAGCTAGCTGAGGGCTGTCTGTTTCATTGAAACAGGTCGCAACATTCTCCGCTTCCCAATACTTTAGATTATCCCCTTTCATTTCCTTCCCTCGCCGACTCCTAGAATTTGAAGATTACAGAGTTTATTCATAGCAGGCCAAGGGTTAAAACAAGTAATACTTCTCTTTCAGTAGACGCAATAACCAGTTCCTGATTTATTTCAAGGAAGCAACACGAACTAAATTTTCTTTCTATTTTACAATATCATTTATACTGCGACAAGTTCTCCTTTTCATTCTCATTAAGCCCTAACATGATGAAAAGAAAATTAACTGTGTGGAATTTTTCGTTCAGAAAAATAAAGGTGAAATTTTAATGCACGAATTGTGGGTAGACCAAGAAATCTTCCAGAGAATCTACCACGTCTCTGATCTGGAATTTGAAAAAAGTAATCCAATCGACATAAATCAAGATGTAAACCAGCCTCTTATAAAATGGCGTGAACAACGGAAGACTTTTTAACAAAATACTTTTTAACATGTCTATGGAAGAAGAGATTTCAAAATTTGCTGCCATGGATGGATTTTCTTTCAATTCAATCGCCAGAAGCAATTCTATACAGACAAATCTTTATGATCATTTGGGCAAATATGATAAATTGCAGCCAACATGGAATCGGGAATATGGTACTGAATTGAAACATGACCAAGAAACAAGAACTTATTCAATATATCGAAAAAGAAGTACCGCCGTATATTTGTTACTCATTGACATTGGATCAAATCAAAAGAAGCAATATATGAACATGAAAGAAGCAATATATGAACATGTGAAAGACAACCATTGGTCGTTGGGTTTTATTGAGATGACCCCTACCTCCGCTAGAAACTTTGAAAATAATACAGCAGCTTCTTTGGAGAATGTACTTTGATCAGTCAGTCAGTCAGTCAGTCAGTCAAGGGCCATACGTGATATATGCTTTGGGCGATCATGTCTCGAAAGCGACATGACTAACTGGGCAGAAGATTATCCCGCAGTAGGCTGCAATTGCTTTTTACGGTAGACTGGTTGCCAGCCAAACTATAGAACCCAATCTATTCTATTGTTTAACCCATAACTGGTGGAAAAAGATGGATTAATACCTTTCCCAAGGGGATTTGTGCGTAAGTGAATGCAAGGAATTCAACTGGAATTCGAACTCTGCAAACTGATTTGTCGTTTCGAGTCGATACTCACTGCATCACAACGCACACCCGAAAATAATATATTTTTCCAAATTTTTTGGTGTTAATCTGACAGTTTAAACACTAATTGATATTAATTCATTAAAAAACAAACAAAACAATGAAAATTAAGTTTGGTTCTAAGTCGGCCAAAACCCTTTTTTAAGTTTAAAACCAAGTTCAATTATTAGTCATTCTCAAAACCGGTCAAAAACCTTACATTTGGTTTTGAGAATGATCGTTTCACTTTTTTTTGCTAGCCCTGAGAAATACATATTTCAGATGTTCCGGCAGATTAATAAAGTGTTTTCCTTGTTGGCCATTAGAAGATTTGGGTGTTACAACATCATACTCCTTCCATATGTCATCTCAGTTGATATATAATTAAATTGGTTTTTATTTAAAATAATTTTAATTTACATTGCGACACAGAAATTTCTCTTTCAAGATTTTACCTCGTCATTGTTGGAGATTTTGGGTACCCTTGTATACTAGTGAGCCGTCAATGAGCTGACTTATTTGATAGTTCACCAATAGGAGGGTTAACCAATCAGAAGGCTCAACATATTCAATGCGACGTGTACAAAGGCGACCATATTTTCCCAAGTGTTGGCGATATAGTCGAATTCAGTAGAGTGTCTGACTCGTGAGTGTTAATTTTGACGTTGTTTCATTGAACAGATTGCGTACTGCGCTGTATTCTATATTCATAAACTATGGTGGACATGGTCAACAGTCATCAGACAATGTTGACTTGTCGTGAAAATCATTTACATTTGAATCTAGAAAACAATACGCTTTTTAATTAAGGAGTTATTACGGATGGGGGAAGACAGAAAAATTATGTGTGTTTAATTTAATTAATCAGAAGGAAGTACAACGTTTAAATTTGAAAATATAAGTTTTTTGTTTTAGGAATACATAGTTTCTTCCTTCAATCTTAACGGGAAAGTTGTTTTTTTTTTAATCATATCATCCCGAGCAAGGCGATAACGCCACTGATGCGCAGGGGGCTACGTAAGAGTAAAGAGATTAGAAAAGAGAAAGCCGGAAACCACATCCTAAACAGGGAACAAGGGATGAGCCTCTTCACCTGTTCAATAGATGTGGGGGGAGTGTGAACCGGGCCATAGTTTTGTCTATCTACTCCAATTGAAAAAAAAATAAAGAAAAGAGTGAAAAATTGGAAAAGAGAAAACCGGAAACAGGAAACAAGAGATGAGCCTCTTCACCTGTTCAATAGACAGGAAGTGCTAGAAAAGAAGCTGAAGGAGTAGAATTGTCGTCTGCATTTGGTTGATCTAAATGTGAATGGGTGAGACCCAGTTGCCAGTCTGGTTGCACGAGTAAACATCCTGTTGCAGAGGCACCAATGACTTAAGTTTCTTGGAGCAGAAGCCATGAAAGTATTTTTAGAACAGACAAAGGGAGGCCAAGTCTCGCCGGTGGGGAAGTGGCCGTAGTCGAGCCGCCATGTCGGTACCTATCACATTACTGATTCTCCTTTGGAGCCTGTCAAAAACACTGAGACGAACATCAGGGGCGCCTGACCATATATGGCAGCAGAATTCCATGCATAGACAAATGGTTGATTTGTATATATGCAGGATGTCAAGTGGTTAAGAGATGAGTATTGACCTTGCATTTAGATTCCTGGAGGTTGTAGCCGTCAGGAAAGCAAGAGTATGGAAGCGAGTTCCACAGGCGGGAAGTGCGAGAAAAGAAGCTGGAGGAATAGAATTGTCATCTGCATTTGGTTGATCTAACTGTGAATGGGTGAGACCCAGTTGCCAGTTTGGTTGCACGAGTAAGCACCTGTTTCAGAGGCACCAGTGAAGCCATGAAAATATTTATAGAACAGACACATCCCGTCGGCGGGAAAGTGGTTGGAGTCGAGCCGCCAAGTCGGTACCTATCACATTACTGATTCTTCTTTGGAGCCTGTCAAGAACACTGAGATGAACAGCGGGGGCGCCTGATCATATATGGCAGCAGTACTCCATGCACGGATGGTTTGTATATATGCAGGATGGATTCATGCGGGAAAAACATCCTGGCCCGACACAGTGACCCAACCTTCCTAGCAGTGAATTTAGCTATTGACTCAATGTAGTGGCTCCAGTTGAGATCAAAAGACAGGGTAAGACCGAGGAGGCGCAGTGTATTGCTCTCAGGGAGACACGCTTGGTCTAAAAGTGCTCTTTGAGTATCATTATACTATTCTTCATGTAGTGAGGATAAACTGACTGCTATTTAATTCAAATTTCTTCTCATCGCAATGTTATATATCATACTGGGATTATATTTTTTATTTAAATATTTTTGATATTTTCAATAAACGGGATTTATATACTTGAAAATTGTTTATAAGTCGTGAATAAAATTTGATATTATAAAATTATAAAAAGACAATCCGTGATCTTAAAAAAAACATTTATATTATATTATAAAAAGTAATCTATATATAAATAAAAAAAACTATATTAAATTAATTTATACTAAAATACAAACAATCTGGATTATCATATTGATGCAGATATTTATTTTTATGCTTACATGTAATCATCAACTCAATTCTTTTGTTTAACAAGCATTGATTATTTCAATGATTTAAGATAACTCATTTTTCGGTAAGACATAAAATACATCAGTTTGTTTTTTCCAGTTATAAGATTTGGCTTTTGCTATTATGTCGCAGGTGATGAAAGAATCATCATTATCAATCTTTAATTGCCAGAAATATATAGAAAGCTCAGAGCTGCTTTTATAATTTTTATTGCTTCAAGTCATTTGATGAGAACAGAAACGAAATTTCCAAAGATTTTTAGTGGAACCAAAATTTATGGGAATAAATGTTAACTTTATAAACAATATACAAAGACTCTTTATGTTTAATACCACAAATATTTTTAAAATGAAAAATATAATCACAGTATAATATATAACATTCCGATAAACAGGAATTTTAATTTAAATGTAGTTCCCTTTCTGTGTCTGCTATCAACACTGTGTCATCAGTTACTTCCGATAAGCAGAAATTTAAATTTCTGGTTATCGGAAGTAACTGATGATAGAGTGTTGATAGCAGAAACAGAAAGGAAACTACAATACCTTCTACGAATGTAGCTAAAGAAAGCGAAAAGAAAGGACAAAACAAGTTTTTCTTCACGTGCCGTGTCCTTTCAGGACGTAGGTGATCATGGACTTCCACTTGGCTCTGATTTTTGTTGCTCTCAACATTTATCATCTTGGTATTTCTGTTCCATGTCGCTATTAACATAGGTACCTCTCCCAAACCCCGCTCCGCAATCCATTTGCTCAGG
This sequence comes from Ascarosepion bandense, assembly GCA_037127315.1. Classification (NCBI taxonomy): domain Eukaryota; kingdom Metazoa; phylum Mollusca; class Cephalopoda; order Sepiida; family Sepiidae; genus Ascarosepion; species Ascarosepion bandense. Next base: position 12,065,117 of record JBBBDQ010001127.1, on the reverse strand, counting down.
CCCAGCAAATCTGTCACGCGTTGATTTCCTCTGTCTCACTTTCCGTTCTGCGAGTATCGGATTCTCTAAACCCCTTTTCCTCATTGCGTGTCCCAGGAACCTTAGCTGTCTCTTCCTGATACTAAGCATATTTTTTTTTCTCATTTGCATTCTCTCCAACACCTCGTTGTTAATCCCGTACTCAGTCCATGGTATCCTCAGCATCCTTCAGGAAAACAACATTCTTGTTGCTTCGATCCTCTCCTTCATCCTTAAATATATTACAAATGTTTTTCTTTATGTGCCGTGTCTCGTCACGACGTAGGCGATCATGGACGTCCATTTGACCCTGTTCCATGTCGCTATTAACATAGGTACCCCTCCCAATCCCAGCTCCGCAATCCATTTGCTCAGGCCCATCAAATATGTCACGCGTTGGTTCTCTAAACCCCTTTTCCTCATTGCGTGTCCCAGGAACCTTAGCTGTCTCTTCCTGATACTAAGCATATTAACATAGGTACGCCTCCCAATCCCCGCTCCGCAATCCATTTGCTTAGGTCCAGCAAATATGTCACGCGTTGATTTCCTCAGTCTCTCTTTCCGTTATACGAGTATCGGATTCTCTAAACCCTTTTTCTTCATTGCGTGTTCCAGGAACCTTAGCTGTCTCTTCCAGATGCTAAGCATAATTTTTTTCTCTCCAACATCTCGTTGTTAATCCCGTACTCAGTCCATGGTATCCTACAAATATTACAAAGTTTTTCTTTATGTGCCGTGTCTCGTCACAACGTAGGCGATCATGGACATCCATTTGCACCTCTTCCTTGTCGCTCTCAACATATTTCCTCTTGGTATTTTTCCCAAACCCCGCTCCGCCATCCATATGCTCAGGCCTATCAAGTATGTCTCGCACTGCTTTCCTCTGCCCCTCTTTCCTGCTATCCGCCCTGTGAGTATTAAATTCTCCAGGCCCTTCTTTTTCATTGCTTGTCCCAAGAACCTCACGTGTCTCTTCCTTAAGTTAAATATGAATTTTCTTCTCGTTTGCAACATATCCAAAACCTCATTTTTGCTCACGTGTTCAGTCCATGTTATCGTCTGCTGAAATGTGGTTTTAAACATGAACTACAAGAAAACTGAATGCATGGTCATCAGCGAAAAGAGGCGCCCAGAATTCCAACTGTAAGACAGGAAGCGTTCTACTAGAGGACGGAAAGTGCTACATTGAGATCCGAATGCGTATTAGCCTAGCCAAAAACTATTCCAAAAACTGAGTAGAATATTGAGAGGAAAATTTCATCGGAAACAAAGAAGAGACCACTGGATTGTTATGTGATATCTGCCCTTCAGTATGGCAGTGAATGATGGATTATCTCATCAACGATGAACGAAAGACTTGACGCAATCAAAATGTAGTTCTACATGGGGATGCTGAGGATACCATGTACCGAACATGTGGAAAGCTACAAAGTTTTTGATGGAATGGAAACAAAAAGGAAACTTAATATCAAGAAAATACAAGTGTTTCTGGTGCATTTTGTTAGGAAAGTGGGCTTGAAAAATCTGATACGCACAGGTCAGAAAGAGAGAAACAGAAACAAGGGAAAGCAACTATGACATAAATGTTGAAGTTGAGCAAATGAATGGCAGATCAGGGTTTAAAAGGAGTAACAAGAGAAAGTTAGTTAAGAGTTACAAGGGAGTGATGTAGAACGTTATAATCGCCCTCGTCCTGAAGGGACACGGCACTAAGAAGAAGAAAAAGAAGAAAAGGAAGAAGAAGAAGTGTTAGTTTATATTCAGCGCCTTATGATTGCAGTGTGCATGAAACTCAGTCGTGTTATCTGCGAGGGATATATATATATATATATATATATATATATATATATATATATATATTAATGCAGGTTTCATTGAATAATATAGACAAGTTTTGTCTATTAATTTTGTGTAGGATCCGTTCATACCGTCTGATATACTTGATGGTGATGTCGTTAAAAGACAACAAAAAATCACAGTATTTGTTGAATTTTTTATCAGGTCTAAGCTTTCGGCTCACATAAGCCATTATCAAAGAGTAAATAGTAACACACAGTAAACATAGAACATTTAAGCTATTAACAATAAAGATAATTGAATTGAAAATATAATTTTAGCGCGGTGTTCAGCTTCAGATTTTGCGGTGATTTTGGATAGTCTGAGTATTATTTCTTCTAGTTGGTTTGAGGTAGTTATATCTTTCAGTTTGTTGTAGAGGTCATGTTTGTTCTTGTATAATGTGTCAAGATTTTCTTTCGCTATTTCAATTTGCCTTTTCACAAGGCTCCATTTATATTTCAAGGTGGTGATGGTGTGTTGGGCTGCTGGATCATGTAATTTAAATTGTGTGTATTTTGGCAGCATTTTTTCATTAATGCAGGTTTCATTGAATAATATAGACAAGTTTTGTCTATTAATTTTGTGTAGGATCCGTTCATACCGTCTGATATACTTGATATATATATATATATTGATTGATTGATTGATTGATTGATTGATTGCTTACTTTTTGGTCATTATAAAATTAGACCAGTACACAAATGTATTAAAAGTGTTCAATACAATTGTATTGTAGAACTTTTGAATATTCTTCATTTGTAAACGAGTTATTAGGCGACCTAGATTTCTACCATGTGGTGTCTTCAGGCGATTTGCAATAACTGATTTTACGTTTTTTTATGTTTTTTTTTTACCGCTTCTTTTTTTTTTAAGAACGCTCATGTAACGGTGATTTTTTTGAACGCTCACGTAACGGGGAATTTTTGAACGCGCAGTTTTTAAAATTAGAAGAAATTATAGCGTATTGATCTATGGCTGTATGTAACTAAAATGTATTTTTGGTATGTTTATACTTAGTCATAATTTCTGTTCTTTCATTCAAAATTATGACTAAAGGTCACCTTACCAAAAAATACCTATTAGGTTCATACAACCATAGAAGAAAACGTTATAATTTCTTTTAACCTTTAAAAATGATGCATTCAAAAATTGCCCGTTACGTGAGCGTTCAAAAAATTACTGTTACGTGAGCGTTCTTTAAAAAAAAAGAAAAAAAAAAGGTAAACGGTAAAATCAATTATTGAAAACCTAGTTCGCGTAATAACTCTTTTACAAATGAAGAATATATATGTATATATATATAAACAGTTTCCACTTCTGCGATATATGCGTTAATCTTTAGAAATGAATTGAGTTCTTTCGGTGACTGGCGTGTGTATACACTGCTTATATAGAACACGTTAAACTTTCCATTCTCGGATAACATGTACCTATATCTTAGAGGGTAGCGTATCCGACTAGCAAAAAATCGTTAGAGTTTCAATCCCGGCCAGAAGCAAGGGAATGTGTCTAACCAAATTGATGAGACATTTTTCGATTCACAAAATATACATCTCTGATATTTTGTATCTTAACATAAAGAAAGACAATTATAGGAATATATTTTTCAATTATTAATCCTACATAACGTTGAAAAACAATAATACATACATACATACTTATCTACCTATCTATCTATCTCTATATATATTACGAACTTATACGGAAATTTACATAATTTCATAATATTGTCTTCGATATCCTAATGTAGTAAACAAATATTAGGATATGATCTCAAGCAAAGATAGATGTTCTAAAGAAATTAGGAGAATATGTATTGAGAAAGCTTAAGTCGGGGTTTGGTTACCATGATATATTCTGTGGATGAGTGATGAGGCGCAGTAGATCTAATGGCGGCATATCCCTGGTATATGTGAGTATGCCGGTTCGAATCCTGCCAGAAGATTGATATTTTCCAAAGAAGATTTCTCCAACATCTAGACCGATGGATAATTAAAATGTACTGTCTAATTATAGAAGAACACACACACACACACACACACACACACACACACACACACACACACACATATATATATATATATATATATATATGCGATGTAGATATGGAAGAATCCAAAGGAGTATCCTGTACATAATAAATATATATGTATATAAATACATATAGTGCAAACGTATGTAAAAATTGAGACAGACATTTTATTCCATGGTCAAGCGGAAATATAGGCTTATTTCAGGTGAATCATCGTCAGCATCTGTCTTTATTGTACAAAAGATTTTACACGAAAAATTCGTGTAAAATCTTTGGTACAATATAGACCGAAGCTGACGATGGTTCGCCTGAAATAGGCCTATATTCCTGTTTAACCATGGAATAACGTGTCTGTCTTAATTTATATATATATATATATATATATATATATATATATATATATATATATATATACTTTAAATTTATTTAAACATTATTTCTATATATTATATATATATTATTTTTTATTATATTTATTATTTTTATTATATATCATATCATATTTATGTTATATATATATATATATATATATATATTTCTAGGTCTGTTGATAATTGTTTCACTGTTTAAAAAATATCAGCGAGGTCTACTAAAACACGTGTAATCACAAAAATGACGGGTTAAAATCCGCTAATTGTTTATATATATAGTGTTGAGTTGTGATAATGTTTAGCGCCAAGATTGTTGGGTTTTTGTTATGGTGACCTCCTACGAGAAACAGACTCTTCCTCTGGTTATATGTAATTACCTGCATGATTTCTGGAGAGCAGTTAACGAGGGCAATTAATCAAGAAGCAGTTAACTAATGCATTTAACATCAGTTGACGACAGTTACTAGTCCTTCAATAAGAAGCGTAATAATACCTTCGGATTTACCTATTTCTAGTTATTTATTATTAACAATTTCTTTGTTTCTTGTTATACTAATGCACGGTTTTGAACCTACCTTCTTGTGCGTGTCTTGCTTCAGGCCAAACCTGCCACTACAACTTTGCGGCGAAGTTTCGTCACAATTTCACGAGAAATTGGCATCGAATATCCACAACGGTTTTTTTTCAGTAGTTTTACCGATAAAAGTTATTTTGGCAAGCAGGATTTTTATGGTAAAGTCCTCGTTATCGGGATGGAGATAGATCGTTGATTGTTTTAATGCAAAGAATTTGTCACTTGAACTGAGCAGGTTCAGGCCAACTTCTGAGGATAACGTTATAATAACGTTACTCATCGGGTCTGTTTTTTATTTATTGTCATGTGTTTTGATATGATTGCAGATCGAAAAAATAACAGGCCTTATTAGTGTAACGGTCTACTCATGAAACTTCGAAGTCGGCACGAACCTGCTTACTTAAAGTGACAAATGCATTAAACATATATATATATATATATATATATATATATATATATATATGGAGGTGTGTGTGTGTATGTATGTGTGTGTGTTTGTGTGTGTAACAGTGCAAAACGACTTGTACCAAACCGTGAGAAAAAGTGTATATTTATTAGTAGTGAGATATATACATAGTTGGGGAACTAGAGTTGGATTTATAGCTTTTCCCAAGAATCTTTGCAGGAAAGGCCATATAACGAATAGAACTAGTCCCAAGCTGGCAGCTCGACTCAAGTCCCTTTCTCACTGGCGGGATGTGACTTTCCTCTGTCTCTTTTATAAATATTTTCATGGCTTCTGTTCCGACGAACTTAGGGCAATGGTGCCCCCTCCATAAGAATTTACTTGTGCAACCAGACTGGCAACAAGATTCCACACTTTTACAGTTACATCAATCAAATAGAGCCGACAATTCTACTCCATCAGCTTCTTTTCTCGCACTTCCTCCCTGTGGAACTCACTTGCATATACTTGCTTTTCTGACGGCTACAACTTCCAAAAATTTAAATGCAAAATCAATTCCCATCTCTTATTCACTTGACTTCAGTCCTTTCCACATCAACCCGTATACCTTGCTCTTCTCCTTTCTCTCTACCTTCGCAACCCTCTTCACATCCTTCTCTTGTTCTTTCTCTGACACTCCCTGTAACTGGTTCGTCATTCTCTTCATTTTCCTCCTGCTTAAACTTTCACTCTCTTATGTAGCGCTCTACGTATCAGTGGTGGTACCGCCTTGCTTAGGGGGTAAAACGATTAAAAAAAAAACTGTGATTCATCAGGCCATTTACGGCTTGTAAGAGTTAGGGGTAAGTATAGTACCGAAACACGAAGCTTTTGTGTAGGAGTGGAAATGCTTTTATTATAAAAACCTCTGAAGAGGAAAGGAACAAGTATCGTGGGAAAGATCATTTGTAAGAATCTCCATTTAATTTTAATAAACGGCCGAACGAAGGCAACTTGTCCATGAATGCTTTTGTGCATAAGAATCAATGGAGACTTTGAAAACAGGTTAACGCTAAATGTTATGAAACTACGACATGAGTTTGACCAAGGTGGAATCACAAATGTTATACGTTGCACGAGAAATGTCATTCAACATAGAAGGAAGTATAAACTAAGAAAATATCAAGAAAATACAAGTGCCACGTGTGTAGGCTTGTGGGTTCTTGACTTACTTGTTGCTTTGAATGAGAGGTAAGGCTCGCTTGACTGTGGCAACAGTTATTTAAAAGATGCTAGGTTGCCTGTCGTCGATGAGTTAAATGTAAGAGAACTGTTGAGCCTTGAAAGTAAAAAGAGTTCTCTTACGTGCGGCGATCCTTCGACGGAGATGGATATAAGTACGTAGAACTAGAACTTTCGTTTTAGCTATGGTTGAAAAGTAAAGATTCTGGAATATTTCGTGAAAAATGCTTGTTGTTTCCTTTTAGTAAGAGGATCTTGTGTTATGTAGGAAAGTTAGAAGGTTGGACTAGGAGCGAATCAGGGATGGTGAAAGGTAGCTTCAGGTAAAGTAAATGACTATAAAAATGTTTATTACCGAAGTCTTGGTGTTTGAGCCGTATGGTGAAAAGAGAGATGAAAACTGCGTCCTCTCAACTCGATGCCAGCAGATCGTCTGTTCGCACGCGGATACATATTTTGCGGGGATAGAATAAGTCACGTGACCTTGACTGGCGGCAAATACCTTTCAAACAACATTGAATGGGTGTCCATTCAAAATAATCATGTGCCCTAACGTTAAAGCGTTAGGGTGTTGCTCAAAGAGTAGCAACGATGATGAAGGCAAGAGAAAAAGAAAAGAATTGAGGCAACCGTTGATGGAAGAAGGGGTTTGTTGATATATTTGTCCAGCCTAAACCAATGCCGTAAATATGAATTTTTTCTATGCATCATGTTGCTGAAAAAATACCTGAAAATAAATATATACTCTATAAAAATTTCACAAAAATGTAACTTGGTCAACCGCGTTACTCTGTTGAAAAACCTCAATGAGTCATGCATTCTTCATAAATAATGAAAGTTGTCTTTCAATAAAGATATGGAAGTTTCTATCATCTTGGTTTGTGAAAGCTCTGATGATACAAACTAAACCTAACAAAAAATGTGTTGTTTAATGAGGTGACTTTCTTTGACACAGGCAGTCAGTAAAAGTATAAATATCTCTCGCTATTCTCCATGAGACAGTGGAGTGATTACCACTTTTTATGAGTTAGTAAGACAACATAACAATGGCATTGTCGATATATATATATATATATATATATATATATATATATATATATAAACAAATGAATGATTATTGCTTAATAATTACAAGTAAACACAAGTGTGTCTTAGGAGTCTAGTAGCTAAATTTAGTGCAAAAAGGCTTAAGGATTTGAATTTAGTTGAAGGAGTAAACCAGATAACTGATCTCTTCATGGCAAATGCAGTTGTAAGTATCAGTAATTGCACACCCAAGACAGTTGTAAGAAATGGCGTTTGATGATATAAGCCAGCTAATAGTAAACAGTCAGCTGAGTGCCTTACGTGATACACGCTTTAGGCGATCATGTCTCGAAAGAGACATGACTGACTGGGCAGAAGATTATCCCGCGGTAGGTTTCCTGCGGTAGACTGGTTGCCAGCCAAGACTATAGAACCCAATCTGTCCTATTATTTAACCCATAACTGGAGGTAAGAGACAGATTAATACCTTTTCCAAGGATATTTGTGCTTAAGTGAATGTGAGGAATTCAACTGGAATTCGAAATCGGCTCCCCGATTTGTCGTTCCGAGTAGGTATCTATGTGGATTACGTTGTGGTGCAGTGAAAACCAATCAATCGATAAAGATTTAATTAAAATTAAATTGGTAATCGACCTTCAAAATGAGGACTATGGACAAATTACTAAGGCCGTTACAACTGGGAAAGTTGTTACTAGAACAGTGTGTAGACTTTGTTCAGCAATAAGATTTGTTTCAAAAATTAATTCAACAACTGTACGGATCTAGTAGAGAAAATGGACACATACGCATGGCCGTATCTGACTACCGGGCACACCGGGCACAGGTCCGGGCCGATCCGTGCAATCATAGTGAAAATCCGGGTAAGGAAAAATGTCTTTGTCAGAAATCAAACTAAACAATTCATGAAGAAAGAAAGAAAGAAAGAAAGAAAGAAAGAAAGAAAGAAAGAAATAAAAATAAAAATGAAGAAAACATCCGAATGAACGCAATAAAAATCTGTTTATTTATTAATTTTGGGAGAAAAGACTGTTTATACTCAGAAAGTCCCCAACTCGAATTCCTGCTTTCGTTCACATTCTGTGCCTAATTTCCATTGGAATAGTCGAAAAAGTCCGCAAAAATCATAGTTTCTGGAAACGGATGACACTGATGACGTCATCACATTGTCAAATAATAAATCAGGGCAATTTTCTCTGTGCCCGCTGCTTTTTTAGCATCATCTGCGGCCCTGCACTTATGTGATAGAGAAAAACAGAATAATATGCACTTGCTGTGGCCATAATCATCAAGGAGAAAGGAAAAGTTCTCTAGTATATAACAGAGATGTGGAAAATGTTTCAAAATAAATTATTTTAAACGTATGCGTTAATCTCAAAAGAGAAACGTAAAAATGGTTGAAGACAATGAAGACGAAATCAGTATAGCCTTGAAGAAAATAAATAAATAAGATTTATTAAAAATCCAAATGTTTTATTGGACACACAACTAGGTACGGGACTTTGATAGTAAGAATTTTTGGAAGAAATTAGAAAAGCCAAGTTTATTAAAAAGTTTTCCAGTTGAATCAGTTTCACGTATTTGTGATAAAATATTTAAGCATTTTAAAGCCTAAGCAGTAAAAAAAAAAGTTTTAAGTATTATTAATTATAGTGGCAAAGTGTGAAAAGAATCACGGTTTAATATGAAATGATGTGTTGAACATAAATTCGACAAAATTCATGAAATGATGTGTTGAACATAAATTCGACAAAATTCATGAAATGATGTGCTGAACATAAATTCGACAAAATTCATGAAATGATGTGCTGAACATAAATTCGACAAAATTCATGAAATGATGTGCTGAACATAAATTCGACAAAATTCATGAAATGATGTGCTGAACATAAATTCGACAAAATTCATGAAATGATGTGCTGAACATAAATTCGACAAAATTCATGAAATGATGTGCTGAACATAAATTCGACAAAATTCATGAAATGATGTGCTGAACATAAATTCGACAAAATTCATGAAATGATGTGCTGAACATAAATTCGACAAAATTCATGAAATGATGTGCTGAACATAAATTCGACAAAATTCATGAAATGATGTGCTGAACATAAATTCGACAAAATTCATGAAATGATGTGCTGAACATAAATTCGACAAAATTCATGAAATGATGTGCTGAACATAAATTCGACAAAATTCATGAAATGATGTGCTGAACATAAATTCGACAAAATTCATGAAATGATGTGTTGAACATAAATTCGACAAAATTCATGAAATGATGTGTTGAACATAAATTCGACAAAATTAGTAAACAAAGTCAAAGTGTTTTAAAGAGGTTAAAAACAAATTAACTGTTAAAAGGATGTAATGAAGACATAGTCGTTTCGCCAGCAACGCAAAGAAGAAAAATTGAAAAAAAAGCAGACATGACATTGTTTATTGCCGAATAACTTCTTTTTTAATTTAAAAACAAAATCATTACACCCCAGGGAAGTGCCACTAGCGCGCAGTGATTTACATAAAAGGTGAGTTATGAGAAAGTGTCAGTGAATGAGTAAGAGAAGGATGATAATATAGGTGTGAAGATGGCTGCATGAGAGTAGAGTGGACGGGGAAGAAGAACATGTTGTCAGGGAAAAGATGTGAGTCAAGAAGGTAAGAGATGGAAATTGACTTTGCATTTAAATTCTTGGAGATTGCAGCTGTCAGGGAAGCAGGTATACGGAAGGGAATTCTACAGGCGGGATGTGCGAGCAAAAAGCTGCAACAGTAGAAGTTGCGTTTACATTTGATTACTTTCACTGTCAAAGGGTGAAACCTAGCCGCTAGTCTAGTAGCTCGGTTAAATTCATGCAGAGGGGCCTCCAGGGAACTAAGCTCATTGAAGCGGAAGCTGTGAAAGTATTCGTAGAAGAGACAGAGGAAAGCCACATTAGGACGGTGAGAAAGTGACTGGAGTTGAAGTACCAGGTTGGGATCAACTACATTGCAGATTCTTCGTTGGAAGAAGAAGCTCGAGATTAATAGCAGGGGCACCAGACCAGATGTGACAGCAGTAGTCAATGCATGTAGATTTATATATGTGCTGGATATCTACGCAAAGGAGATTAGGACTAGAGACATGGTGGCCAGTAGTCTCTACAGATGTATATGAATACGTAAAAAAGTGTAAAACGTGTATTGGAAATTAGCGCATCCAAATCAAATAAGATTCCAACATGATAGTGATGAAGAAATGTATAGTGAGCCTAAAAGTAATGTGGTACACTAGCTTATTTCCTAAATCTCTTCTAAATATGTATTTTTCCTAGCATTTCCTAGTGGGACCGGAAGTGCTTACAATAATCATAATTATAGAAATTCCTTAGATCCGACCAGAGACCTTTAGGAAGGAACTTCCCAAGGTACCGTCGAGTAGAATGCTAATGGCGATTGACGTTGATATTGAGTGCGTGAAAAGGCAATACCCTTCTGCATGAAGATGATTTGTCGAGATTGAGGTTCATTACTGTTGTGAGATCTTCCCTTTCTATATGATAATGGACTCGATTGAGTATACATATACTCCTGCTATAGAGAGAACAGCAGTTGGTGCCATAGAGAGAGAGAGAGACTATTCGTAGAGATCCGTTACAGTTATCGGAGAGTACCGGAACTGATACATAAGTTACCGAGAGATACCGAACTTACCCACAGACTACCGCATCAGAAGTCAGACTCGTCTGAGCTCCACTCAGCTAGAATAATATGCACGGATATACTATTTGCAACGAATTTACTTCAAGACTTGTAAATATTTATTTCTACTAATAGTATTCCTGTATTTACTAACCTGCGTTCAATTTGTATACTAAGTTCAATATAAACTGTTTTTCTATCTCTATATCTGTTTAATTGTTCATTATTTTGTGCGGTTCCTCACCCGGAATCCACAACAATTACTTCTGAATGTAAGTAAGGGGAGGAAAAATTCGAAGATACTTTCTTACACAGGGCTGAAACTGATATTTACTCGATAGACAAATTAGCTGAGGATACAAAGCAAGATCACTTATTGAACGGTATATTGTTCAGGATTTACACATTAACAAAGGCGGTTTAAAGACGTTAAACAGAAATTATCTGTTGAAAAGAGTATAATTTGTAATAGAGACGTACTCGTTTCGCCGATAATGCAAAGGATCAAAATTATAAAAGCATACTTGACACTGTTTATTGCCGAATAACGTCTACGCATATGCGGCAAAGTCTAGAGGCATGGTAGCTAGTGTACTCTACAGATGTATATGAATATCAGGATGTGCGCTGTAGTGCAGTGGATATCGGCTCGGAATGAGAAATCGGAGAGCCGAGTTCGAATTCCAGTTGAATTCACTTACACGTAAATACCCTTGGGAAAAGTATTAATCCGTCTCTTCCCTCTAGTTAAGGGTTAATTAACAGGACAGACTGGATTCTATAGACTTGGCTTTCAACCAGTCTACGGCAGAAACTAATGGCAACCTACTATGGAAAACTCTCCAGCCCAGTCAGTCATGTCTCGAAAGAGACTTGATCGCCCAAGCGTGTATCTCGTATGGCACTTAACTGACTAATATGAATACGGGGAAAGGTGTAAAATGTGCATTAAAAGAAGAAAATTCAGACAGACAAAAGCTTATATATGGTATTCAAGTGGCAAACCTTGTACACATGGAACATGCTCCTGTTAAAGGAGTGCACTCATGCTGATAGGTGCCTATTCGGGCCGACCAGAATTAATACAAGTCTCCAACAAATGATGCTCGGCCGTGAAGAAAGCGATGAGGACCATATTTTGAAAAAATGGAATTCCGTAAATATTTATATTCGACAACGCCCCAGAGTTTTGTGACGAAGAACAAAATTGGAGGCAAACCATATACAACGCCATCGTACCATCAGTAATCAAACAAATTACATAAAAGAATGATACAGAATGTTAAAAACGTACAGAAAATATGTTTTCAACGGTAGGAAAAAAATAGAAACATTTCTTCTAAAATTGTTGCTAAGCTATAAGATAACACCACATGCTGGAAGATCGAGAAGCTAGTCCACTTTCATGGGTAAACAAATGACTATTTCATGTCTAATTCCACTAATGAGAAAAGATAACAATGAATTTAACCGGCAAGAGGCAAGATTCATAACTGGAAGGAATACCTTTTCCAAGAATATTTGTGCGTAAGTGAATGCAAAGAATTCAACTGGAATTCGAAATCGGCTCCCCGATTTGTCGTTCCGAGCTGATATCCATGTGGATTGCGTTGTCGTGCAATGGAAACCAGTCAATCGAAAAAGATTTAATTAAAATTAAATTGGTAATCGACCTTCAAAATCGACAAATTACTAATGCCGTTACAACTGTGAAAGTTGTTACTAGAACAGTGTGTAGACTTTGTTCAGCAACAAGAGTTGTTTAAAAGAATTAATTCAACAACGGTACAGATCCATTACAGAAAATGGAAACATACGTGATAGAGAAAAACAGAATAATATGTACTTGCTTTGATCATAATCATCAAACAAAAATGAAAAGCGGCCCGGCTTATAACAGAGATGTGGTAAATGTTTGAAAATGAACAATTTTCAACGTATGCGTTAATCTGAAAAGAGAAACCTATAAATGGTCGAACAAAATGAAGACGAAATCTGTATAGACGTCTATTCATTGAAAAAAAAGGTTATTAAAAATCAGTAATGTTTTATTGTCCACAGAACAGTATGATAATAGAAAAAATGGAGATGGGATATTTTAGCACATTGCAACATCATAGCAATGAAGAAATGTTCAGTAAGCTTTAAAGTAATGGAATTGAAAGTGTCATATCTTACCAAGACAAATCTGACAGTGACATCGGGAGCTGTATAGACTCTGAAAAGGAACAATTGTTGGAGAAAAACTCACAGGAAAAAAGAAAAAGATCAGAATATCCATTATCTATACAAACTCTTAGGGAGAGGGACGAAGATAGTGAGGAGACAATAGGTCCCAGAATATGTACCAGGAAAAACAAAGTGATAAATCCTTTTCGGAACAGGGAGATGAGGTGACTTATTTACGAAGAATGTCCTCAAGAGAATAAATAGCTACATATATTACACATGAGACTGCTGAGTGGTTACCATTTCCTGTGAGTTAGTGAGTACATAAGAGTTCTTGCATTTTTATGACTATTCTTTATTTCTCTTTTAATTGCATTTCTATTCAGAAATTCTATGAGGTGAAGATCGAATTTCGTACTTAGATAGATAGATAGATAGATAGATAGATAGATAGATAGTAACAGAAAAAGAAGGATAGATATGTATAGAATATGATAGAGAGATAGATAAAAACAGAAAAAGAAGGATAGATAGATAGATAGATAGATAGATAGATAGATAGATATATGAAAATATTAACAAAAACATAGATATGTACAGAATATGATAGATAGATAGATAGATAGATAGATAGATAGATAGATAGATAGATAGATAGGAACAGAAAAATGATAGATAGATAGATAGATAGATAGATAGATAGATAGATAGATAGATAGATGAAAATATTAACAAAAACATAGATATGCACAGAATATGATAGATAGATAGATAGATAGATAGATAGATAGATAGATAGGAACAGAAAAATGATAGATAGATAGATAGATAGATAGATAGATAGATAGATAGTAACAGAAAAAGAAGGATAGATATGTATAGAATATGATAGTGAGATAGATAAAAACAGAAAAAGAAGGATAGATAGATAGATAGATAGATAGATAGATAGATAGATAGATAGATAGATAGCAACAGAAAAATGATAGATAGATAGATAGATAGATAGATAGATAGATAGATAGACAGATAGATAGATAGATAGATAGATAGATAGATAGATAGATAGACAGACAGACAGACAGATAGATAGATAGATAGATAGATAGACAGACAGACAGATAGATAGATAGATAGATAGATAGATAGATAGATAGATAGATAGATAGACAGACAGATAGATAGATAGATAGATAGATAGATAGATAGACAGACAGACAGAGAGATAGATAGATAGATAGATAGATAGATAGATAGATAGTAACAGAAAAAGGATAGATAGATATGTATAGAATATGATAGAGAGATAGATAAAAACAGAAAAAGAAGGATAGATAAATATGTATAGAATATGATAGAGAGATAGATAAAAACAGAAAAAGAAGGACAGATAGATAGATAGATAGATAGATAGATAGATAGATAGATAGCGACAGAAAAAGAAGGATAGATAGATATGTATAGAATATGATAGATAGAGAGATAGATAAAAACAGAAAAAGAAGGATAGATAGATAGATAGATAGATAGATAGATAGATAGTAACAGAAAAAGAAGGATAGATAGATATGTATAGAATATGATAGAGAGATAGATAAAAACAGAAAAAGAAGGATGGATAGATAGATAGATAGATAGATAGATAGATAGATAGATAGATAGATAGATAGATAGATAATGGCTGCAATACGTTTTAACTTCATTTGATCGCTTGACCGGTTTGGTGTGGATTTTTAGTACTGCTGGAGACACTTTCTAGAGCGGATTTGCACCTCTTGCAATAGTGAACCGCCGTATGATTTAGTTCTCTAGCTGAGACACATTCCTTTGCAGAGTCGGTTGTAAGTAGAAGCCCCATATAACACGTTGTGAATTACTTCTCTCTCTTGGTGGATTCTTCGATGATTTTTTCAGGCCAGCTCTACTTAGACACGTCCACATTCAATACACGTTAAATCAAAGTCTAAGGCAACAAATTCAAGGAGATTAATCTCAAGATGTACGGAAATGTCGCTTGACATTTGGCCAGTTGTGTCATGCTGAAGATGATTTTGCTTAAAATCTTTTTTATTAGGTACTAGCAGTATAGCCCGGCGTTGCTCGAGTGTAATGAAAGCTTTAAAACTAATCCATGGTTCTGGAGCTCAGATTCTTTGGACGTTGGCACGAAAGCCTAAAAAGCAATAGTTTTTTCCATTTAAAGCGAAAGCGTAGACTGAAAAAAAAATGAATGGATGTAAGACCAATTTTGATTTCCTGGTATCGATATCAAATAAGTGTTTTTCGTCGTAAAATGAATTTTGAAGGCTAAATAAATCCTCTGTGCAAATGGTGTCATTGCTGAGACAGAACTACAATTATACCTACTTAGAGCCAAACCCGAAGCAAAAACTAAAATAAAAAGGCTGAAAAAATACAGACATACAGGCAGATAAACAGACACACACACAAACATCTTGCCTTTTATCCATATATATTATCGATTTTCTGAACTATTGTAAGAACTGCAACCTTGAAACTTCTGAATATCATTTCTTATGTCTTTGTCTATGAGTGTATGAAATTTGATTAAAACCGGACCACTCCTTCTATAACTCGATTTTTCGATTATCGATTTTCGATATTTATCGGTGGGGTACCTCGTCACAATACCTAGCTAAGAATACTCGCAGACGCTTATAGTACAACCGTGTAAATTTTTAAGAAAATCGGTTCAGCCGTTTCGGAGTCAATAGGTAACGGACACACACACACACACACACACACACACACACACACATAAACATACACAGACAAAGTTCCATTTATAAATATGCTTAGATTATATTTTTTAGAACCAACCTTTCTCCGAATATTGTACCCTGGCGCTACAATTTCTTAAGCAAAAGACTGTGCCAAATAAAAGAAAGCTTGGGGACTGCCGACAATATCAACAACCCGTTGGATAGCGCATGCAACTAGAAGAAAAGTTAATGGCAACATCAAGAAGCTTAGATTCCACAGTACATCAAACAAAATGTTAGGAAGGAAACCCGCACTGGTATTTCAAGCAAGTAAAAAATATTTAAACACCGAAGAAGTGTTCTAACAGAAGTTTGAAAGTGTGACACAGAGTTTCGAAGGAGAACTCACAAGGCGAAGGACGCGTTCCAGAAGCTGAGTAAAGTACTAAGACACTGAAAAATTTCACTAGAATCTAGAGTGCTAGATTGCTTTGTGATATCAGTTCTTTAATACAGCAGAGAGTGTTGGACAATATCATCGATGACGAGAAAAAACTTGAAGCAGCGGAAATGTGGTTCTACAAAAAGATGCTGCGGATATTATAGACCGAGCAATGATGAGGTTTTGGAAAGAATGGAAACGAAAAGGAAATTAATACTGAACATCAGGAAGAGACAACTGAAGTTCCTGAGGAAGGAGGGCTTGGAGAACCTGATACTAACAGGCCAGATAGAGGGGAAAAGAGCCAGGGGAAAGCAGTGAATAACATATTTGAAGGACCTGATCAGGTAGATGACGGAATGTGGGTTGCGTGGTGTATTATGAGAAAAATACTAAGAGCCACCAGTGATAGGAAGACGTGGAAAGCCATGATCGGCTACGTCCTAAAAGGACAGGGCACACAGAAAAAGAAGAAGACTTTTACGAAGGAAAAAGAAAATATAATAAATACCAAATTTTTCTCAATAGAAAAACAAATGTAAGATTATCAATAACCTCTGCTTTTCTCTTGGCTGTAGGTCAATATTTTCTCATTCCTTTTGTATAATGTTGGCCTTCTTTCATATGTTTTTGCTTCAATAATTATACTTCTGTTTGAGCGCAGGTCTTTACCCATCTTCTCTGATACACCCATATTAGGTTGTTACATACATTCGTTCCTTTTTTATCAACTATTTGAATACGTGCACAGTGGTACAGTGAATATCGACTCGGAATGACAAATCGGGGGGCTAAGTTCAGTTGAATTCCTTGCATTCACTTATGCACAAATGCCCTTCGCAAAGGTATTAATCTGCCTTTTCCCTCCAGTTATGGGTTAAATAATAGGACAGACTGGGTTCTATAGCCTTGGCTGGCACTTATTCTACCACAGAAAGCAATGACTACGTACTGTGGAATAATCATCTGTCCAGTTAGTTATGTCTCTTTCGAGACATGATTGCCCGAAGCGTGTATCACGCATGGCACTCAAGTGATTGATTTGAATACTTATTATTTATTAATAGTTCTGCTTAATCCTTCAAAATTGGCTTCTCTTTCTTTGCTTACGACTTCCTGCTAATAATTCACTAACTGTGCAATGCCTCACCGATAGAAATCTATAATTATTGTTGAAATGCCCTTCAAATTTTCAGGAAGCGACCGAAAACTGTGGTAGCCTGAAGGGGTCAGAACAGGAGAATATGGTAAGTGTGGCAGAAATTCCTAACCGAGCCCTTTTTTGTATGCATGGCTAACATGTTTTCTTCACATGTTTTCTTCACATACCAGACTATTCTGTTCAATTTAAGACTGTGTCGTTCAATTTTCGACAAATCTGTTGCGTACATGTTCCGGCCTAATAGGATTTGCATTTGTGTGTACGCTTAAATAATGAATCATGATAATTCTCCTCTGACATTTCTTGCAATTAAGGAAATAAACTGAGCTATTTTTGAAAAAGCCGTTAACATTCTGTATCTTTGTGTTTCTTAGGTCATGTTATATATATATAGATAGATAGATAGATAGATAGATAGATAGATAGATAGATAGATAGATAGAAATACATTTTTCAGCAAATATTGTTCTTGATAAATAAAAAAGTATGCATCGTTATTATATATATATATATATATATATATATATATATATATATATATATACTCATTTGTAAACGCGTTATTACGCGACCTAGGTTTCTACCATGTTGTGTCTTCAAGCGAAGAAATTGTATTGAACACTTTTTAATAAAACTGTGCATTGGTCTAATTTAATTCAGACCAAATACTAAGTAATTAAATCTAAACTTATTGATAAATGGAAATTTGTCTCTGTGTGTGTGTGTCTGTGTGTGTGTGTGTCCGTTACCTATAGACTCCGAAACGGTTGAACCGATTTTCTTTAAAATTTACACAGTTGTACTATAAGTGTCTGCGAGTGTCCTTAGCTAGGCTTTGTATCGAGGTACCCCCGATAAATATTGAAAATCGGTAAACGAAAAAATCGGGTTATAGAAGGAGTTGTTCGATTTTAACCAAATTTCATGCACTCATAGACAAAGACATAAGAAACGATATTCAGAAGTTTCAAGGTTGCAGTTCTTACAATACTGTAGAAAATCGATAATATATATATATATATATATATAAGGCAAGATGTTTGTGTGTCTGTTTATCTGCCTGTATGTCTGTATTTTTTCAGCCCTTTTCTTTTAGTTTTTGCTTCGGGTTTGGCTCTAAGTAGGTATAATTGTAGTTCTTAGTCTCAGCCATGATACCAATTACTCAGAGGACTTGTTTAGCCTTCAAAATTCAGTTTACGACGAAAAGAATTTATTTGATATCAATACCAGGAAATCAAAATTTGACTTACATCCATTCATTTTTCTTTCAGTCTACGGTTTCGCTTTAACTGGAAACAACTATTGCTTTTTAGCCTTTCGTGCCAACGTCCAAAGAGTCTGAGTTCCAGGACCATGGATTAGTTTTAAAGCTTTCATTACACTCGAGCAACTCCGGGCTATACTGCTAGTAATTATATATACGCATCGTTCAATCAGCAATAAATTACAACACTCTCAGCTATTTAGTGTATATATATTATCATTATACACGCTAAAAAGTCGGTTTCCTTTTACCGAGCGCCCATAGCTCAGAGGTAGAATCGCCGACTGACACCAATTCGGTCGGGTTTCAATCCTAGGTAAAAAGCAATTGGATGTCTAACTGTACTGATGAGCTGTGATACAGCAAAACAGATCTGTCTGCGGATGACTATATATATTTGAAGATTTTATTAAAAAGGACAGGGTGTGACGGTTAAGTATTTTATGTAAATTCACCTGTGATCTTAAGATTTTTTCTTTTGAGGACATAAATTTTATAAAATCATCAAATGTTTTTTTTTTTTTCATCCGAGTGCTTTCGGTTATACTTTTAGCCATTTTCGAGGGTGGATGTTATTTTAGGTGTAACAGAATGTATGTGGTGTTGTGTATAATGTCGAGTATGTGCTATGTACCGAACAGGGTAAGCATGTGTTTAGTTTGTTCGTAGTTGATGTTATTTTGTGTTGAGTTTTTTTGTTTTAATTCATAAGGCCTCCATTATTTTAGTCTTTTTTGCATGTTGATGATGTTATGATATTTGTGTTGTCTGGAGTAGATAGAGCTTAATTGGAGTAGATAGACTAAACTATCGCCCGGTTCACACTCCACCCACGTCTATTGAACAGGTTAAGAGGCTCATCCATTGTTCCCTGTTTAGGATGTGGTTTCCGGCTTTTCTCTTTTCCAAACTTCTCACTTTGGTTTCTTTTTTTTTTTCAATTGGAGTAGGTAGATCTATCTATCGCCCGGTTCACACTCCACCCACGTCTATTGAACAGGTTAAGAGGCTCATCACTTGTTCCCTGTTTAGGATGTGGTTTCCGGCTTTCTCTTTTCCAATCTTCTCACTTTGGTTTCTTTCTTTTTTTCAATTGGAGTAGGTAGATCTATCTATCGCCCGGTTCACACTCCACCCACGTCTATTGAACAGGTTAAGAGGCTCATCCCTTGTTCCCTGTTTAGGATGTGGTTTCCGGTTTCTTTCTTTTTCTTTTTCAATCTTTTCACTATTACGTAGCCCCCTGCACATCAGTGGCGTTACCGCCTTGCTCGGGGTGATATGATTAAAAAAAAAACTGATAGGTCACAGTGTTTGTTTAAATGAGATTGAATTACGCTCCGTTTAGAGAGATGTGGCGTAATTCTTCGAGTCAGTTTCCTAAAGGTATGACCGATATAATTATTTACGAAATTAGGATCGAAAACGCAGTTATTTAAAGAACATGTGAATTGGTAAATAATGTTTGTTCCTTGTAATTTGGATGTCGCGCTTAATTGTTGTTTTTGATGATGAGTTTAGCCGCTTTATATTTAGAGGAATAGATAATTAATTTAATTTTTTGGTTTAATTTGACGGGAGTTGCATATTTTCGAGTGATATTTCGAATAGAAGGTTCGTCCTGTACATAATTATTATGAATTTTGTTTTTGTAGCAGATATTATTATTATTATATCATTTTTCATTATCGATTTTTTCATTTTCGATTTCTGCTATGACCGCACTACCTACCAAGTCTGCAGGAAGACCTAAGGCAGGTTGTGGTGTGTTGTTATGACGCCATTTCATGTTTTTTTCATATCTTCCTAGCGTTTCATAGACATCTAAGTTCTCCTTAGTGTGTGAGCTGTACTTAACAAAGCAATTTTTTGTATATCTCTTAAGCTGGAGTTTCCAGGCATTCTTTCAATGTGTGTTTTTTGCTTTTTTTTTTTTTTGTTTATTTTTCCATTTTGTTATCATTCCAAGTCCATCTACTATCACTGGTACGATACTTGTTTTTAATTTCGACATTTTTTCTATTTCAATTTCCAGATCTTTATATTTTGACAGTTTTTCGATTTCCTTGGTTCCTATGTTACAATCCGCTGGACAAGCCATATCAAATAATAAGCAAGTTTTTTTCTTTTTGTTTTTTAACAATAATGTCCGGCCTATTTGCTTTAATTTTTCTGTCTATATAGCGCATTTAAGCAGCAATCTCTCATTTATACAAATTTCAAGGATTTTTATACAATTTTTCATGTAAAAGTATAAGTGAAATCGGTTAAA
Organism: Ascarosepion bandense; assembly: GCA_037127315.1. Lineage (NCBI taxonomy): Eukaryota > Metazoa > Mollusca > Cephalopoda > Sepiida > Sepiidae > Ascarosepion > Ascarosepion bandense. Next base: position 12,043,893 of record JBBBDQ010001127.1, on the reverse strand, counting down.
GAAAAAAATATCTTGCAACTATTTACCTAATTTGAATGTTGAAAATAACAAATTATAGAATCACATGAAAAATTACATAAAACTTCACTATAACATCCTTTCCATCATTTTTATTAAAAAAAAAAAATTGCACACACACACACACACACACTAATATATGTATATTTTCCTCACGGTTAGTCTATACACAACGCAATCATCAGAATGGTGACATCTTCTATTTCTGTAACCGGTACAGGGTGATGTTCATACCAGTGTTTGTTTACGTATTTTCCATAGTGTTTGCACATTGTCCAGTGTAAATATTGCTCTACTCTATCGTGACGATTTTTATATTCATTTGGGGCAAGTACAGAACATCCTGAGATTAGATGGCCTATTGTTTCTTGGTATTTATCACAGAACCTGCATTTTGGATCCATATTATTATGTATAATATTTGCCTGAAAGTTTTTAGTGAAAAGACTTTGGTCTTATTATTATTATGTCATTTTTCATCATATTTCGATTTCTGCTTTGGTCTCACTACCAACCAAGTCTGCGGGGAGACCTAAGGCAGGTCGTGGCGTGTTGTTATGACTCCATTTCATGTTTTTCTATCTTCCCTATCATCCCTAGCATTACATAGATAAAGTTTTCCTTAGTGTATGGGCTGTACTTAATAAGACAATTTTTTGTATATCTCTTAAGCTGGGGTTTCCAGGGATTCTTTCAATGTGTTGTTTTGTTCCATTTTTTATCATTCCAAGTGCACCTACTATCACTGGCACAACTCTTGTTTTCAATTTCCACATTTTTTCTATTTCAATTTCCAGGTCTTTATATTTTGAGAGTTTTTACAAATTCCTTGATTGCTATGTTACAATGCGCTGGACAAACCATATCAATTAATAGACAAGTTTTCTCCTGGTTTTTAACAATATTATTATTATTATTATTATCAGTGTGTTTACTCTTGTTATTAATCATGTTTGAAAGAAAAAAATCTAGTTAATATGGTAGTCAACCAAATAATTTGATAATCCGTTGTTAACGAGTGTTTGTTTTCTCCGAGTCTTGCCAAAGACGTAGGACAATGTATTTTTTGTTATATATATATATATAATACAGTTCAGTTCATATATTGAACACTGTTTTATTAACATCTGAATCATAATGCTATATCTGTTCACCATCATATGTATATTTGTTTATTCAAGTCACTATATATATTGTGTGGGTAGAACTCTTAAGCAAACATTTAAAGAATGAAGCACTCTTCACGAGATATTCAACAAAAATGCAGTAAAAATCAGCTGCAGTTGCACTGAGAATAAATAAAATGCACTATTCGGCTATTATTATAGCCTGGTATATATATATATATATATATATATATATATATATATATATATATATTATGCAACTGCATCTGATGATTGCGTTGTGTATAGACTAACCGTGAGGAAAATATACATATATTAGTGTGTGTGTGTGTGCAATTTTTTTTTTTAATAAAAATGATGGAAAGGATGTTATAGTGAAGTTTTATGTAATTTTTCATGTGATTCTATAATTTTTTTATTTTCAACATTCAAATTAGGTAAATAGTTGCAAGATATTTTTTTTCTTTAACCGATTTCAGGTATACTTTTACATGAAAAATTGTATAAAAATCCTTGAAATTTGCATAAATGAGAGATTGCTGCTTAAATGCGCTATATATATATATATATATATATATATATATATATATATATATGGTGTTAGAGATAGTTTTGTTAGTGTCTCGCTAAACTGAGCCTCACATATAATAATCAAGGGTGCTGCAGCCTGGAATGTTAAATGGACAGATGTAAACGTGATGTTGTCGCAGAAATTGTCATGAAACAGCCATGACTGGGGTCTTCGGCGGCATGATGCAGAGTCCTGTTGCCTGATATAATGTCTTCCAGCAGCCATTCCCGTGACATAGGACCGAGCTTACCTTCTCATTGCACTTGATGTAGCCCTCCGTGTTGAATCTGAGACACTATGGAAAGACGAATATAGGCACAACGTTAGCATCACTCGTAATCGTTTTAAACACCATGATGTTGACTGTAAAGTTCATCCAACCATTCATCTGCACTATTCTCAGATTGACACCCAAACGGTCAGAAAAATTTGTCTTGGATCTTCCGCTGCATATGGCAAGCAGAACAGTATGAAGTTGCAAATTTTCTGGCAAAGCGAATTACGTCACGGAGCTCTTTTTTCTCACAGACATTGACCATTTGACCCTACTATAATGTACAGCCGATAAAATTAAAAAAAAAACAAACAAGGCACAGGTGCGACATGAAAAAAAGATGGCGACGATTTACCCATCGCACCCCGTTGATAAGAGGTATATTTTTCGTATATACGTTTTTGTACTTCTATGTAATGTAGATGTATATGCCTATTTTCATGTGTGAATAGGTCATAATATTTGTGTGTTTACGTGTTTTATTTTTGAGATTGCTTTTTAGATGTTTATATATCTATATATTTCTATCTGAATTCTATTATATTTTCTAGTTGGAGGTATGTAAGCGTGTGTATATATGATTTTTGTTCACGTGTTTATATGCATATATAATATTGTTTTCATTTTATGCTATCTTTGTTTCTATTTCTTTTATATCTTTTTTATTTTTTCTTAAACCCGTAATAAAATGCACTGTTCCACTATCATTATGGTGTATATATATATATATATATATATATATATATATATATATATATATATATATAATCATTTCACCCCGAGCAAGGAAGAAATGCGACTGATGCGCCGGGGGATACATAACTATAAAAAGATTAATTAGAAAAGAGCGAGGAGTAAATTCTAGTTAGAAAGGAGCAATAGAAAGCTGAGAATGCAGGTGCGATGACAGATACATAGGTGGAGAGAAAGTTAAGGTTATACAGGGGTGGGGAGAGAGCTAGAGTCCAGTGGTTAGTAGGTGAGTATTAACTTTGCATTTAAATTTCTGGAGGTTGTAGCCGTCAGGAAAGCAAGAATATGAGTTCCACAGGCGGGAAGTGCGAGAGAAGTGCAGGAGTAGAATTGTCGTCTGCATTTGGCTAACCTGACTGTGAATGGGTGGGACCCAGTTGCCAGTCTGGTTGCACGAGTAAACACCTGTTGAGGAGGCACCAGTGACTTAAGTTCGTCCGAGCAGAAACCATAAAAGTATTTATAGAACAGACAAAGGGAGGCCACATTTCGACGGTGGGGAAATGGATGCAGTCGAGCCGCCAGATCAGTACCTATCACATTACAAACTCTCCTTTGGAGCCTGTCAAGAACACCGAGGAGAACGGCAGTGGCGCCTGACCATAAATGGCAGCGGTACTCCATGCACGGACGGATGGTTGACTTGTATATATGCAGGATGGATTCATATATAAATATATATTCGTCATCCACGTACAAACCTGTTTCGCTGTATCACAGAACATCAGTGTGTCAAGTCATCCACTTCCTTCTAGGCCGGGATCGAAACTCGACTGATTTGTCTAACTCCTAATCCACAGGCAATTTGAATGAAAACGGGAAAAATTTCGGATGTTACATATAAGCGGCGTATAAACACGACAGTCACCGAAAGAACTCAATTCATTGCTAAAGAATTATGCATATATCACCGAAGAGGTAACTGTTTTTCTTTTTTTCAAATTTTCCTCTCTACAGTGCATATATATATATATATATATATATATATATATATATATATATATATATAATATGTAACTGCACCTGATGATTGCGTTGTGTATAGTTTACCCGCGAGGAAAAAATGCTGAGTGCATTGTGTTTTTGCACGTCATTTTATATACAGGTTGTCCATAAAGTTTGTGTGCACTTTAAACATTCATGACTTTATTTGTATTTGCGATAGAAATCATCTGTAAATAATGAGCTTGAACATTTAAACTTGAAAGATAATACCGTGTTCCAACAAGATGAAGCCCCTTATGACTTTGCTCTGCGTGTTAGTCAGTTTCTAAATCAGGAATTTCCTATCAGATGCCTCGGAATGGGTAGACCATTTTATTGGCCTCCACGTTCTCCAGATTTGACGCCATTAGATTCTTTTTCCAGATGAAAACAATTGTGTATGCAACCAAACCTAATTTATTGGAAGATTTGAAAGCTAAAATAAATAATGTGATTTCAGGCATAACTGTAAATTAGTGAACTGCAAAATCGTAATACCCTTTGTATTGCTAATGATGGAAGACATGTGGAAACTTAAATAAAATTTCAATAAAACCTCCAAAAATATAGATTTACTTTTTTGTAATGAATTAGTTTGAAAATTAATTGTCGGTTGCTTATAACTAAGTTTCGTTAAAATTCGTTAATTTCCGTAACATGTTTACATTTACTTTTTTCTAAACCTTTTTACAAATTATTTTATCGAAAATACAAATAAAGTTATAAATTTTTTAAAGTGCATACAACTATTATGGACACGCTGTATAAAGGTCAGTGATACATTTTGGGTAGGGAAGTCTGCTGCATTGTCGATTGTCTATTGTATAATTCTAACGATTATTATGGTAGACACGTTTTTTTTTTATTTTTTTATCTACTTAGCTTATTTACGTATTTGTTTGGATTATTTTTTTGTTTTTGTTTATTGTTTTTCATTTATTTTTGTTAATTTTCAGCTTTCGATTTTTTTAAGTAGTGTAGTAAAAATTCATTTTTGTGTATTCATTTTAAAATGAGTTCTGATAGTTTATTTAATAGTTTCGTTTGATCTGGAAAGGTAATTACAGCTATTTATCTCCAGGTGGAGTTACTGTTTTTAGATTGATTGTTGTAGACATGCTCTTTTCCTTATTTTCCATTATATTTCTTGTGTTATCTTTTATTTTAATCTCTCATATATTTTTAGAAAGCATTGCGTATAAAAAAAAGAAAATAAAAAGTCTGCCTAATTTCTTTGTTTCCAGACTTCTTCAGTTACTTTTATATATATTCTTTTTTATCTGCTGATTTTACAGTAACTTGGTATTTTATATTGTTTTGCAAGTAAAGGCCGTTTAAGAGACATTCGTTCTTTATTCTACAGTTGCACACTGGTTGTGCCTTGTGGCGCAGTGGATATCGGCTAGAAACGAGAAATTGGGTAGCCAAGTTCGAATTCCAGTTGAATTCCTTGCATTCACTTACGCGCAAATACCCGTGGGAAAGGTATTAATTCGTCTCTTCCTTCCAGTTATGGGTTAAATAACAGGACAGATTGGGTTCTATAGCCTTGGTCGGCAACCAGTCTACCGCAGAAAGCAATGGCAACCAACTGTGGGATAATCTTCTGCCGAGTCAGTCATGTCTCTTTCGAGACATGATCGCCAAAGCGTGTATCACGTATGGGACTTAACTGACTGACACGTGGTTTTCATTTGTTCAGGTGGTTTGCTGATTGCTTTCCTGTTGTGCTACGTTCTCAGTGCAACTGTAACTGATTTTTACAGTATTTTTGTTGAATATCTCGTGAAGAGAGCTTTATACTTGCAAATGTTTGCGTAAGTGTTTAATGAATATTTTTCTAAGGATTGTTTATGTTATTGTCGTACGGTGTGTTGAACCATATAAAGTTTTTTTCCTGTTGGATTTTTTGTGCTGTGCGATATGTATGTGGCTGTTGATTTCTTAGCTCTATTGAATATGGTTTCACTAGGAGAATTATCAGGAAGCCTGCGGTTAATCGATTGTAGTAGCAGCTTGATTATTGATGGCGGTTTCTGGGAGATCAGAATTCGAAACTGCATCCATTTGATTTCTTAAACAGTGAAATCTTTGACAATCAGCCTAAATTGCGAAGACCAACAAAAATATCACTTCCAACAAGAATCGAACTTTTCTTACCTCAGGTAAACCCCGTTTTAAGCCAAAGGGTGCCCAAACCATTTCAATCACTCTGCCAGAATGACAAAACAAAATCAGAATTGCATATAAAAGAAAGTATATTTCATTTGCTGGGATTTCTGCGAGTTTATTTCTGCAAGTTTCAATTTTGTACAGTAATATTTTTCCTCGGATAGCTACTTAAGTTCCACACTTCTGCGATCGTCAGGCAATCAGAATATTTATATATATATAATTCTGTCACTTTCGTTAGTCTGTCCGTAAGTAAAATTCTATACTCGAAAGAGACATGGCTAACTGGACAGAAGATTTTCCCGCAGTAGCTTGCTATTAATTTTTGCGGTAGACTGTTTTCCAACCAAGGTTATAGAACCCAATTTATCTCACTATTTAACCCATTTCGAAAAAGGAGTACGATGGATTAATACCTTTCCGAATCGTACTTGCGCGAAAGTGAATGCAACGAAATCAACTAGAATTCGAATTCGGTTTACCTATTTTTAGTCCCAATCCGTCCGTTACACCGTTTATACTTTCGACTGACCGGTCGAAACCAAATTTTGGGGAGAAGGGCAAACCGGTGAAGAAGTACAAAGTACAGTTGGTTTTAAAAAGGTATATAATTTTGAAAAAAATTTGAAATTTTCTTATTTAACATACCAAAACTTCCACTATTTTAAAAACAATATAATGATTCAAAAAACGAATAGGCCTACTTATTTAATAAAATTCAATCTTTTTTTTCACATATGTTTATTTAAGGTTTTATATGCAAAAAACATTCGATTTCTTGTCCACCCTGCGTTTGCGAGAACTATAAACAAATCTCAAGAGCAAAAGCTTAAAAAATTTGGCTCTAGAAATACATATTTACTCATGATTAGTTGTATGTTGCATACTGCCTTTCTGCTTCCTGCTTTCCTGCATGCTGGAAATTCTCCTCAGTCGTTCCTGTCTTTAAGAATTGTGGTGAACCCTCGGACCCGTCCAACTATCGCCCTATCAGTCTTCTACCGATATTCGGGAAAGTATTCGAGGCTATAATCAATGCTGAAATAGTTCATCATTTCACCGCCCACAAACTGTTCTCCGACAGGCAATATGGATTCCGATTTGACAGGTCCACAGCCGACCTGCTAACAACTGCAACGGAGTACATGCTACAGGCCCTTGATGAGTCTGACGAGGCTCGCGCGGTTGGTCTGGACATCTCCAAGGCTTTCGACAGGGTTTGGCACCCTGGCCTCCTATGCAAACTACGCGGTTATGGTATTACCGGTTGCCTGCTTGACCTAATCCAATCTTTCTTAAATAACCGCAAAATGAAGGTCGTTCTGAATGGGCGTGCCTCTTCGTTCTACAGCACGAATGCTGGTGTCCCACAAGGCTCTATCCTGGGCCCGACGCTCTTCCTTATTTTCATCAACGATCTCCCAGATGAGATCAAGTCCCAAGTAGGCATCTACGCAGATGACACTACAATATACTCCCGCTCCAGTAAGAAACCTGTCGTGGCGGACAGACATAATCTCGCTGCTGACCTTGAGCGTGATCTACATTCTGTGGTGAACTGGGGCAAGAAGTGGCTTGTCAACTTCAATTCCTCTAAGACCAAGCTCTTGTCTGTCAACCATTACAGGCAACCTCTCCTGCCTCCCATAAGCATGGACCAGATGATTCTCCCGGAGAGTAATACACTACGAATCCTCGGACTTACCCTGTCCTCAGACCTCAAATGGAACCACTATATTGAATCCATAGCAAAATCTACTGCTAAGAAGATTGGGTCACTATGTCGATCCAGGATGTTTTTTCCACCTGAATCCATCCTGCATATATACAAGTCAACCATCCGTCCGTGCATGGAGTACTGCTGCCATTTATGGTCAGGTGCCCCTGCCGTTCTCCTCAGTGTTCTTGACAAGCTCCAAAGGAGAGTCTGTAATGTGATAGGTACTGATCTGGCGACTCGACTGCAGCCACTTTCCCACCGTCGAAATGTGGCCTCCCTTTGTCTGTTCTATAAATACTTTCATGGCTTCTGCTCGGATGAGCTTAAGTCACTGATGCCTCCTCAACAGGTGTTTACTGGCAACTGGGTCCCACCCATTCACAGTCAGGTTAGCCAAATGCAGACGACAATTCTACTCCTGCAGCTTCCTCTCTCGCACTTCCCGCCTGTGGAACTCACTCCCGTATTCTTGCTTTCCTGACGCCTACGATCTCCAGAAATTTAAAAGCAAAGTTAATACTCATCTACTAACCACTGGACTCTAGCTCTCTCCCCTCCCCTGTATAATCTTCACTTTATCTCCCCCTATGTATCTGTCATTGCACTTGCTTTCTCAGCTTTCTATTGTTCCTTTCTAACTAGCTTGTACTCCTCACTCTTTTCCAATTAATCTTTTTACATTTATGTAACCCCCTGCACATCAGTGGCGTTTTTGCCTTGCTCGGAGTGAAATGATTAAAAAAAAAATCCTCAAGAGTAAGAAATAGGGATAAGAAAAAAATGCAGTCTTTAGACATTCAGAGATATGAACCATGCTAAGATAGACTAGAAATGTCGAAGTCTGAGATAGATATCCACTGACTAGTATATATATGTGACACTATCTTCTGCAGGGATACTTTTCCTTCTCCTGCGGGGATACTTTCCTTTGGTTGGTTTAAAACAACGGAGAGAGAAATCTATAATTGGCAATGTTATTTCAGTTCTATTGCGTCACGCGATGTGAGCTGAGGAAAGAAATAATAATTTTATTATTTTTCAAGTACTTCTAAAAGCCGGGAGCATAAAATTATTTTGGATAAATATACATTTCTCGTCTTTCATGTTTGTATAAAATTCGATCATTTCATGTTCATATAAATTTCCCTTCTTTTGGAGTTGAAATGTCGATTTCGCTAATCTGAAAACGCGTAGACAAAACAAGTATCAGAGTGATTTGATAAGCTTACACGAAGGCCAAGGACGCTGGTGGACACAGCAGTCTGTGATAACCCGTAAATGAATCGAGCTCCGATATGAGTTGGCAAAATCTCATTAGTTGAGCCAAAAACTTCCGCAAATCAAGTGGGCGTAAACCGATTTTCATTGGCCGAAGACTGTGAGCCGGCCGGATCCCCAGAGAGGATCGAAATTGGTTATAAGAATAGATGCTCGACACGAAAAGTTGAGTTTTTGTTAAGAGTTGGATGACAGTTTTGAGTCGCAGTTTGGTAGAGATTTCGGGCAGAGAGATACTGTCGTCAACACCCCACACTCTCAGCCAGTGGCCGCCTCCGATTCGACACATTCTGTCGGATTCCGTTAAGAACCCGAAAGAACTTTGCTCTTTTAGAAGTTACATAGAAAATTGACAAACCTGATTATAGAGAATTAATGAAAAGACTTTAATGAAATATGTGAAGAGACTTTGGTGAAAATTTGAAGAGAATTTAGACATTTTACTTGAAGATTAGAAGCTATGATGTTTTTGGCGAACTTTTTCTCTCCGTTTTAAATATCATTTTCGACAACTGTATTCCTGGGAAAAGGAAAACATTGTTGTTTCTTTAATATAAAGACATTCTTCGTAACTCTCCAGGCGTGTTCGACTTCATTCATCGTATTAATTTTTTTTTTTTTTTTTTTTTTTTGGTGCCGTAATTTTATTTTCAAACCACAAGTGTACACCAGTGTCCGGACTGGCAAAAAGGGACGACTATTAAGATTGCAAGACGAGACTTCTGGGATCTAATCACAACGTGGGACAGTGGCACGTTGTAGCAACAGACGTCCTGTAATCCAGCTTTTGTAGCGACATCATCGGACGGGATCGTCACGACCAGCAACAGCGACCAAACCAACCGTACAACCGGGTGTCAGTGTCACAACTGGGAACATCACGACGGTCGGCGAGAACGAGCGTCACGACAGACGGCCAGCCCGGCCTGAGGCGTCACATCTGGTGCCGTTTCGACCAAGATCTGGCCTGAGGGTTTCCAGCCGGCCTGCAGTGTTATATATATATATATATATATATATATTAAAATCATTTGTTTCTGATGAAGGACCAAGGGCGGTCTGAAATATAAAATATAATAATAGAAATAAACAAATACTGTCAAAAAAACACATTTTTAAACTCAAAACTTTTTAATAATCTTTCATATATATATATATATATATATATATATATATATATATAAAGGAAAACTCAACACGTCATTTAAATTGGTTATAAATTATAATTCATTTCAATAAGCTAAATTAGCTCATTTTATCTGACCACACAATATTGGTTCTATTTGGTACAAAAATTCTTCCAGGAATAAAATTTATTCCGGCAACAATTTTTGTACAAAATGGAACGAAAATTGTGTGGTCTGATGAAATGAGCTAATTTATCTTATTGAAATGAATTATAATTTATAACCAATTTAAATGACGTGTTGAGTTTTCTTTTATGAATATTATATTACTCTGGATAACGTCCATTGAACTCTCTATATAGATATAACACTTAATATTTTATATTAAGTTGATCTTGATTATCCTCGCCGTTTACGGACTGGACATATATATATATATATATATATATATATATATATATATATGTAAATATGTGTGTTTGTGTGTGTATCTGTGTGTGTGTCTGTGTGTGTACTTGTAGATATTTAGCTCTACATTAATATGGAGCACTGCAAAAATAAAATAAAAATATGAAGGAACAGTAAATTTCTTATTGTTCTTTCTTTACAATACTGCATATATATATATATATATATATATATATATATATAGATAGATAGATAGATAGATAGATAGATAGATAGATAGATAGATTTCTATCAATCTATCTTGGGGTTATTTTTGGGTCATAATTAAAAAATTGTGTCTGTCCAATTAATAATAATAATAATAATAATAACAATACAAATCATAGACAAATTTAAGAGAATACTGGATTGTTATGTGATGTCAGTTCTTCAATATGGCAGTATGGCAATATGGAACAATATCAATATGGCAATATGGAACAATATCAACAAAGATGAAGGGAAAACTTGAAGCAGCTGAAATGTCGTTCTACAGAAGGATGCTGCAGATATTGTAGACCAAGCAATGACGAGGTGTTGAAAAGAATGGAAACGAAAAGAAAATTCATACTGCGCACCAGGAAGAGACAACAGAAGTTCCTGGGACATGCAATGAGGAAGGAGGGATTATAGAACCTGATACTAACAGGCTAAATAGAGGGAAAAAGAGACAGAGGAAAGCAGCAGATAACATATTTTAAGGGCCTGAGCAGGTGGATGACAGAACGGGGGCTGAGGGACGTTTCAGGAGAATCTGGGCTAAGAGCCAACAAATATGGGGAGACGTGGAAGGCCATGGTCGCCTACGTCCTGAAAGAACAAGGCACACAGAAGAAGAATGACCGCTCATATTGATAATCACATCTGATTATGCTTCTCTACGAAGACGAACAGTCAATCCTTCTTGCAGACGCTTGCTCAGACACATTTATGATCCTTCAATTAAATAAGTGTTCAATAAATTTATATTGTAGAGCTTTTTAATACTTTTTCATTTGGAAATTAGTTATTACAACAACCTAGGTTTCAAACTTTCGGTATCTTCAGGCGATTTACAATAATAAATTGTTTTTTGTTTTTCATACGCAAGAACAGTGAGTTTTTACGAACACGCGACTGGAAATTTCAAACAGCCTACAATTTTCAAAATTAGGTAAAAGTTATATAAGTTTATAAATATTTTTGTTTCTATGATTCTAGTATGTATTTATAGCTATGATTACATCTGGACATAATTTCTAATCTCTCATTTAATTTCTTTTTTATTCTTGAAACAACATAATTGCTAAAATTTCCTACTGGCACAATCTGCATCCATTGCCACCGTCGTATGATTCTGCTTCTTTCACTATGCTCCAAGTTATATCAGGGTCTTTTCCATTTTTCAATTTTAATTTCTTCACGTGGCTAGACAGTTTAGTACAGTTTTTGAGGTTTTCATCTGTAAAGGAATAGGTCATAAAAAATCGTCAGAGAAAGTAATCTTTGATGAAAAGAAAAAAGATTATGAAAAAGCCTTAAAATAATCTGACCATAAGAACAATTTAGAATACAAACCACAGGCAAACAAACAAGTTGCGGAAATAACATTTTTACAAATGAAAAATCTTTAAATGTTCTAATGTATTAAACATTTTTTAATGCAACAGTGTACTGGTCTAATCTAATTATAACCAAAATCTAACTAACTATATATATATATATATATATATATATATATATATATATATATGTGTGTGTGTGTGTGTGTGTGTGTGTGTGTGTGTGTGTGTGTGCGTGTGTGCGTGTGCTTCGAATAGAAAACCCTTTTATTGAAACTAGATTATGCGTTTCGGCTTTACTTAACTCCTTCAGATAAATAACGAAAGAAAGAAATATGTGCAGAAGTGACAAAATTGAGAAATTAGAAGATATCTTCCTTTAGAGGTGATTTTACAGGGACACAAAAAATATCTCCTTGAACGGCTCGGAACGTTTGGTTTATTTAAAACAGCCCCCATCATATACTGAAACCAAAGAGCCTGCGTGTGGATAGAAAATTAACTGAGCGAGCAAGCGTATATAGAAAGGAGCGTAAGACAAATATACGTCTTTTCTTTGGGTTTATTTAAATGTTACAGTGAGGTGAGCCTCAAAAACTAGAAATCCTAGATTTATTGATGCTCACAATCCTAACAACATAATATACACTGTGTTTATGGCAGACGCAAATTATCATTATTAAACAAATACATAAATATTACTATCTGGTGATTAAACACTAAAGTACCTGAGCAGGTGCCTGAAATAGCGATTGGCTAGCCGCCCTAGTGGACAGACGTACTCGATTAGGATGATCGACATGATTGGCCAGCCACCATCATATAAATAAATTTGTTTTTTACCTGTATTATTATTATTATTATTATTATTAGTAGTAGTAGTAGTAGTAGTAGTAGTAATTGAACGAACATCAATGTGCCTGAGCAAGCGTCTGCAACAAGAATCGGCTGTTCTTCCTGGTAGAGAAGCATAATCAGATGTGATGATCAATATGAGCCGCCATTCACCATATAAATAAATTTGCTTATAATTTGTATTATTATTATTATGTCATTTTTCATCATATTTCGATTTCTGCTTTGGTCTCACTACCAACCAAGTCTGCGGGGAGACCTAAGGCAGGTAGTGGCGTGTTGTTATGGCTCCATTTCATGTTTTTTCTATCTTCCCTATTATTATTATTATTATTATTATTATTATTATTATTATTATTATTAATTGAACAGACACAGATGTGCATGAGCAGATATCTGTGATAGGATTGACTACCCGCCCTATTTAAACGGATATTCTTGGATATGAGCGACCAGCAATTACAATCACTGCATATTTTAATTATTTTGATAAATTGTTCTCAACATGTCTTGCAAATATATTATTATAGAGAAAACGTTTCTACCAAGTAATATCTGGTTATTATCAGGGTTCTATCTGATGACTAACAAAGGGTAGCCGTTGAGTTTGCTGCTCATTTCTTTTAAATCAGTTTTTCATTACCTTTATCAAGAGATTGCACTCACATCCACTATAGGATTAACGCATGCTTGACAATCATTTAGATCGACTAAGCCACAGAAGGATGATTCTTGTATTATCCGTTTTATTAGTCTAATGTGAAAATCTTGGATTCATTTTGCTCATCAGATATGCATGATTTTAGTGATACGATTTTTATGTATCCTGTGTTATATTGTTCAAAAGCTAGTGTAAGGCTTGTCTTGCTAGAGCAATTGCAACTATAATCAATTATCAGTGGGTTCCCGTACTGTTGACATTTGGCCAAGTTTAAGCTACGCTTTGTAAATTGCTATATTTAGATAATGGAATTTGCTTAGGAATATGGTAGTAGTTTTGCTATTTTCTTTATTGACATCTTTCTTCCGCTAGTTGGTGATCATGGCTCTCCACATATTCTTCTGACATGTGAGAATTGACATGACTTCTTGGGAAAGATAATGATGTAGTCCCCCCGGTTCCCTCTTTAGAGCTTAGAAATTTTAGGAGTAGTCTTTCGTTTAGAACAGTTACCAGCGAAGACTATCGAAGCAAATCTGACTTGTGATATAGGTAGGAGAGGGAAAGAATGGATTTATGCCATCAAAAGGCATTAATTTGAAATTTCATTAAAGCTTGTTGATTTCCACGTAGATATGTACTACTTTACGCCGACATGTAGACGCTTGGCCGAGGGTTAACACGTTCGCTTTATGATCATGAAGCCCCGGTTCGACTCTCACCATCGTCGTTTTCTCAGGAAGGTGACTTCGAGATGTTATCAGTCTGAAAGAAGCGATCCTATACTACGGGTTTACTCAAAACTTGTGAGTGAAATTAGACAGACCGGGTTCTTTAGAAGACGTCGATTGTTTTGCGAGGACAAAAACACAAGTCATCGGGTTTTGAAGGTTTTGGCCTTGTTCAGACTGTTGTTCACGCTGGATAACGCGCGCTCACTTTCATAAACTCAGCATAGTTGCACTATAAACTACAGGTGGGCTCTGTGGGTGTTGAACAAACACAAGTTTGCCTGAGCAGGCGTCCACAATGGGGATTACCTATCTGCCCTAGTAGAGAGTCATTCTTGAATAATAGTAGCCACCTATACCAATACCACGCTGACATATCGTTATTATGTTAGAATTAATAAGGAAGTGAAATGGGCCACTGGTAATTGTGTGTCACAAAAATATTAGATGTTTTGCTTCCTAAAATAATTGGAGTTATATTCGTGACTCCTTTACCAGTCGTTGGATACCGAGTTTTATATAAGCAGATAGCACGCCACATAGAAGTATCATTTTGATTCCAATCCAAGCAGTATTTTTCGTTCGTTTACGTGTTAAGGTGGCCGGGTTCCCCACTTTTTTGTTCTTGAATAACAATTTAAAATTGTTAAAATGACTCTGATCTCATTATCTTCCGACTTCCCAAAAGAATAACAGAGAGTGAAATATTCCTTCAGCTCTAAATGTGTAGGAAGTTTTCGAATAAGTTAAGCAAGGGGAATTTAATCAGATTGTTCAAGGAAAGTTGCTATGGGTCACATGTCACTTTCGTCACGATGCAATATTGATATGTGCGCGCATTATAATTACATATGAATGTGAGGAAAAAGAAATATCTCAATCTCACTATATATATATATATATATATATATATATATATATATATATATATGATATAATAAGTAAAGAACAAGTAGAAAAAGTATATTTAATCTAATTTATTCTATCTTGTCGGATATCAATTCATGTATTCAACTATATATATACACGTAGAAAGAAAGAAAAATACTGGATTTTAAAATTAAATACACACAATCTAGGGTTAAATAGGGACTTAGGTGTGTTGAATCTTTATAAATATTTCAATAGGTAAAAAATTTTT
The DNA here is from genome assembly GCA_037127315.1 of Ascarosepion bandense. Lineage (NCBI taxonomy): Eukaryota > Metazoa > Mollusca > Cephalopoda > Sepiida > Sepiidae > Ascarosepion > Ascarosepion bandense. The sequence continues at coordinate 12,028,493 of JBBBDQ010001127.1, read as the reverse complement.
TTCAGATATTCCAAGAAATTTTTATCTAAAACAAACAGACTTTCTCTACGGACGTGCTGCATGTTGTGAACAAACACACCACGTGATGTAAACAAAAAAATATTCGGACGCTATCGTGAAATACGTTTCTAATTCAAATTTAAAAATCACTTGTTTCTGATGAAGGACCGAGGACGGTCTGAAATATAAAATATAATAAAAATAAACAAATACTGTTAAAAAAAAGTACATTTTTAATTCAAAACTTTTTATTAATATTCTTTCCTATATATATATATATATATATATATGTATACATATATATTGAGCCTTCTGGAGAGAAAAATTTAAAAAAAAGAGTTACTACCTCCGTGATTTACTCTTTAGCAATGAATTGAGTTCTTCCGGTGTCTGGCGTGTATATAAAACGCTACAGTTTACCCTCCCTCATTCTATGCGCCGATGGCTTAGGAAGTTGAAACCAAATCAGTCGAGTTTCAATTCCTGGCAGAAGCAAGTAGATGTATAGCCACATTGATGAGCTGTGATACAGCGAAACAGACTTGTATGTGGATGACGAATATATGTATATATTCCATCCGCCAGAAATTTGGAAACGGCATGCTGTTTCGTGCCGGAAGCTGTAATACGAACGTTTCTGAGTGTTTTTACAGTATGATTCATGGTCCGTGGATTAATGTGTGTGTGTGTGTGTGTGTGTGTGTGTGTGTGTGTGTGTGTGTGTGTGTGTGTGTGTGTGTGTGTGTGCAGCACGTGGAGAAAATGGACGGAACGAAAGAAAAGTAGATATTTACTCACGGTTTAGGACCACACAGAGGATTCGGACAAAAGATGAGTTTAAATCTAATGGTGATTACGAAGATATGGCAGCTAGGAAAACCCACTCTGATAAAAAAAGAACTCCCAAATTTGTTGGTGTGAACCTCAGACACAACACGGAGGCATACACCAAATGCCCTGAGGAGATAGTGCTGTCCTAGATCAAGAGTGTTGCTGCTGAAAGAGCCGATGTCTAGCAACAGGATTTTAGACATTCCACACAAGCAGGAGGACTCCGTCATGACTGCTAGACAATTTCTGCAACAACATCACTTTTTTACATCTGACCATCAAACTTCTCAGACTCCGACAGACTTTATTATTTGTGGTGCACAGTTAAATGAGGCACCAACAAAACCCCTTGTAAAGAAAAACTAATGCATATTTATGTTTTTCCCGAAGGTTTTTATGATATCTTGTAGCAACGAATAGTATTTTCGCGTAATTAAATACAACGAATTCAAATGAAATTGAAGCTATGAGATAATTATTTTTAAATGTGTTAGGACAAATAAAAACATATTCCAAGGGAATTAACCCTTTCCTGTTCCAAAACAGAGTACCTCCCTTTTCACCTCTGAAATTGGGTCCACGCAAGTCACGTGATCAACGTGACATTCAGACGTGAGACGCACGACTCAACAGACTTGGAATATGGCCGTCAATGGTTAAGAACACATGTATGTTCTCCTGCCCAAATGGTTGTGACACACAACCCGATAACTTGGGACTGATTCTGTATGTCCCTATGTTGTAATGTTTCTCCGTGTAAAATCAATGTATACTTCCAGTGAACCGTGAATAAATATCTACTTTTCTTTCGTTCAGTGCATTTTCTCCACGTGCTGCACACACACACACACACACACACACACACACACACACACACACACACACACACACACGTAGAAACACACACACACATACACACACGCACGCGCGCGCGCACACACACATATTCGTCCACTGATCATGAATCATACTATAAATTAAGGCATTTTAATTATGAGACAAACACCCCGTTCATAACAAACTGTATGTAGGCGAAATATTTTGGATGGTAAAATTTTAACTATTTCGATTGAAATGGGTGGGATCTTGATGCCAGTTTAGTATCCCGAGTAAATTCATATGGTCGTACTACCAAGGAAAACAGCTCGTCAGAGCAGTTGCCATGAAGATATTTGCAGAAATGACAGAGGGAAGCCACATCAAGTCGGTGAGAAAGTGACTAAAGGTGGACTGTCAAGACAGAATCGTTTTTTATTGTAGATCCTCCTTAAAATTTTGTCGAGAACCTCAAGATGAACAGCAGGAGCACCCAACCAGATATAGCAACACTGCTCAATGATTATTAAGTAATAAGTAGGACAATTTTTGTGAATTTATTACGTTTTCACTATTTATTTATCTTTCTCAGAAATTATTGAGGAAATTCTTTTTTCTGCCCCAGATTCGGCTAAAGCTAAATAAATCGTGATACATATTAAACTGATAAAGGGTTTTCTTCTCATAAAAAGTTCACAGATCTTTCTCATGCTTTTAACAGGTGTAGAAGTTTATCCCCCACTTTTTTCCGTTGAGGACTGGTATTCGGTTCCTAAAGTCATCTTATTCTCTATCACTCAAAGTAATCCATGTATTTTAGCGGCATTATCTCATCGCTTGGGATGAAAGAGTTTAAAAATCTCATTCCATGTGCAACGCCACTTCCGGACACCAAGAAGTTATCTCCCCTTACTTCATCTCTCTAACTTATTGATCACCACTGCTGTAGCCAGGTACTGAACTCAAAACTCATTAGGTCCACAAAAAGAAATGAGCTAGTGGTTGGTTAGTTTCAGTGCTTTGACTTAAAAAGTTGCGAGTTCAATATCTGGTTACAGCAGCGGTGGATAATTTATTAAGTCGAGTTAAAGAAAGATAACCACATGGCATTCGAAATGGCATTGCACATGGAATAAGAATGGTATACCCCAGGGATCGTAATAAAGAGTTTGGTTCAAAATTCCTTGTATCTGAAGAAGGCCAGAGCGTATAACGACTGAAAAGTCCTAAACATGGTAATAAAGGTGAGGACAACAAAACGAACAGTGTAAATAATGTAAATACTACCTCATTTCAGAAATATCGACAAAGCGAAACAGGCTTCTCTGCATATATATATTTTTTTCTAAACATATACTGTTAAATATGACAGACAATGAATGTCTATTATGTTTAACCATGAGCCTTTCTAAACATGGTATTTTGGCTTTAATTTCAGATGAAAATAAAGACAAAATTTGTCCAACATTTGAATATTTTGCTAAGCTTTCGGCCTACATAAGCCATCTTCAGAGAGGATAAAGAGACGTTAAAATAAAACCATCAAAGATGATTTTATCTTGTGTTGACATAAAACATTGCTAAGCAACGATAACAGGCACCAAATAGCAGACGCAGTTCGTAAATTTTTAAGGCGGTTCTATGACGTCACACCGCGTGAAAGACCGAAATGTTAACAGAGCCATATATTTAAATGCAATGAAATGTGATATGATCAGATTGAAATGTGATTTTATTAAGTATGGGTTCTTTTGATATAATATAGATGGCCTCGAATACGTGTGAGTATTATTGTGTTGATGACTAAAATCTGTCTAATATTACCTACATGGCTATGTTTTGTCTAAGAAATGTTGTAAGATTTAACTCTGATCAGAAAGGTGACAGGTAAGTATCTGCTCGATACACTATATATAATTCATCGATTTTTAAACAGAATGCAAAAAGCACTAGACGGCCGTTTTTTCCAATGCTACATTTGTAATTTATCAGCAGTGTGAATCACTAACAGGAATTGCTGGATGCCAATAGCGGTAAAATGTCCACCTGACGTAAAATCAGTAGGATTTCGATTTGAGACGAGTGGTTAATCTAGCGGCATTGAGAAGCTGTGACACAGAAAAAAAAAACGGTTTATCTGCCGATGATAATATATTGTTTAATTGTGATAATATTTAACACCAGTGGTTTTATTTAAAAATGTATTTTGCCAAAAAGTTTTTATATCGTAAAGTACTCGATAGGTGATTGACCAGAGAACGTTGCTAAGTACAAAGTGCTTGTCTTTTTAACTGAGCAGATTCATGCTGACTTCGAAGTTTGGTAAGGATACCATTATACTGTTTTCACTCGTCATAGAAATATATATATATATATATATTATCGTTTTGTATGAGTGAAATAAAGTTTAAAATCCTAAATTTCTTATTGTACAGAGTTGAATGTCATAGAAATGTTAGCAAATATTCTGAAATAGCTACTGCGTTTCTTTAAATTTGCATTAAACTAATGGTGTATAAAACAAAATTATTGATAATAAAAAGAGTATGGGATAAATATTAGGGAACGTGGCCAATCATTTTTCTGGGTGCGTTAAAAATATAAAAGTTCCTGCCGAAATATGGCTATATAAAAAAAGCAAAGTGTAGCTTATTTCTTTTTAGATATTTTTTGCTTCATAATCACGGTACCAAATCTTTGCAAACGTTCGCTTGCTAGGCTGAAAATTGAAAAATATAAATCACGGGGAGAATATTTCATCTTTGTAGAAAAGTTATTAGTTTTAAAAGTGTCATTTATAGAATATTAAAGTTTATGATGACATACGCTTCTTAAAATCGCCTAAAAACATCGGGGCAAATATTTAAAACTTACTGGGAAAATAGTGTGATTCCAACACTGCTTATAGTGGACGGAATTTGACATCTGCATACACTGTGTGTCAGTTAATCGAAGAAATTAGCATTTTGTCTACTCAGGAGAAGCATCACGTTGTTTAAAGCGGTTAAGCCTTCAAGCACGTTTTCCAGTCGTTGAATCCGTGCTCAGCAAGAACTAAAAAACTAAACTGACCTTTGCAAAGGTGAGGCATGTTAATTTTTTTCTAAAAAAACAGGAATAAAATAAGTTAATAGAACAATAACTGTAACATCCAAAATTAGAAAATAACCGTTTATTACCTGTAGTCTATATAAACAGACTGAGATGTTGCTCGTCTGTCTTGTCGACCCCAATTCGACTATACCCTAGATGAAGTGATTAAAAATTTTTTGGTTTAATAAGTATTTGCGCTGTAATTAAATAAATCGAGCTCTTTTTGTGGTTCATTTTCAATATTTTATAATTATATTATAATACATGGGCCTAATTGGATTATTTACCAATTTATTATATATATAACATTTTTAAAAACGAAGAAACCGATTTCGCTCCCGCTCTTCAGGCCTCTACGGGAAATTAAAATAACAAAGAATATGTGATGAATCAGAAACAAAAAAGAATGACAAAAAAATATACGAGAAGAAAACAAAGAGCTAGAGACAAATAATAGCGATGCCCAACAAACATTCACGCTGTTTACACAGGGAAGGCGTGCGGGACCCGATATAAAGAGCCTCCAGCACTTTGAGATGAAATAAAGAGTGCAACAGAAACAAAGCATTGAACCAGTCGACACTGAACTTAGCAGCACACTTTCTGTTATTTAATAGGTGCTCACATATGGCGGAACTGTAAGTATTCGGGACAAGCCCATTCAAAGGTAAGGTAAGATTCCTGATCTTAGTGGGAACATGTTTGATTCTCATGTCAAGGCGCGAGTAGTTCTCCCTATGTAGTCATCACTGCAACTATATTTATATTTATAATTAATAGAGAGAGATGTTGTCTTGTTTGGTTAAGTTCGCGTTCAGTACTTTTGCGTTGTGGTGCAGTGGATAGCGGACAAATCGGGGAGCCTAGTTCGAATTCCAGTCGAATTCCTTGTATTCAGTTACGCACAAATACCTTTGGAAAATGTATTAACTCTTCTTAACCAATTATGGGTTAAATAATAGGACACACTGGGTTCTATAGCCTTGGTTGGCAACCAGTCTACCGCAGAAAGCAATGGCAACCTATTGCGTGATAATCTTGTGCCTAGTCAGTCATGTCTCTTTCGAGACATGATCGCCCAAAGCGTATATCACGTATGGCATTTAACTGACTTGTGCACCCATGTGTACTCATTGTATTTTAGATGATCTGCTTCTATTTTAGAATTTCGTTTTGAAGATGTTGCGATTTCTCTTTGGGAATTGTTTCTCCGGAATATCCTGTTATTGTGTTCCTTACTGGCTACCGGGTTGTGTAATTTAATTAATGTGAAGTTACGGTAGAGTAATGGATAGTGGCTCGGATTGAGGAATCGTTGAGCCGAGTTCGAAATATAGTCGAATTCATTGGATTCACTTACGTGCTAATACACTTGGGAAATGTATGAATCCATCTCTTCTCCCCCAGTTATGGGTAATTAACAGAGCAGACTGGGTTCTATAAAATGGTTGGCAATTAATCTACCACAGTAAGAATTGCCAACCTACTACAGGAAAATATTCATACCACAAGTGTTTGAAAATTATGAAACTTCTAGAAAAGAAGCCGGCTCAACCCGCATCGGGTGAATGCAACCACAAGTAAGTTATTTAATTAATTTATATTTCAAAAGAAGCCTTACTGATGTTAAGTAAATACATAAATTGCAATATGATCTAAGGTAAAAACATCATCTTTATAAGTCCCAAAAATTTCGGTTGTTCCTGTCCTTAAGGACACATGACCCAGTGGATAAAGGCTTTGGTTAGTTCCTGATTAGACTCTTGTGAGTTCACTATCAGGATACAGCAGTAGTGAACAAGTAACTTTCAGTGTTAGAGGGAGATAACTCATGACTTCTAATCGAGGCTTTACGCAAGAAATGAGCACCTGAAGAAGGCCGGAGCGTAAAACGGTCGAAACGTCCTACAGATGGCCACAAAGATGAGGACAATACTCCCAATAATAAAAATACTGTAAATACTACCTCATCTCAGAAATATTGACAAATACATTTTGTAGTAGTTTGTTGTTTGCACGTGTTCTAACGTAATAATAATAAATAAATGAATATATATATATATAGTATTAATTATTACTTTAGAACATGTGCAAACTGCAAATTACTACAATCTGAGGTTCTAAACGCGGGTCGCGCAGCACGTCCCTATTTATATGCATTCAGATGGTCAGAGCCAGTCTATAAGAACTACACAAGCAGTCCACGATTAGGCAGTTGGGCAGGATTTGCCTTACAGCTGTGATTGTGCCACTGATTATGAAGACACTTGGTTTAAAATTTTACACAGTGCCCGCTCGGCATACCATCTCCGAGTCCTTGAAGCTGTATTTATTACAATTCAACAGTCTAGCCTGTGTCGACAGAAAGAGCACTTATTCCGCTTCCTTACGCTTGTTGGAGGAACAGTGATTATCTTTTTTCTTGTTTTATACTCTTGTGGCACTCGCTATTTTCACCTCCTTTAAATTTTAGTTGTTTGTTTATATATATATATATATATATATATATATATATATATATATATATATATTATGGACTCTCCCGTCGATTTCGACGTATGAGCGTCTAACTCAGTTAGACTACCACACAACGAATTTTTTAAAGTGGTGAAGGCTTGTGTAGCACCATCTACACTTTCTGGTGCAACTGCTGATAACAAACAATCGGTGCAGAAGTCTACCACAGGTCGCATGAATAACAGACCTCAGTTATTTAACCCATAACTGGAGGAAAGGGACGGATTAATAACTTTCCCAAGGGGACCAGTGCGCAAAGTGTTCGACTGGAATTGGGACTCTGCTCACCGATTTCCCCCTCCGAGCCGACATCCACTGTACCACAATGCACATCTGTTAATAACGCTTACAGAACCTGGTATTCCCAAGCGGTCACCCATCTAAGTACTGACCAGGTTCAACGTTGCTTAACTTCCATTGATTTTTCTTTCGCTTTACCTGGAAACAACTATTGCTTTTTAGTCTTTCGTGCCAACGTTCAAAGAGTCTAAGCTCTAGGACCATGGATTAGTTTCAAAGCTTTCATTACACCCGAGCAATGTCTGGCTATACTACTACTAGTGTATATATATATATATATATATATATATATATATATATATATATATATATCTGTGTGTGTCTAATGAGTAAGTAAGCGCGAAAGACAATGGGAGGGTGACATGAGCAGGTACAGGAATAGAACGAGTGTAATTTATATTTACATCGGAAGACTGCTATATTTGTGAACACACGTTATTCCCTCTCGATTATAACCATCTAGTCCTTTAAACGAAGGAAGTTTCAGATTGTAATTTGTTCCTTCAATCGCCTGATTAATTTTTCCGGTACTTATTCAATCACATCGTTGAAGTTCTTAACACAAAATACATGACAGACATCAATGGGATTAGTTTGACAATCGTCTGATTTGACACTTCCTTTTTTCTTTGGACTTGTCTTTATTGTTAATGCCTTGGCAGCCATAACGTTGTCGGATTTTTGTCTCCATACAGTAATAAATAACATTAACATTTTCTTTTAAGGATTACCCGGTATTAACGAACATAACTGGCCCGGCGAAACTAAAATCCGCTAACTTTGTGCATTAACTTTTATTTATAAGAAACCCTTATTTGAATTCATTTTATTTTTAGTAAAATATTAACCCTATACAAACACCAACGATTTACTCTACTCTTCCACTGAAGCTAGTTGTGACATAAGGTCGGTTTTTTAACGTAGAGTACCTAAGCGCAGACGCTCAGTCTACTGGTCAACGATTACCCAAGCCCAGCTCACGCGGCAACTGGGTACAAAGATTGTCTTAGTATGGCAGAACTCGTGCTAGCATGTCTAAGTTTGTTTTAATTGGTAATGCTTACCTAGCAAGAGAATTAACCACAGTGCCAGAGAAGTATGATTCCCGTCATTTAAGGGAGAGTGTTACTGAATGAGGTTATTGCATGGACAAAAACAAGTACTGATTAATTGACTGATTTGTTTTTTATGGTTTATCAATTTTTCCAGGTTATTTAAAGCAAGGAAAATATTTCTTTTAAATTGCATATTTAAAAAAAATAATAATGATACAAGTCCTACTGATAACCTATAGCTGGAGAGGGATAAGAGATGGATTCCTTCTTTTCTTAAAAGTATTTGCGCGAAGGTGCTTAAAACAAAGCCAACTGAACGAAAATTCGTCCGCGCATTGAATACTGTTGCCATATCTGGTCGGATGCTCCTGCTATTCAACAATATCCAAAGAAGGATCTGTAGTTAATCATGACTTGGTATAACGACTTTAGTCACTTTCTCACCGACGTGATGTGGCTTCCCTCTTCCATTGCAACTGCTCTGCGAGCTTTTTTCCTGATGCCCCGATCACATATTTTAACGATAAAAGGATGGGACCTAGATTGGCATCTAGGTCTCATCCTTTTATCGTTGAAATAGTTAAATGCAACTGTCTCTTCTGCTCTGACGGATTTTTCCTCGCACTTCATGCCTGTGGAATTCCTTACTCTTTACTTGCTTCCCTGATAGCTACAACCTTTAAAAGTAGAAAATGCAACGTCAGTTGGTATTTAATATCTCCTTGAATTCCATCCGTCATTTATCCCTTCGTCAACCTCCCCAAAACCCTTTCTTTCTCTTTCTTTTCCTTTTACGTCTCTCTATCTGTCACTCTCCCTCTCCGCAGCCCCCTGCACACTAGTGGTTAACCCGCCTTGCTTTGGTTGATATGATTTTAAAAAATTATGGAACTTGGCTCTCCGATCGGTCAGTCATGTAGGTACTGAGCTTGCTCGATGTTGCTTAACTTCGAAGATCTTTCGAAAACCAGTGTTTCTATATGTTTTTTGCCGTAAGTCGGGCACTTTTTGAGGAAGTGAGTGAAGTTTATGAAGATATGTAGGATAGATAACGGTTGACACTAGACTTGAAGAAGTTAAGATTATAATGATCGTGGAAGCATCTCCTAAGGTTTCAGTTTCATAAACTAGCGGCCACTTTAGAAGAATCTGTTCGAATAGAACTTCTTTCTTACTAGTAGTTTGTTCAGGTAATGAAAACGAGTATAAGCGACACGGTGGGCCTTAACTCTTTAAGGTCTGAGCTGGTGTGGCTTTTGCGTGGATTTGCTATAGTAATAACAATAGAACAGCCAGAAGCTTACGATATTATATCTGTGGCTGAACAGTGTTCACGTGAGGTGTTTGTTTAGTGGCACATCAAGTCCTTATGTATCATTTAATTCCAAAATTTAATTTTGTAGGAGCATTAGTAATTTTCTTTTCCAAAATGTATTGTTAGTATATTTTTATTTTTACTATGGGCATGTGTTATTGATATTTTCTATAAAAATTATTATGTTATCATCATGTTTTCACCCGAGTTTAGGGTTGACTATTTAATATTTTAAGGACCCTCGATGACACGCTAGGATTTGTTATTGAAGGCCACAACTTGAACAACATAAGGTATGCAGATGATACAGTGCTGATTGCAGACACGGAAAGGAAACTGCAAGACATCCTACAGTGGGCAGCGGTGGAGAGTGACAAAAAAAAAACAAATAACTTTCAGAAAACTGAATGCATGGTCATCAGCAAAAGGTGCAACCCAAAGTGCCAAATACATGTGGGGGATACCAGAAACATACAAGTACAAAAATTTAAATACCTAGGAAATGTTCTAACAGGAGATGAAAAGTGCGACACAGAGATCCGAAGGCAAATTGGCATGGCAAAGGACGCGTTCCAGAAGCTGAGTAAAGTACTAACACACAGGAAAATTTCACTAGAAACAAAGAAAGGAGTGCCGGATTGCTATGTGATGGCAGTTCTTTAATACGGCAGTGAATGCTGAACAATATAATCGAAAACGAGGACAAAACTTGAAGCAGCGGAAATGTGGTTCTAGAGAAGGATGCTGCGGATATCGTGAGCATGCAAGCAACGATGAGGTGTTGGAAAGAATGGCAACGAAAAGGAAATTAATACTGAGCATCAGGAAGAGACAACTGAAGTTCCTGCGACATGCAATAAGGAAAGAGAGCTTGGATAACTTAATACTGACTGGCCAGATAGAAGGAAAGAGAGACAAAGGAAGGCAGCGGATAACATATTTGCAGGACCTGATCAGGTGGATGACGGAACGGGGGTTGCGAGGTGTAACAGGAGCAAACATACTAAGAGCCAAAAGGGATAGGGAGACGTGGAGTATTGATTGCCTACGTCCTGAAGGGACAGGGCATGTAGAAGAAGAAGAAGAAGAAGATTTGTCTATGATTGGGACCCGAATGTTTGTAAGAATCTCGGATCAGGGTAAACCTGGGAACAACAGAAATTAGAGCGTGAGCTCCTCAAAACCTCCCGATCACAGGCCTTGCAACTGGATGTAGTTTGCCATCATACCAAGGATGGAAAGGCTTTAGGAGTGATAGCAAAGAAAAAATAAACTATGAGCTAAAAAGGATAGAGACTTTGTGGGGAGTTATGATACATGAACATCTTAAGAGAATAGAAGAACGATATAAAATAGCTGTAGGTTTTAAAATCCTTCATCAGCCGAAAGTTCGAAAATATTTAATCACTCGCAAGACCACATAAACACATTTAAACTCTGTCAATGCTTGTACCATAGGATTGAGCATCTTCAGTTTAGATATGGAAACAGTTACTCTTTTTCAGCTTGATTTGATTCTTGTCAGGTCACAGGAGAGCAGGAAGAATGCGATACTCGATGGCGTGGTAAAGGGAAGCAACTATTTTTTCAGCATCCTCAGCGATAGATTGTTTGTACGAATTCCACTTAATTGCTGAGGAATCTTAAGTTTCCATAGGCACTCAGGATACGTGGTCTCACTGTGAAAACACCCAGTCTTCGCAATAGATGAATATTCAGTGTCCGCTCGGTCATTATTTTGTTTTTAAGTGCATTGAATATGGCCAGCCAATTTTCCTCTAGTTAGCTAGGCCAGAGAACAGATCAGCTGTCATACTCTGGCTATCTAAAAGTTTGAAGGTGCACTCTTATATTGTGGTACCATCAGCATAATATAGATTCTAATGATCGGGAAAGCATCCCCATTAGGAGTCCTCACTGAAAAGCAGAGGATCTTGGGAAGAAGCAGTCTAAATGAAACTTCTTTCTTACCAATGGAATTCGAAAGGGAATAAGAATTATTGGACCCTGTATAAATTTCAATGTGGTTTTAGCTGTGAAGGTCTGAACTAGTGGAAGTGATGAATGTTGTGCTTCTGAAGGTTTTCCACTGAAACAGCGAGAGAGTAGCTATAGACTTGCAACGTTTCGTCCGTTGGAAATAGGTTGTAGCATTGCAAAATTATTCACTGCCTACAATTCAGTGTAAAGGTCTTTCAACTCTGTCAGGCTGATAAGTAAGAATTGATCAGCTTCAGCCCAGATGTGGAAACTGAACCATTTTGTGCCTGATCTGACTCTTGTAAAGTTAAAGCATGTCATGTGCCAGATACTTTCTGAGCTGATAAAATGAATCGATTTTAGTTTCACCATTCTTACCACTCAGTCTAATATCTGCGATCGACTTTTGGTTTGCGGTGAAATTGAGTCGGAGTCGGCGCTTACGGCCAGGAAACTCCCCCAGAATATCTAGAGACTGGAAAAAATTTAGAGATTTTATGACCTATTTTGTAGATTCCAAGAATGTAAGATTGAAGTCAAGAGTTTAAAAAAGAGTGATAAGGTATACTACCGGCAATAATTATTAGGCTACCCCAGGTTTTTAAAACGAAATGATGTTTTTCATACTATTTCTAGTATTTATTTCCAAATGAAAATAGAATGGTTCTTTTGTTATTATTACTTTGCAAAATTTTACAAGCAAGGAAGCAAAGACGAACTCGTCCGATTCACCCTTAATTTTCTTCATTCTTTTGTTAATGAAACTGCAGTATAGATAATTATTAGATATATATAAATTCATTTAATGCACATGTTATTGTGCAGTATTAACAATAAAAAACATTCTATTTTCCTTTCCAACTATTCACTTGGCAATAAATACAAAAAAAAAATAGTATGAAATTCATAATGTTTGAAACAATGGGGTTGCCTAATAATGACCGGTAGTGTAGGCTTTAAGAAAATATAGACTACAACAGCAATACTTCCCATGAGGTAACTGTTGTCAAAGCGAATTATTTATTATTTATTTAGTTTAACCAACCGGCTACAGTTTTTATTCATTTCGTTTTACAAATTACATCCTGCAAACACTGGCCTATATTTGCCATATTCTATTATGGGCGATTTTTAAAGTTTCCATCATCCAAAGGGCTATTTCTGGTGGTATTTTGCCACTTTTTGGCCAATAGTATCCTTTAATTCTTCAATATTTGATGATTGATGTCTATAGACATCAGGTTTTTAAGTTATCTTAGAGAAAATAATCGCAGGTGGCAAGATCGGTTGAGCGTGTAGACCATCCAATGTCACCGCGTATGGAAATCAAATGTTTCCATTGATCTTTTCGCTATGGGTGCGGTGGCTCTATCCTGTTGAAATCGCATATCCGGACTCACAAGGTTTCAGAGGTTTTGTTCTAGAAATGTTCGCAGCATCCCCACATACCGGTTAGACGTTACTATAACTTAACGTTTTCTGTTTTCCAAAAAAGCAAGCCAAAACATATTAAAATTCACAACAGGGCACCCTATAATCAATCAATCGCTGCGTAGTTGTCGCTGTCTAGGGTTATTTTCAGCCCATTAGCAAAACTCTTGCTTTTTTACGCAGCCAGAGAAATGAAAGGTAGCTGTATTACTTGCAAGAGTAACAGCATTTGCAAGAACATATTGAAGGATATTATGTGATTTTCCCAGTCGCGTTTTGTACTTCCTAAATAAACATTAATTTGTATAGATGGAACTTCAGATATATGTGTAAAATACTTCAGATTGATCGATCAGACACTCCCAAAGCAGAAGCATGTTTTATGGAATGAATGTGTAGGATATTGCACAGCTTGTACCTATTTTACTAGTTTGAGAGCCTCAAGATCTTCCATGTGGTTTTCTTTAAAGCACTGAACATGTTACTCTGAAATTTCCGACCCAGAACAATATCGATATTTTTACTGGAACAGATCCTTTCTGACGTAAAACAGCGTGATCACGAAAAGGTCTCTGTTTTGGAACTACAGATACAAGTCTTAAAAAGGCTTCAAAACACACGCACGGGATTCATTGGTCTAAGCCATGATATATACTGATGGTATCTAAAATCAACAGTAAAATATTAGCGAAATGAGGATACAATTACCACTTGATAAGGTTTGTTAGCACCACATAAGTGACAGGGTCAAATATGGGAGGTATTTCCGCAGCACCATGTACAACATTATGATATGTATGAACAAATTGGGATAGATAGATAGATAGATAGATAGATAGATAGATAGATAGATAGATAGATAGATAGATAGATAGATAGATGGAATTATTTACGTTAGGAGATTTTTAATCAGAGAGGGAAAAACAGACATTTGAATTGAGTAGAACAAACTGTATTATATAAGAATAGACTATGATAGATAGATAGATAGATAGATAGATAGATAGATAGATAGATAGATAGATAGATAGAATTATTTACGTTAGGAGATTTTTAATCAGAGAGGGAAAAACACACATTTGAATTGAGTAGAACAAACTTTATTATATAAGAATAGACTATGATAGATAGATAGATAGATAGATAGATAGATAGATAGATAGATAGATAGAATTATTTACGTTAGGAGATTTTTAATCAGAGAGGGAAAAAGAGACAGGCGAAAGCAACGGATAACATATTTGAAGGACCTAATCAGATCGATGACTGAACGAGCATTGCATGGTGTAACAGGAGAAGGCGTGCTCAGAGCTATCTGGGATAAGGATACGTGGAAAGCCACGATCTCCTACGTTCTGAAGGGACAGGGCACATAGAAGAAGAATCTTCTGGGATTTTTGAAATGGGCGATTTAATTAAATTACGTGCATTGTTTTCGACTCGCTGTGCAGTCAGGGCTGAAAAGAATTAACATTCTTGTTAGCTTTATAAGTTCTTCACTGAACACTGAATGAGAATTAAAGTAGAATAAATAAAGGTTTTCTGATAGAAATTATATGATGGCAACCAGGTTCGAAAATGATGCTTACACGCTTATAAAAAACAACAAAAAATTTAAGTTATGTTAATCCCTTACCCAAACAACACAGAGAGAGAGAGAGAGAGAGAGAGAGAGAGAGGCAGGAAGAGGGACAGAGACGGACAGATAAAAAATTTCAGTGCGTTGTGGTGCAGTGGATATCGGCTCGGAACGAAAAATCAGGGAGCCGAGTTCGAATTCCAGCTGAATCCATTGCATTCACTTACGCACAAATACCCTTGGGAAAGGTATTAATCCGCCTCTTCCCTCCAGTTATGGGTTAAATAATAGAACAGATTGGGTTCCATAGCCTTGGTCGGCACCCAGTCTACCGCAGAAAGCAATGGCAACCTACTGCGGGATAATTTTCTGCCCAGTCAGTCATGTCTCGAAACTGACATGATCGCCCAAGCGTGTTTCAAGTATGGCACTTGAATGACTGACCTTGCATTCACTTGCATAGAAACAGACAGCCCTCAGCTAGCTAAAGGTTGACTGACTGCAGTTACAACGATATTTTTTCAAAGGAAATCAATAGAGAAATGCTTCACGGAAAGCGGAAACTACAAACATTAAAATCAGTTTTGGCAATGCGTTTTCGTTTTTATTGATCACCATATAAAAAACTTGCTTTAACCGGATTTGTAAAACGCTTTCGACCCCTAGTATTTCTCAAAATATATTTTTTCAGATATCTATTTGTCTTATGTTCTTGTCAGTGATATTAAGTAACCACTTCCTACTCCTTGTTTGCTGAAACTTGTTTTTTTATATTGTCTACAACACACGATACAAATTCTCCACCTCTTTATTCTGACATAAACGTGCATCTGATTCAGTGAATAGTGGTCATAAAAACTGACAATTGTTGATAAATGTTTGAATGCTGATATTATTACTTAAAATGAAAATTCAAAAGAAAACAGTGATATTTTTCATTTCTGCAATTTAAGCCTAGTAGCAAAATTTGAATGAATATATTTTATTGAAAGCTGTATCTTCTAAAAGAAAGTGGATATCGGTTTGGAACGAGAAATCGGGGAGCCGAGTTCGAATTTCAGGTAAATTCGTTGCATTCACTTACGCGCAAATTCCCTTGAGAAAGGTATTAATCCGTCTCTTTCCACCAGTTATTGGTTAAATAACAGGACAGATTGGGTTCTATAGCCTTGGCTGACAACTAGTCTACCGCAGAAAGTAATGGCAACCTACTACGGGATAATCATCTGGCCAGTTAGTCATGTCTCTTTCGAGACATGATCGCTCAAGCGTGTATCACGTATGGCACTTGCCTGATATAAAAATACTTTGACAAACTTTGGAGGCGGTTCATCACACCAAAACAAGGACAAAATCCACATAAATATTAGTCCGCAAATGTCGAGTTGCTACATTCAAAGATTTGAAAAATTTCTAAAAATAAATTTACAAACGTTCGGTGCTGGTTACTAACATCAAAACAAGGTAAAATGTCGATGTAAACATGTTCATCGTTGCACTTCAACATAACAACTCATAACAAATGTTGAAGATGTCCTCTGCGTGCTTCTACACACGCATGCACTTGTCAGATCAATGAGTGGCGGACCCTTTTAAATGTCCCAACACGTTGATGAATGGTTTTGCAGACACCCATGACATGTTGATGAAACGTCTCTGCATGATTAATATCTACTTCATATACTAATTGTTTTAGGTGGCCCCACAGATAAAATCCAATGCCTTGTTTTCAGAGAAACGTGTAGGACATAAAACTATTTCTCACCTATATTCAAATTTGATGGTGGATGACATCTAGTGCATGGCGAACAATGTGACTAAAACGAGATGGAGCCCCTATCATGCAGGAACCACGTGTCTTCGTATTAGCAGGAGTACATCCTCTAACAGGTTATGAAGTGTATTCAAAATAAAATCCCTGTAGGCGGCGCTTGTAAGTTATTCTGTGGGAATATTGGATTTACTTACCTAAAATTTTATCCCACAACTGATACTGGTGTCTAGCTTTGTACCACGGGGGTTACGATCAGCCCCAAAATATTGTTTGTGTAAATTTATTATTCATATCTTCCAGATGTTGCCCCATTCGTAAAGAAACAACGGATGGTCATTTTGTGCAATAAACCATCAGCAAAAATTCACTCGTGGTGAGTGTTCAGATGTAGAAAAACCCTGCACATGTTGCAAATAATATCGATACAGTGTCCTCCATGCATTACTATAAGATGTAGGGCTTGCTAGGGCTACTTGATGTATGCTGGTACCAGGTTCGTCTCCAACAGCCTGTAGAATGTGTTCTTCGTAGTCAGGCAAACAAGATGATCTCGGTCTTCCTCGGTTTATAGTGTATAATGCTGGATGACTCGGTTGCCTTCAATCTCAATACGCAATCTGATACAGCCGTGTATTCTCGCGTCCATTAACATTCACGGGGCCTTGTGTAAAAATCATATCTGCCTGTTAACGACACGAATATCCTGCCATTATCAAACAAAATATTTCCTAGTTAACTCACTACTACACAAATTAACCTTTGAACACAGACTAACCACAAATATATGCAAATGACAAATAATCCTCTCAAAAACACGGTGCCATCAATAGTAAGCTTTCTTAAAACTTAATAACACAAAAATGAAGGATTTGTGGAGATATGTTTATATGGATTTTTGTCCTTTTTGGGAACCCTCCCCTAATGCTTTGAAGAATTTAAGAGCAGCTGTTTTCCTAAATCTTTTCACAAGCCCCCTTTATCCTGCTCCCCCTTCATACTTACATGTAGACTTCTCTTCACCTTCTCTTCAACGGCTTCAGCGACGCTCCTGGTATGAAGTGAACGGTTTCATATTGGAACTGAATTCGAAGTAGTTTGTTCTTCTTGAAATTTTTCCCAAACATCAAAAACCGTTATTACTTTTTATCTCATCAAGATCCTTCATGTCAACCTTTTTCAATGTGACAAATAAATCCTATTTTGTTTCAGCCACCATAATTAATTAAACTCTAAACAATAAAAGAAAAATTCGGAAGCGTTTTTAATCTATTTTTTTAGGCATGCTCTTATTTATGTTTAAATAATGTATATTTGTTATGCTTAAATACTGGTTAAATATTTATATAATACTGTGACGATAAATATTCACACTTATCAGAGCCAAAACGTCCACGGTGGGTTGCTGAGTTGTGATGAATGCGTGTGTAAACCCACGCCAGACAGTTCCTCGTCGGGTCAGCTGCGTCCTCTTCCCTCGCAAGTTTGGTCAAAGAAAGGAACATTCTTCGACCTGTCATTTTATGCTGAGTAAGAATGAGACAGACGGCGATGATGAGTGCGGCGGCAATGATTTTTTGTCCATAAAAAGGATCTGAGACAATGGATGCGGGGCTGTTGTTGGGACCGTGGTGATGTGCGCAACTGAGAGAGCATTGAGTTAAGACTGTTTATTTTTGTCTGGAAGCTTCAAACCCACGAATGAAGCGAGCGGTGTAACTGAAACCAAGCATAAATTTACTCTTTAACTACAAATACTCTGTATAGTTCTATGCACAGTTTTCTTCTAGGTTATTCTTATGTCTGTTGGACAGATTTTTTCAGCCTGTTGTAGTTTCTCAACCAGTTCTTTGTGAGTTCCCATCTTGTTTCCTGTTCCGTGATTGACGAGCAACTTAGTAAATATTTTAACAGTTAAATCTTTCCTAGAAATATTATCGTACTGAGTTTGTATATTTATTCTACATCACTTCATATGCATTTTCAGTAGTTTTTTAAAATCTTTTTCATCTTTTTTTTCAAAGCTGTTGGCTTCTTCAGCAGAAAGATCTGATGGATTAACATCTGTCTTTCTCAGTGGTTCCGTCTTTCCAAAAATAAAGTTATAATGACATAAAATATGAGCTGTATGTCCGTAACCTTTACGTACCTTTACAATTACATGAAAATAAATTATGAAATATTAGAAAGTCTAAACGGAAAATAGTAAAATCTTCACGACAAAAGAAATTGTAAATAAAGACAAAGTGGCAGTTAAAAAAAGAGAGAATATGTTAGCAAGAGGTAAACCCGGAAATACGACATACAAATTCCAGGTGCTAACATCAAAGAAGTACAAAAATTTAACCATTTTTAAAGTGTCTTAATTGACAGCGGAATTGTGATAATTAAATCAGCAGGTATATTAGTATAACGATAAATGCTTTCCAAACGCTAATAAAAGTATTAAGAGATAGGAAATTTGCGCTAGAAAACATAGAAGACTACTTAACAGCTATGTAATAATCATCATTCTATATAGCAGCGAATGGCAGAAAATTCCTTCTGCTTTTTTTTGTTTTGTATTTTTACAGTTTATCAAAACTTTTCGAAACACACTTCGTATTGCAAAAATGGTTACTTCCTTGCGTGTGACTATGGCATAAACTATCTTTTGTAAATAGAAATCATTTTTTCCAGACATGATTCCTTTCACTAGACGAAGGAGATTGACTCATTTCACTGCATACAGAGGAAGAGGAAGCAGGGGTTCTACAGAATGCTGCTGAGAATACGTTGTGGGCAACGGGTACGTTTTACGGAAAACTGAAACCAAAAGAAAACATAGACTCAGAAAAAAAAAACAAGCATTTGCAACTTCTGGGACTCTTGTTGAGGAAAAGCAGTTTAGAGAATTTGACATCCTCGGGGCATATTTACTGTGAACAACGAGGACATTTTACGGAAAACGAAAATAGCGCTTATACTTAGAATCAGAAAAATATAGTTGAAATTTCTGTGATACATAATGAGTCTTGGAAATTGTGACAATCACGGGGTATATTAAAGTAGAGTAAGGCAAAAGAAAACATCATGTAACTTACCTAATGTGCACTATATACATTATTCAGACTATTGTCTTCATCTTTGTTGCCATTTGTACGACGTTTCGGCTGTTGAACACTCCGGTCTTCTTCAGGTGCTAGAAATTTCGAAATATAGACAAATACATTACCTAATGTGGTTATGTAAATCAATGCCACAAATAGGTACTTCGTGGAATAGTAAGTAGACAAATACTGATTCCTTTCACTAGGAGAGGAAATTGAGGAGAGCCATTATCATTCACGTCTTGACGGAAAACATAAAAGCATTAACATCTATCTAACGTTCCTGTGTAAATAGATGGCAGGATACGACTGAATACTAATGAAACCAATATTGTTACAATCACAAGATTAGGAAGTTGAGAAGGAAGTTGTAGAGAGCCATTATTTTCCATGTTTTGAACAGACATATCATATAAAAGAAGAGACAGTAGCCTATCTAATGTTTCTGCATAACTGGTTATTAGAATATTTATTTCGAGGAATAGTAAGAAAACTAATATTGTTTACACTTACAACGATAGGAAGTTGTGAAGAGCCACCGTCATCCACGCCTTGAAGAAATACACATGAATGAAGAATCACTAGTCTAATTAACGTGCTTGTGTAAGTGGGTAGCCTAATATTGAATTTAAGAAAAAATGAGGCAAATATTGCTGCAGAAACAAGGATAGAAAGTAGTGGAGAGTCATTATCATACACGGCTGAAAGAGACGTTATATAAAAGAGATAGAAATCTACCTAACGTGCTTGTGTAAATAGATGACACAAAAGAGACTTCGTGGAATAGTAAAGAAATATTGCTTACGAGGCTAGGCAGTTGTAGAGAGTCAGTATCATCCACGTCTTCAAGGGACACATATAAATTAAGAAACGCAGCTTCCTAAAAGATGCAAAATTATTTACACACGCATTCATCACAACTCAGCAACCCACCGTGGACGTTTTGGCTCTGATAAGTGTGAATATTTATCGTCACAGTATTATATAAATATTTAACCAGTATTTAAGCATAACAAATATACATTATTTAAACATAAATAAGAGCGTGCCTAAAAAAATAGATTAAAAACGCTTCCGAATTTTTCTTTTATTGTTTAGAGTTTAATTAATTATGGTGGCTGAAACAAAATAGGATTTATTTGTCACATTGAAAAAGGTTGACATGAAGGATCTTGATGAGATAGAAAGTAATGAGTTCGCAAACAACGGCAAAACGGTTTTTGATGTTTGGGAAAAATTTCAAGAAGAACAAACTACTTCGAATTCAGTTCCAATATGAAACCGTTCACTTCATACCAGGAGCGTCGCTGAAGCCGTTGAAGAGAAGGTGAAGAGAAGTCTACATGTAAGTATGAAGGGGGAGCGGGATAAAGGAGGCTTGTGAAAAGATTTAGGGCCAGAGTCATACAAGATTCAACGAAAACAGCTGCTCTTAAATTCTTCAAAGCATTAGGGGCGGGTTCATCACACCCAAAAAGGACAAAAATCCATATAAACATATCTCCACAAATCCTTCATTTTTGTGTTATTAAGTTTTAAGAAAGCTTACTATTGATGGCACCGCGTTTTTGAGAGGATTATTTGTCATTTGCATATATTTGTGGTTAGTCTGTGTTCAAAGGTTAATTTGTGTAGTAGTGAGCTAACTAGGAAATATTTTGTTTGATAATGGCAGGATATTCGTGTCGTTAACAGGCAGATATGATTTTTACACATGGCCCCGTGAATGTTAATGGACGTGAGGATACACGGCTGTATCCGATTGCGTATTGAGACTGAAGGCAACCGAGTCATCCAGCATTTACTGCTGTTTCTTGTCGCGATACAGAGACAGGAACTGTGACACCACACACTATAAACCGAGGAAGACCGAGATCATCTTGTTTGCCTGACTACGAAGCTGCCGTGTAATGCTTATTGGCTCGGTATTGTTAATTGGAGGGCTAATTTTCAGTTCCCACTGTTTTTGTTATATTTACTTACGTGCAGACACCTTTGGAAAGGGTATAAATCCAACTCCTACTCGCTGCGCTATTGGTTAAATCTTAACTTTTATCACTAAATCGATATTATGATTTTAAATATTAAAAACCTCAGAATGTTTTCTGGCTTTAAATATTCAGCAAAAGGTTGAAAAACCGTAAAACACGAAACAATCATATTAAGTACCGCTCAATTATTGTTCACCCTGTTTCCTTTCCAATGTATCGAACTAGTTTGTATATGTCTAATAAAACCATTATTATCTATTAAAATAATTATAAACTAAAAACTATAACTAAAACATTAATTTATTTAAAAAAAGTAAAATATAAAAATATTTTCTGCTTTTGAATAGACTGAAAAGGGTTGATACATCGGTTGAAAATTAATCAATCTGTTAAAGATGGTGAGGTAATTTTCTATTTATCCCGAAATTAAATGACACCTTTTGCTCTGTTGTAATTTTTACAAGTTAGATAAAACAAACGGTTAATTATTTAAACGATATTTGGTTTGGAACTACCCACGTCTCATTTTCTAGCCTTTATAGGTTTTCAAAATCATCTAGGTAGTCGTATAGATAATAACTCAAAAAATATATACATATCTTAGAATCTCAAATTATTTTCTGGCTTTAAATAACGAGCAAAGGATTGATAAAGCCGTTAAAAACTAATGACGCAATCATATAACCAATCTGCCAAAGATACTGGGAAAATGGTCGGCATTTTCTATCGCTTTTAAAGTTGGCATCTTTTGCTCTGCTCTAATCTTTACAAGTCAGATGAGACCAACGGTTAAATATTTAAACAATATTTAGCTTCGAACTAGCCACTCCTCATTTTACAACCTTGATCAGTCAGTTACGTGCCATACGTGATACACGGTTGGGCGATCATATCTCGAAAGGGACATGACTGACTGGGCAGAAGATTATCCCACAGTAGGTTGCCATTGCTTTCTACGGTAGACTGGTTGCCAGCCAAGGCTAAAGAACCCAATCTGTCCGGTTATTTAACCCATAACTTGAGGGAATAGATGAATAATACCTTTCCGAAGGGCATTTGCGAGTAAGTGAATGCAAGGAATTCAACTGGAATTCGAACTCGACTCCCCGCTTTCTCATTCCGAGCCGATATATACTGCACCACGACGCACATCCTTGATAGTTTTCGAAAATTGTCTATGTCGTAGTATGATAGCTCAAAATATTTTACAATCTAAAAATATTTTCTGGCTTTAAGTAAACAGTTAAGGGTTGATAAACCGTAAAAAAACGAATCGATTAATCAATTAATCTGAAATAAGGACGAATGGGCGATGAGTTTATCTTTAAACCTCTCACTACCCCCAACACATTTTAGAAGGAAAAAACAAAAGTACACGTTTCTCTAATTCATATAGCGCATCTGCCATTATTATCTAAAAAAAATTCTTAGAATCTCAAAATATTCTCTGGATTTAAATAGTCTGCAAAGGGTTGATGAGTCATGAAAACGAATCAATTAATCTATGAAATGCAAAACATTTTCTTTTCATTCATGACGCGAATGAGTTACAGTAGCTTATTACTGAATAATGATGAGTGGTTATCTAATTTTACCTTTGGCCCATTTCGCATTCTTTTCAGATATACATTTCCGTGACTGTTATATTCACGGAAAGCCAAATTGTTATTGCTCTGGAATTCGGAAAGGTTGTTTGTAATTAACGAAAATGTTCATTGATCACACAGTAGTATTTTATTTAAGTTTTATAATAACAGTCGCCCAATAAAAGTCCCAATAGCCACTCAAGTTCGAGGGTTACTGAATAATAGTTTATGAGTATAAGAAAAAGCAATAAGTCAAGTTCATCGGGTGATACATCAAAGATGACAGTTAACCATAAACTTGAAAATATCAAGATTGTGGTGTTTAAAAAAAAACACCCTGTCAGGAGGCTGTTACACAAAACAGCAGTTTTTTGGAAGAAACCGTTCGAATCGAACTTCTTACTGTAAGAATACCCAGGGAATGAAGATGATTCACTCTTTTGTATGAGATATGACGGGTCCAATTTTTAAAGGTATGAGACAGGGACTTTCCTAACAAGGTTGGCTATCAGAACAGGTAGTGAAAGTGATGGGAAAAACCTTACTAAGAGCAAGAAAGCATAGGAAGTTGTAGAGATCGCGGATGTTGTTGATATCAGACTTTCAACTGTCAGTCGTGTCATCAAGCCGAACACACGAACTGGATCAATCAATTCAAAACATAAAGGAAAATGAAGTTGGAAGAGAAAAACATCAAGGGACGACGTATATGAGCTTAAGGAAAGTTTGAAAGATCCTACGAAAACATTATTCGTTTTGATTCAATTCATTTTCACAAGAGTATTGAGCACTATAGGGATGTCGTCGACTTTAAAACAGTAGCGACTTACCGCTATTTACGCATCGTTCTCCAGCAATGGATTGAACATTTTTGGCTACTGGCGCTTACATACGTTGTGTATATAACACGCTAAAATATTCTTTCTTCCGTCGTGCGTCGATAGTTTAGCGATAGAATGTCCAACTGATGTCAAATAGGTTAGGTTTAAATCCTGGCTAGAAGAAATCGGATGTTTAACCGTAATGATGAGCTGTGATACAGCGAAACAGGACTATCTGCGAATGTCTATATGATCTTCCTGAAAGAAATACGATAAAAAATGATCTTTTGTTGTGGGAAAGAAATTCATTTCCTTACCTTTTTTTTTTTTTTTGACAGACGCTTCAGCCAAACGTTGGTCTCTTAAAACATGGAAATAAACAAGATGTAACGGCACCATCGCAGTGAATGCTATACTTGAAGCAAAAGAAATATGGTTCTACAGAAAAATGCTAAGAATACCTGGAACTAACCTTTTGAGTAACCAGAATGTTTTAAGGAAAACAGCACAAAAATAAGAAATAATTGAAATTTCTAGGACACCGAAGGAAGAAAGAAAGTTTAGAGAATTTGACACTCATAGAAAATACTGCAACAAGAAAAACAAAGGGAAACGTCGCGCAACTTTCATTCCACTCAAACCCGAGAGCCACTCAAGGTATGAAGTTGCAGTGTGATTTTAGTGATAGAAAAACATCCTGTTGGAAGTCTGTTCAACAAAAAGCAGTTCTTGGGAAGAAGCTGCCCGAATGGTAATTACATCTTACTGTAAGAATACGAATGAAATGGAGATGATTCGCTTTATTGTATGAGGCATTTCGGGTTCCACTTGAAAAAGTCAGGGATGATTAGACTAAGAAATGTAGCTCGTTAGAACATATGCCATGGAAATATTGATGTATGTGTGAAAAGAGTTGTAGGGTGAGAAATATTTAATCACCAAGCAGGCTGCGTAGAAGATTTGTAACTCTCTTTAAACATACAAGACTAGGCAGCTCCAGCACTAATTTGGGGGCAATACTCTATTCTTTTTTTTTTTTTTGACCAGGCTCTTGAAAAAATAGAATATGCCAAAGGGAGTCAGATATTGAGAGGAACAATGAACTAAAACTTTTCCAGGAACTTTAGGAATAAACCTGCTATATGAGTATTTTGTTTTTTGTTGTTTTTTCTTTTGTTTTGTTGTTTGTTTGTTTTTTCGCGTTTCCAGGATTCCATTCGCGAACCGAGATCGTAGAACATTGGTTCTTTTCTAATGAGGTGCCAAAAGTCAGAGATGGGTTCCTATTATCGTGTAAGACGCGAGCAAAGCCATACAACTTTATTTCCCAAATTAGTGTAAAGAATTTATTTGAAGATCATATGCACTCGATAACTATCCAAACAATGGGCAATGTATAAAAAGAATCCGCACCTTACGGTTACATTGGGCATGAAACTCAGAGTTGTTAAAATAATATATATATATATATATATATATATATATATATATATATATTGTGTGTGTGTGTGTGTGTGTGTGTGTGTGTGTGTGTGATTATAAATATCAATATATATATATGCAATTTGTTATATATTTATATTATATATGCGTGGTACTTATTTGAAACCGCTCAATATCAGTGATAGAGTTGACATCACACCTATCTATGTGAATATATATATATATATATATATATATATATATATATATATATATATATGCAATACCGGCCATAATTATTATGCATCATCAGGTTTTTTAAAGAAATGATGTATTTCAGAGTATTTTTAAGTGGATAATTCTAAATGAAAATAGAATGTTTCTTTTGTTATTATTATTATCGTCAGACTCATCATGTAGCATGTACTCCGTTACAGTTGTTAGCAGGTCGGCCGTGGACCTGTCAAAGCGGAATCCATACTGCCTGTCGGAGAACAGTTTGTGGGCGGTGAGATGATGAACTATTTCAGCATTGATTATAGCCGGGTAATATATACTTCGTGCAGTTTGGCCTCAGTTCTAATAGGGAAGTCGGGTGGGTGCACTCCGGACGAGTCGAATGTGGAGTTGGATGAGAATCTGCGGGCAAAGCACTCAGCTTTGTCCGCAGATGACGTGAGAACCTCAAATCCATGGATTAAAGGAGGTATTGAGGATTTCCTATTGTTGAGCACTCGTTTACAAATCCTCCAATAGTCCTTGGAGCCGAACTTGCGGTCAGCTATGTGCTGTCGCATTCTCTCAGCAACTGTTTGGCGTCATTTAGAGTTCTCTTGCACTCATTGCGAGCAGATGTGAACAGGCGCCTATTGTGATCAGTTGGCTGTCTCCGGAATAGACGGAAGTAATGGTTCCTGTATATATATATATATATATATATATATATATATATATATATATATTTGTTTGAACATTGTTTTCGATCGATACTTGTATTTGAGTAGATACTCTGTTCATAATCAAATAGTATACATATTTATTTGGTGCGTTTTAGACCTCTCAACCACGAATGACCAACAGTCTAAACAAAGTCAAATCAAGCTTATATAAAACAATTTTCGATTCACGCAAACAAACATATCTGCACTGAAATGTATCGTAATGTCAACAAATGTAAACATACCAGGTAACGGAAATTAACGAAGATTAACGAAATGGTTATAAACAACCGAAAATTTGAAATTATTTGTTTGAACATTATTTTTGATCGATTCTAGTATTTAAGTACATATTCTGTTTATAATCAAACAGTATATATCGAGAGGTCTAAGACGCACCAAATTATTTGGTGGATTCCCATATGTTGATAGGGGTCGCAGTTTCGAATCCTGCCGAATGACACACATTTTCATAAAAGAATTTATCGTAATTAACCAGGCCGGTAGAAATAAACATATATACTGTTTGATTATAAACAGAATATACTTAAATACGAGCATCGATCAAAATTAATGTTCAAACAAAATAATTTCATATATATATATATAAATATATATATATATATATATATATATATATATATATATATATATATATATATATATATTATTCAGGTTGGGTGTGAGTTTGTGACCCTGGGTTTCACGCGTGAAAAAGCGTGAAACCCATGGTCAAAAGTTACACCAACCCAATTGAATATGTTAGCTCTATCACTGATATTGAGCGCTTTCAAGTAAGTAAGGCGAATATATAATATATAAATAATATAATATACATAACAAATTGCATATATATATATATATATATATATATATATACACACACATTTTTATATACATACACATTTCACACACACACACAAACACACACACTGATATATATATATATATATATATATATATATATATATATATATATAAATTTTCAAATAAAACATCGTAAATTACATATACCGTGTGGTCATTTCAGTGAGAAAAGCCCTCACTTCTTCAGCAACAAAATTCATATATTATGCAAATAATGTACAAAATTCATTTACCAGAAGTATACTGAAAAAGAATTTAATACCCGAAAGTTTACATGCAAGAAGAAAAAATAAGATAATATCAGAAAGAGCAATAATGGCAGTATTAAAATAGAGTGCAGATTTTGTTAGAAGGTTGTCGTTTAGACATTGACACAGAGGGTAGGGAAGAAAGGGGAAAAAAGAAAAGAGATATAGAGAAAGTAATCAAGACTCGATCATTGAAAATAATTTTTATATTACCTCACTGTTAAGAAATCAAGAGTTAATAATTAAGCGTGTTATAGGAAAGTAAGTGGGGGAAGGGAAAACGAAAAGGAGGGAAAAGAAAACAACGGGGTGGACAGAGAAAGAGTTAAAGGATAGATGGGGTGAGGAAAAGAAAGAAGAAAAACTCACGCCAGACAGCAGTCGAAAAAAGACCCCGCTAAACGAGAGTGGGAAGAAAGGGATAGATACATAAAATAAAATTTAAAAAAAAAGGAGAAAGAAAAAAGGGAAAATGAAAATACGATATAGCACTACACCACACACACACACACACACACACACACACACACACACACATACACACACACATATGTACAGGTTTCATCAAAAATGACATACAAGCTTGTATTCGTTATGATCTTTATGTTATTTTTTCATGTGATTTTATGATTTCTTTCTTTTCAATATATAAATTATATCAAAATTGTCCGAATGTTTTGTTTTTTGTTTTTTTTTATATTATATCACCCCAGGCGAGGCAGTTTACTGGGGGGTACATAGGAAAAAAGTTGTGAGAAAGAGAGACAGATTATAGGGGGTGTCAGGAAGTGGGTAAGAGAAGGATAAGAATACTGATGAGAGTGGAGTTGACAGAGAAAGGAGCATGAGAGAGACGATGCAATCAGTGAGTGGGAGATAACTATTGACTTTACATTGGAATTCTTGGAGATTTTAGCTGTCGGGGAAGCAAGTTAACGGAAGGGAATTCCACAGGCGGGAAGTATGAGAAAAGAAGCTGATGGAGTAAAAGCTGAGTTTACATTTCATTGGTTTCACAGTAAAAGTGTGGGATCTAGTTGCTAATCTTGTGGCTCGAGTAAATTCATACATAGGGGTCACCACTGAACGAAGTTCATCGGAGCAGAAACTGTGAAAGTTTTTGTAGAAGAGACTCAGGCAAGCCTCATTAATCCGAGCGCTTTCGGCTATACTTTTAGCCATTATCTAAGATAAATGGGAACATTATTAGTAAAAAAAATTCAACTCTCAATAACACCAGAGATGAACACGGCCACAATGTCGTAAACATGTTTGCAAAATAACATTAAAACAAATCCGATCCTTTTAAAAAAAACTACATAAAACAAACCGTACACTCAATTGAAAATATCTTTGATTAGATAAGAAACTTACATGTTCAGGCGATAGTCTCTCTTTCGACCCATAACTAATTAAACAGAATTTTTTTCTCGCGGTAGGTTGCCATTTCTTTTTGCGGTTGGCTGGTCGCCAACCAAGACTATGATCCTATTATATCCTGCTATTCAACCCATAACTACCACGAAGAAAGAAAAGATTGGATATCTTTCTTTCCCAAGTATCTTTCCCAAGTAAGTGCAACTGGAATTCAAACTCTGTTCTTTCATTTCACATTCCGAGTCGATATCCTTTGTGCCACAACTCACATTCATACATATTCTTAAAATAGATAATATACAAAAATAGATTAAATGCTCTCGTCAATTAAATTTAAAATGTGTCCTCAATTAAAGACGTTATCATTTGACATCATTTAATATAAAATTGTTTGATTCTCTGCAGTGAAAAAATTTACCGTTATAGGATTGAATTTGTATAAATGGAAAACATGTCAATTGAATAAACAATATAAATTTTTCTATGTGCTGAAGTCTAATAAAACATAGACATTTAATTTATATCAATATTCAAAACCAATGATTGTATTCTTGGCTTTGTGTAATTTATTTATTTTTACGTTTTTATTGATTTATTTTGTTTTATTTTTACTTCTATATTTTTAATTAAATTAATGAAATACATGTGAATGAATCCGTGTGTCTTTGTGTGAAAACTTTCTGGTTTGATTATGTCATTAATTCTATGTGACAAGACAAGTCGTACAAAATTATAATTGGATTCGTTATCTCTGAGATTTTGGTTACCTTGACAACTATGTAACAGGAAATTTAAGGTAAAAAAAACTGGACCATGCTGACTGTATTTGCTTCAAATATTACAAGTGTGCTTTTATATTTCTGAGGTGAGGCATTGTAATTATTTACACTATTTATATTGTTCGGTGTGCCTTGTGGTGAAGTGGATATCGGCTTAGAACGAGAAATCGGAGAGCCGAGTTCAAATTCCATTTAAATTCGTAGCACTACTGCAAATAATCCCTGGGAAAGGTATTAATCCGTCTCTTCTTCTTCCGGTTATGGTTAAATTAGCAGGACAGATTCTTGCTAGTTAAGAAAGTAATGACAAACTAGAAAAATCTTCTAACAGTCAGTCATGGATTGAAAAAGACATGATCGCCCAAGCGTAATATATATATATATATATATATATATATATATATATATATATATATATATATATATATATATATTTGGGCTGCAACCTTTCTTTCAATAGATTTTCATTAAATACGGACAACAAGGAAGATTTCATCAATTTTTGAATTAAATGTTTACCAGCAACTTAAAATTTTTCAGTTTTTTGGGGATTAAATCAGGATAAAATTGTTTATAATTATAATCGTCCCAACAGTTTTCGGACACTTTTATAGTTATTTTCAAGGGTATTTATGATACTGATGTTGTTGAATTCCAGTCGTGCGTAGCACGTGAGGGTTTGGACGTAACACACTTTTTTCAAAAACAAAACGAAATTAATTAATACGTAACAGTAAAAATATCTGAAAAAATAACATCTGTGAGCTGGAGTATATTGAGAAAAGCCATATTTTAGAGTAATAATGTCTGCTATTGTACTAAGATGAAATATTAACTATAATAACATTTCAAGAACAAAAACAAGTTACTAAATAACAGATCTGAAATCACTTCCGGATGTATGCACATTAGAAAGTAAATTTTGGGTTCGTAAAGAACCGGATGAAAGTATGTGTAATCTATCTACTATCCCTCCAATACTATTCTGCTGATACGAAAAAGAAATGCAGGGCCTTCTACAAAAGGTAGAAAAAGAATGTGAAAAGAAAAGACCAAGTAAAAATTTCAAGAAAACTGAATGCATGGTCGGCAGCAAATATAGGAGCCCAATATGCCAACAGTTGGAGATACTAAAATAAAACAAATATAAAAATTCAAATATCTAAGAAGTGTTTAGACAGCGGATAGAAAGTGCGACACGGAGATCCAAAGACGCATTGGCATGACCAAAGCTAACTAGATTACTGAAAAACAGGGACATTTCAGTAGAAAAAAATGGATTACTATGTGATATCTGTCCTTCTCTATGGAAGGGAATGTTGGACGATTTCATCAAGGATGGAGACGCTTCAGTTAGCAGAAATCTGGTTTTAAAGAAAGATGCTGAGGATACCATGGACGAAGCACATGTGCAACGATGAGGTGTTGGAAAGAATGCAAACGAAATGAAAACTCATATTTAACATCAGGATGAGACAAATGAATTTCCTGGGGCACATAATGAGGAAGGAGGGCTTTGAGAATTTAATACTCATAGGTCAGATAGAGGGAAGAAGAAACAGAGGAAAGCAGCGCGATACGTACTTGTTTGGTCTCAGCAAAGGGATGGCGGAGCGGGGTTTAGAAAAGATACCAAGAGAAAAATATTGAAAGCGACAAAAGACAGAGGCAAGTGGAGGTTCATGATTACCTACGTCCTGAAGGGACACGGGACATGAAGAAGAAGAAGAGGAGGAGAAAAAAGAAGAAGAAGCCATGCGTTCCAAAATAAAGCATTAGGAAATCGGTTAGTCTATACTTCATGAAGATACTGAGAGATTGAATCTATGATAGTGAATTCGGCTGACCTTCCTAATTTTGTTATAGAAATTCAGATATACAAGTTAACCAAAAAAGGTTCTCTCCGTTTTTAAAGGAAAAAGAAAACACTTCACAGTATGTGTAACTTATATTTAGTCTTCGAAGAAATCGCCATCGGCATCCAGCAACTTCTGTCAACGTGTCTCCAGCTGTTCAATGCCCTTGCGGTAGAACTCGGGGTGGGGGGGTTGATACAAAGAAGTCAGTGAGGGTTTTGCGCAAGTCTGCTTCATTGGTGAAGGATTTCCCACAAAGATGATCATCCAGGGAGTGGAAGAGGTGGTAATCGGATGGCACAAGATCAGGTGAATAAGGAAGATGGCACAAAGTCTCCCACCCAAGTTGCTGTATAGTATCCCTGAAAAAAATCTGGAAAATCGTTTCAATATTCAAAGAAAAATCTCTCATCAGATAGTTAACAATGATGGTAATAATCAATTTTTAAAATAATTAAAAAAAAAAAAACTTCCTTTTATTTTTAGAAATCTTTTGTACGAGGTAAAAAGATATTAAAAACGAAGGAAAAAAGAATGAGGGCAGAAAAGATGAGAAAACTAAATGAGAAATCAAGAAATGGAAAGGAAAGAGGAAAGAGAAAGACACAGAGGAAATAAAACGCTGAAGAAAACAAGAGGTTATATATATATATATATATATATATATATATATATATATATATATATATAACCAATTCTCAAATCTAACTGTATTACAAACGTATATCACCAGGAGGAAATTGCATTTAGTTAGAGGTAGAGATCCTCTTCTTTCTCACGCGATTAAGTCTTCCAGCCGATTTGAGGCAGTGAATGACTCCAGTCTTATTTGTTGAAGGCTTTATTGAGAATAAGACGCAGATGTTTTTCAAACGTACTGATGAGCTGTGATACAGCGAAAAAGATCTGTCTGCAGATGACCATATATATATATATATATATATATATATATATATATGCAGTATTTTCGGATGTGCGTTGTGGTGCATTGGACATCGGCTCGGAAAGGTATTAATCCGTCTATTCCTTTCAGTTATGGGTTAAATAACAGGACAGATTGGGTTCTATAGCCTTGGCAACCAGTCTGCCGCAGAAAGCAATGGCAACCTACTGCGGGATAATATTCTGCCCAGTCAGTCATGTCTATTTCGAGACATGATCGCCCAAGCGTGTTTCACGTATGGCACTTAACTGACTGATCTTCGTTTAAGTATGTTTCCTTATACAATATAGACATGTCTATTTTTTCAACAATCCTTTCTAGTTCTCTAATTATCTTCTTAATGTTAATTTGAAATTCACCTGGGAAGGCGTTACAGTTCATAGTAACCCAAGTACATTCGATCTCTTCCGAGATCGTCCTTAGTGGTAAACTGCAAAGAAAAACTAAATGTATTTGTCTATAATTCTGAGATGAGGTATTATCTAGTATTGTTGCCATTTGTACGACGTTTCGGCCGTTTTACGCTGCGTCCTTTTTCAGGTGCTAAGAATGTGAACCAAACCCTTTATTACAATCACGGGGGTAAATTATTCTCATTCCTTGCGTAGTAGAGCTCTTTTTGGTAGTCATGAGTTATTTCTCTATAACGCTCTAAGTTATTTGTACACCACTCCTAATGGGTATATTGCCCAGTGGAAACCACTGGAAATAGCGTTGGTTATTTCCAATGATTTGACCCAAAGAGTTGTGCGTTCAATACCAGTCTATAGCAGTGGTGAACAAGTAACTTAGAGTGTTAGAAAGAGATAACTCATGGCTACCAAAAAAGGTTTTACGCAATCAATGAGAATGATATACTCCAGTGATTGTAATAAAGAGTTCGGTTCGAAACTCCTAGCACCTGAAGAAGGTCGGAGCGTACAACGGCCGAAATGTCGTACAGATGGTAACCAAGATGTGGACAATAGTCCGAATAATGTAAATAGTGTAAATTAAATGCATCTTTTATTATTGAAATGATTCTTTTTTTAAAAAACACGTGTTTTTTTTTTTTTAATGAGCTGATATAATTATAATTAAATATCTTGTACAGCGGTGGGTATATCATTGTTTGGATTCTAATTTTTCCCAAGTTTCATTCATTTTCAAATTGTCATCATTAATATTATTAGTCAGTTAATTGCCATACGTGATATACGCTTGGGCGATCTTTCGTGACATGACTGGCAACAGAAGATTCCTGCTGTAGGTTGCCATTACTTCCTGCAGTAGATCGGTTGCATGCCAAGAGCTATACGAACCCACTCTGCCCTGAGAGTAGATATGGATTAATACCTCTCCCAGAGGCAATTGTGCGTAAGTGAATGAAATTGATTCGACTGGAATTCGAACTCGTCTCTATTTTCTTAATCCGAATAACTTCATCTATGATATGTGTGATGTGGTGCAGTGGTTATCAACGACAAATCGGGGAGCCAAGTTCGAATTCCAGTTGAACTCATTACATTTACTTACGCAATCTATCCTGTTAATTAATCCATAGCTGGGGAGAGAAATGACGGATTAATACCTTTTCCAAGAGTATTTGCGCGTAACTGAATGCAGCGAATTCAAATGGAATTCGAATTCGGCTCGTCAGTTTCTCGTTCAGAGTCGATATTCACTACACCACATTGCTGATTTTAGCGGTCTCAAATCGTGACAGATCTTATATAGCCTCTTTATTATTTTTTAATCGGATTCGATGACATAAGACGTTCAATTACATTGATTGTTAGAGTCGTCAATCAGAGTAAGCAAGAACCTCTACTGACAGTAAACCGCCTGCTTTATTTTTACGATACTAGATTAAAGGTGAAGCCCTTTTTGACTTCGTGCCACAATTGTACTTTTGGTACATGAATAACCTCTTGAAAATCAGCTTTCAGTATCCACGATTTTGAGTATACATTGAATTTTCTTCTTCAGATGAATAGAATAAATTAACGGATTTATTGATTTCGTGATGATTTCATTAGCTTTGACCAATATTTTATTTCGTCGTAAGTGCATTGAAACACCGTTTTATACGTCCTGATAAAGATATAGTTTCTTAAAACATTTTTGTAAACGTGTTAATTTATAAGCACATTACCAACTCTGTTTGTTTATTATTTTATGATTCATAATTTTCTATTTTTGAAAAATGTGGTCATTCGAAGTCACGCTTTATTTCAATGTGATCTTCGCAAAAAGAACGCAGTTTTGGTTTTTTCTCAATCTTATTGCTTTCCTTATTTTTTTTTTCGCCCTTGTTTTTAATATACGTTCGGAACTGTTTTCTACGTCTTTTTTTCATTCTTACAATTATTCTGTTGTCTTCGAATTGTATTCATTTTAATCCAACTAAGATTTCTTCATTTATTTTATAGCTCGTACTTTATTGCCTAAAACCTTTCTCGGTATTTCAAATTCCACCTGATTTTCTTTCAGTCTTTTTCTTTTTTACTATAAGCTAAAACATTAATTATTCTCCCTTCATTATGTACAATCAGTTTGGGATTCTATATATAATATATTTTTAATTTTAACTGGACTTATTACCGGATAAAAAATTAAGAAATTTCATTCTGCTTAGCCACACAGAAATAGAATCTCTCTTCCTCTACCTCTCTCTCTATCTTATATATATATATATATATATATATATATATATATATATATATAAATTAAAAAAGGATTAATTCAATGATGTTGGATGATCATTTCGATATGAAAATCTCCACGGGGGATAACACATCACCTCAGCAACAGAAAAATCCTTTCATAGTTTCTGAAAGGATTTTTCTGTTGCTGTGGTGATATGCTATCCCCCGTGGGGATTTTCATATCGAAATGATCATCCAACATCATTGAATTAATCCTTTTTTAATTTATATTTGCTCTGTAAGATTTTATTACATGGAGCTCTCTTCCTGTATCATTTTTTAATATTAAAATAAAATTTTTAATATTAATTAGGATCGGGTTTTTGGAATTTACCTTCCTGCTTTTTCCACTTGGATTAAAGTATCTGAATTAATATATATATATATATATATATATATGTGTGTGTGTGTGTGTGTGTGTGGTGTGTGTGTGTGTGTGTGTGTGTGTGTGTGTGTGTGTGTGTGTGTGTGTGTGTGTGTAATAGCCGATGACAGAGAGAGGGTGATCAGTTTTATGAATAAGGCCTGTGTACTCAAACCCTAGGTCAAGGGGGCATGCGGCTTTGTCCTAGCAAAACCTTCTGTGGCTTCAAAACTGTTATGTATACCCAATTTCATTCTTCACAACTATACTGCGACTTACGCAGAGTAGTGTTTAGGCACTATTTCTGATAGAGAGTCCTGAACAAGGCCAGTATGCTCATGAAGGCATGCGACTGTGTCCTAGCACATCCTTCAGTGGCTTCCAAGCGGTTCTATCTGGCCATTGTCTCACAAGACATTGATCATCGTGAGATATTGTTTTGAAACTGTTTCCTACGCTGTGATACCCTCCCTCGGTCGATCACATGGGTAAATACGAGAGTCATGGTCAACGTTCAGACCACTCGAGCCATAGTGAAAATAGGAATAAATAGTGCATAGTGACTTTCAGCCTTAATACCATTTCCAGAACATGAAAAGATCATATTTATGTGTGAAATCGACTGTCATCACTCAGTGTTGATTAATACGTCCACAACTGATGAACCGTCTCTTTCCATAATTATAGCCAATTTATATATATATATATATATATATATATATATATATATATATATATATATATGTATATGTATATATATATATATATATATATATATATATATGTATTACTCATCGATATACAAGACTGTTTCGCTGTATCACAGCTCATCAGTGTGAACAGACGCATCCACTTGCTTCTGGCCGGGATCGAAACTCGACCGATTTTGTGTCAGTTGGAGTAGCTAACCCCTAAACCATAGGCGCATAGAATCAGAGAAGGGAAATTTTAACGTGTTTATTATAAGCAGTGTATTCACACGCCCGTTACCTAAAGAATTCATTTCATATCTGAAGAGCAATGCTTATATCGAAGAAGTGGTAACTGTTTTTAAAATTTTCTTCTCTAAAGAGCTCAGTCGTAATGAGAGCATAATATATTAGTCATTCATATGCAAGCCTGTTTCGCTGTATCACGGCTCATCAGTGTGGATAGACATCCACTTGCTTCTGGCCGGGATCGAAGAGGAGGTGTATTACAATTACATTTTAACAGACAATTGTGAAAATAAATTAGCTATAATTAACTGCAAAATCCTTGAATATAATTAAAAAATGTCCGAAAGTGCGAAGGATAATAGACACTACGGACAATTTTTACACACCCGTATCTCCACGAAATGGAAAAATTTAAGTATACAACATTTGACCCGCACCATGAGACGAAAATAAAGGGAATCGTAACTCATTGGATCACGCTAATAGTTGCATCCAGCGTTCAACTAGCAATATCAAATGGCCAATTCATGGACTGCGTCCCATTAGTTAATATCAAAATAAACACATTGGCGGATCTTCTTTTATATCGTCAGTCTTCCTGAGAGCAATACACTGCGCCACCTCGGCCTTACCCTCTCTTCTGATCTCAAATGGAACAACTACATTGAGTCCATAGCTAAATCCACTGCTAAGAAGGTTGGGTCACTGTGTCGGAACAGGATTTTTTTTCCCGCCTGAATCCATCCTGCATATATACAAATCAACCATTCATCCGTGCATGGAATACTGCTGCCATATATGGTCAGGCTGTTCATCTCAGTGTTCTCGACAGGCTCCAAAAGAGAATCAGTAATGTGATTGGCGGCTCGACTACAGCCACTTCCCTACCAACGAGATGGGGCCTCCCTTTGTTCTATAAATACTTTCATGGCTTTTGCTCCAAAGAACTTAAGTCACTGGTGCCTCTACAACAGGTGTTTACTCGTGCAACCAGATTGGCAACTGGGTCCCACCCATTCACAGTTAGATTAACCAAATGCAGACGTCAATTCTACTCCTGCAGCTTCTTCTCTCGCACTTCCCGCCTGCGGAACTCTCTTCCATATTCTTGCTTTCCTGGCGGCTACAACCTCCAGGAATTTAAATGCAATGCCAATACTCATCTATTAACCATTTGACTCTAGTTCTTTCACCACCCCGTATATCCTTTCCTTTCTCTCCACCTTTGCAACTGTCATCACACCTGTATTCCCATCCTTCTGTTGCTCCTTTCTAACTGGTTCGTCTTCCTCTTCACTCTCTTAACTTAATCCTTTTACCCTTATGTTGTTCCCTGCACATCAGTGGCATTACCGCCATACTCGGGGTGTTACGATTAAAAAAAACAGTAAGAATTTAAAATATTTTATAACATTCGTCATCGAAAGCTTTAAATCTCGAAACACAAAAATTTCCGTGTCGCAATGTAAATTAAATTCATTCTTAATAAAAACAAATATATATATATATATATATATATATATATATATATATATATATATATATGCCAGCAGTTTTCTTTTGTTTGTATGCGAAATTTTTTTCATATCTTACTTCCCGGTCAACCACCCTTTCCCGCTATTTTTTCTTTCGTTCCCCCTACTACTTCTACCCCTTTGACATGGCTAAATATTAACTTTTAAACTTTTAACTCTTGTATGGGGGTTGGGTATGTCATCTAATATGAGGCATGGGTATCTGTCTGCTTTGACGTTTGCCGAGGCAGTTACATTCCTTACGGAGCTTTTCAGTCCAAAGTTTTCACTTTTTCACAAAAGGTGAAAATACCTCAACCCCGTAAAAAGGGAAAATAAAGACTACACGACGTTCGCCGCAATCGTTAGCAAATATTGCGATGGTTTTAAATTGGCAGAATTTACTCCGGACAATTTTAAATGTCTTATATTCGTATAAGGATTAGTCTCAGCCAAGAATAGCGAAACGAGTAAAAGAATGCTTACCAAGCTTCAAAATGAGCTTCAAAAGTTGTAAGACGACCGTCAAAAATGCTTGAGCATTAAAAATACTCTAAAAATATTGAAGAATCGTGAGTAGCACACATACGTAACTTAATCAAAAATTTACGTTTTTCACTCTCCACCCCAAAAAACAAAAAACAAAAATTTAATGACAAAATTACAAGATATGAGGCGATCTATGACAGAGATCAAATAAAAAATAAGCACCGCCCATCTGCATGTTACAGATTCCACTGGAATAAAGACTGTCGATTTAAATACAAGAACTGTTTAGCTTGTGGAAAAATGAGACATAAGGTATCTGTATGCAGAAATAAAAGATACACTAGTTGGGTAAGAACTACTAGAGTTGACTACGAAGACAATCTAAACACAAGAAAATACGTAGAACTCGAGATTTTAAATAAGAAGGTAAAACTACAATTAGATTCAAGATTGGATCTAACGATAATTAATCTACAAACATGGAAGAAACTAAATAGATCAACCATGATGCATTCAGAAAAATTGCTAAGTCTGTTACAGGAAAAAAGGATCAATGTTGAAGGAGAAGTAATCCTAAACGTAAAATTCCATGGAAAAACGAAAAAAATTAAAAATGTTTGTAATGAAAGACACAGAAAATTTGGTGGGTACAGACTGTATGCAAAGGTTTAATGTGTGGGATTTACCTATTAGCTCATTTTGTAACAAAATAGAGTGCGAGCCGGTCAGAATCTACAAAATTAAAAGAAGAACTACACAATCAGTTTCCCGAAGTATTCTCGAACGGTTTGGGACGATGTCATAAGTTTGCAGCTAACATTCAGCTAAAGCAAAATGTTCAGCCAATATTCAAGAAAAAGCGAAACTTGCCTTTCGCAACCATAAAAAAATTGACAAAGAGCTAGATAGATTGGCATAAACTGAAATCCTTTCACAAATCAAATTCAGTGATGGGCGGCATCACTACCCCTTGCCAAGCCAGGAGGAAATATTTACCAAGCTTAACGGTAGTAAGGTATTTTCTAAGATTGATTTAAGCGAAGCTTATCTTCAGATTCCAGTAGAAGAAGAAAGTACAAAAAGTTAATGTATCAATAGTCACAAAGGAATATAAATTTAACAGATTGCCATTTGGGATAAACGTAGCTCCGTCTATCTTTCAACAGACTATGGATACCATGAACATGGGTACAGAAATTTGCTACTACTTATTTAGACGACATTTTAATCAAAAGCGATAATGTAGAAGAACACGCAACGCACATTAAAGAAGTTTCCAACATAATTTAAGATTTTGGTTTTAAAATGAAGGAGAAAAATGCAATTTTTTCTTAAAAGAAATCAAGTACTTAGGCCATATGATCAATGAAAGTGGCAGAAAACCAGATCCAGATAAGGCATCAGCAATAAAAATATGCCTGAGCCGAAAAATGTCAGAAAATTGCAATTACGTTGAATTCATTGAAAACATGCACAAATTGATGGCTCCCCTCAATGAACTATTGAAAAAAAATAATCAATAAAATTGGACGGAAGATTGTCAGAAAGCCTTTAAGGAGATCATAAAGAAATTAACATCTGATCTAGCATTGACGCATTTTGATCCCAAACTGAAAATCATCATTGCTAGCGACGCAAGTTCCCACGGAGTGGGAGCTTGTATATTACACAAGATGCAGGATGGCACATGGAAACTTATAACTCACGCATCTAGATCGTTGCTACCGGCAGAGAGGAATTAATCGCAAATAGAGAAAGAAGCGTCAGGCATTATATTCGCCATAACTCTTTTCCACAGATACATATATGGAATAGAGTTTACTCTTCAAACTGACCAGAAACCTCTACGCACTATATTCGGAGCGAAAAAAGGACTACCAGTTTACACCGCCAACATACTTCTGAGGTGGGGAACGATATTACAATTTCAAATTGGAGTTCTTGCCGTCGAAGATAATTGGTCATGCGGATGGATTATCTAGATTGGTACATGCGAACCTCTGGAGGACTCAGTAATAGCGGCTTTTAGAGCCGAAGACGAAATTAGTAAAGTTCTAAGCAATACAGTCAAGGAATCACCAGTGACATTGTTAGAAATCAGAAGAGAAGCTGAAATGGATGGATTTATACGAAGTACAAAGAGAAAATTAAAAGAAAAAGAAAGAAATCTAGCGGACAGCTTAATAATTTGTGATCATGTTTTACTTTATAATGAAAGTGTTGTCATACCTAAATGATCATGCATTACTTTATAATGAAAGTGTTGTCATACCTAAATGATCATGTGTTACTTTATAATGAAAGTGTTGTCATACCTAAATGATCATGTATTACTTTATAATGAGTGTTGTCATACCTAAATGATCATGTATTACTTTATAATGAAAGTGTTGTCATACCTAAATGATCATGCATTACTTTATAATGAAAGTTTTGTCATACCTAAATGATCATGCATTACTTTATAATGAAAGTGTTGTCATACCTAAATGATCATGTATTACTTTATAATGAGTGTTGTCATACCTAAATAATCATGTATTACTTTATAATGAAAGTGTTGTCATACCTAAATGATCATGCATTACTTTATAATGAAAGTTTTGTCATACCTAAATGATCATGTATTACTTTATAATGAAAGTGTTGTCATACCTAAATGATCATGTGTTACTTTATAATGAAAGTTTTGTCATACCTAAATGATCATGTATTACTTTATAATGAAAGTGTTGTCATACCTAAATGATCATGTGTTACTTTATAATGAAAGTGTTGTCATACCTAAATGATCATGCATTACTTTATAATGAAAGTGTTGTCATACCTAAATGATCATGTATTACTTTATAATGAGTGTTGTCATACCTAAATGATCATGTATTACTTTATAATGAAAGTGTTGTCATACCTAAATGATCATGCATTACTTTATAATGAAAGTTTTGTCATACCTAAATGATCATGCATTACTTTATAATGAAAGTGTTGTCATACCTAAATGATCATGTATTACTTTATAATGAGTGTTGTCATACCTAAATAATCATGTATTACTTTATAATGAAAGTTTTGTCATACCTAAATGATCATGTATTACTTTATAATGAAAGTGTTGTCATACCTAAATGATCATGTGTTACTTTATAATGAAAGTGTTGTCATACCTAAATGATCATGCATTACT
Organism: Ascarosepion bandense; assembly: GCA_037127315.1. Lineage (NCBI taxonomy): Eukaryota > Metazoa > Mollusca > Cephalopoda > Sepiida > Sepiidae > Ascarosepion > Ascarosepion bandense. The sequence goes on along the minus strand of JBBBDQ010001127.1, from coordinate 11,986,709 downwards.
TTATAATGAAAGTGTTGTCATACCTAAATGATCATGTGTTACTTTATAATGAAAGTGTTGTCATACCTAAATGATCATGTATTACTTTATAATGAGTGTTGTCATACCTAAATGATCATGTATTACTTTATAATGAAAGTGTTGTCATACCTAAATGATCATGCATTACTTTATAACGAAAGTGTTGTCATACCTAAATGATCATGCATTACTTTATAATGAAAGTTTTGTCATACCTAAATGATCATGTATTACTTTATAATGAAAGTGTTGTCATACCTAAATGATCATGTGTTACTTTATAATGAAAGTGTTGTCATACCTAAATGATCATGCATTACTTTATAATGAAAGTGTTGTCATACCTAAATGATCATGTATTACTTTATAATGAGTGTTGTCATACCTAAATGATCATGTATTACTTTATAATGAAAGTGTTGTCATACCTAAATCGTTACAAAGACGAATTCTGAAGGAAACTGTTCCAGGATACCCAGAAAAAAACCGTATGAAAGCACTCATGAGAAATTTTGTTTACTGGCCTAATATGGATGATATCATTACGCAGATGGTTGAAAAATATAGAGGCTGTGCTGCGGCAACAAAGGCACCACCAATTACACAAAAACCATGGCCTAAGGTGGACTACGCAGCACCCATTGATGGCTATTACTACTTTATAACCGTAGATAGTTTTAGCAAGTGGCCAGAAGTTTTCAGATACAAAATCCCTACGACGGAAAATACTATACATTGTTTACACGAATTATTCGCAAGATTTGGCGTAATAGATTGCCTTGTAACTGATAATGGTACTCAATTCACCTCGAGCCACTTTCAAGAATTCTGTGCGACTTTCAAGTCAAATATATAAAAATAGCACCATACCATCTATGACCTAACGGCCAAGCCGAAAGGTTTGTGGACACTCTTAAGAGAGCATTGAAAAAAGCAGAGGACGTACCAACGGAAAGAGCTATACAACAGTTCCTACAAGATTACAGAATCACCCCGAACAGAAATACACCATATGGCCTTTCGCCAGCTGAAGTAATGTTTGCCCGCAAAATACGGTCTGTTGCTGACAAATTATTATCCACCAAAAATAAAAACCGGCATACACCTATAGTACCTAAAAGAACCTTCAAACCAGATAAACGTGTCTATTTCAGAATGTTCAGAAACAATATGGTATACTGGGAAGCAGGAACGATAATAAACAGACTGGGGAATGTTGTGTACACAATCCAAGGCGAAAGATTCACTCACAGGAGACATATAAAGCAAATACAAAAAAAGACAGGTAGAAGACCCAAACTCATCACTGTCAGAAAATGAAAACGCGATGGAGGAACTCTTTGAAAGGTATGAGATTTAAAGACCGCAAATAGTCACAGAAATTAGAAGAAAGAAAATTTACAGAAACGCTAATGACAGATCATAAGCTAGAAAAATATTAACTATCCCCAGAAAAGAAGGTAGCGAGCGGGTGTTGTAGGGTCTCCCTTCTTTCATGAACCATAGACTCGTCTAGAATATATGTACACTCCTGTGATAGTCAGTTACCGGAACGATATCAGAAGATACCTAGGATTCACGGAGAATACAGTATTAGTAATTCATAGTAGCTCTGAACTCCACTCATCAAGAATATTATTACACAGCACCCGTCAGCTTCCGACGTGAACTTACTAAACATACTACGGTTTCATTTCAGAGACTTGTAGATATACTCCGTATTAACTTGTATTCCTGGATTACTAACCTGCGTTCAAGTTGTATCCTTAATTGTTAATATACTTATTTTTTTAATTCTGGCTGTTGTTTCATTTATTTGTGTGGTTCCCATTCCCAGAATCCAATACATAAATATACGTCTTTATCCCCACAAAATAGAAAAATCGCATTAAAAATTCGTCAAATTTGAAAAAGAAAATAGGTTAGAATACAAGTTTTTGAAATTATCGGTTATTGCCAAAATATTTGACCTAAATATCTAAATGTTAAACAAATATTAATAACTTTCTAATGCAACTGTTTACTAGTTTAACTGAAATTCGACCTATAACTGCTCAATATATATATATATATATATATATATATATATATAATGTCATCCGCGTACAAGCCTGTTTAGCTGTATTAGAGCTCATGGGTGTAGCTAGAAATCTACTTGCGTGTGGCCGGGATCCAAACTCGACCGTTAATCGGAGTCTCTACACTCTAAACCATAGGCGTGTAGAACGAAAACAGGAAGATTTTAGCGTGTAAAATATAAGTGATATATAACTCAATTCATTACTAAAGAGTAATGCATGAATCTCAGAAGTGGTAACTGTTTTTAAAATTTTCCTCCCTAAAGAGCTCAATCGTAATGAGAGCTTAATATATATACATATTTGTGTGTGTGTGTGTGTGTGTGTGTGTAGTGTGTGTGTGTGTATGTGTGTGTTTATGTAGTGTTGAGTTATAATAATACGTTAGCGCCAAGATTGTTTTTTTTCATTAAAGTATTCTAGGCTATAATCAATGCTGAAATATTTAATCATCTCACCGCCCACAAACTGTTCTCCGACAGGCAATATGGATTCCTCTTTGACAGGTCCACGTCCAACCTGCTAACAACCGTAACGGAGTACATGCTACAGGCCCTTGATGAGTCTGACGAGGCTCGCGCGGTTGCTCTGGACATCTCCAAGGCTTTCGACAGGGTTTGGCACTCAGGCCTCCTATGCAAACTACGCGGTTATGGTATTACCGGTCGCCTGCTTGACCTAATCCAATCTTTCTTAAATAACCGCAAAATGAAGGTCGTTCTGAATGGGCGTGCCTCTTCGTCCTACAGCACGAATGCTGGTGTCCCACGCTCTTCCTTATTTTCATTAACGACCTCCCAGATGAGCTCAAGTCCCAAGTAGGCATCTACGCAGATGACACTGCAATATACTCCCGCTCCAGTATGAAACCTGTCGTGGCGGACAGTCATAATCTATATTGAATCCATAGCAAAATCTACTGCTAAGAAGATTGGGTCACTATGTCGATACAGGATGTTTTTTCCACCTGAATCCATACTGCATATATACAAGTCAACCGTCCGTCCGTGCATGGAGTACTGCTGCGATTTATGGTCAGGTGCCCCTGCCGTTCTCCTCAGTGTTCTTGACAAGCTCCAAAGGAAGGTCTGTAATGTGATAGGTATTGATCTGGCGACTCGACTGCAGCCACTTCCCCATCGTCGAAATGTGGCCTCCCTTTGTCTCTTCTATAAATACTTTCATGGCTTCTGCTCGGATGAGCTTAAGTCACTGATTCCTCCTCAACAGGTGCTTACTCGTGCAACCAGACTGGCAACTGGGTCCCACCCATTCACAGTCAGGTTAGCCAAATGCAGACAACAATTCTACTCCTGCAGCTTCCTCTCTCGCACTTCCCGCCTGTGGAACTCCCTCCCGTGTTCTTGCTTTCCTGACGGCTACAACCTCCAGAAATTTAAATGCAAAGTCAATACTCATCTACTAACCACTGGCCTCGAGCTCTCTCCCCTCCCCTGTATAACCTTCCCTTTCTCTCCACCTATGTATCTGTCATCGCACCTGCATCTCAGCTTTCTATTGTTCCTTTCTAACTAGTTTGTACTCCTCACTCTTTTCTAATTAATCTTTTTACATTTATGTAACCCCCTGCACATCAGTGGCGTTTCCGCCTTGCTCGGGGTGAAATGATTAAAAAAAAAAATTTTACTAATGAAGGATATTTTTGCAAGCAAGTTTTTTTTTATCGCAAAGTGCTCGGTATCGGATTAGAGACAGAGAGTTAGACAGAAAAGTGCACCGAATTTGTCACTTTATCTGAGCAGCTTCATTCGAAGTCGGCATGAACCTGCTCAGTTAAAGTGACGAATTCTTTTAATAATAGTACACACACACACACACACCCAAACACACACACACACACACACACACACACACACACACACACACACACACATATATATATATATATATATATATGTAAAAAATCTAAACGTGAGCCAAAACCTACAGCGGTTTCACATTATGGTTCTTCAGGGCGTGCTCTACGTTCGTACTATGTATCGAGAACTTTATAAGTCAAGGTTTTGTCTTTTTTTTTTCTTTCTAACGGGTACTCCTCGTTTTGTGCATGTACGCCGTGGGTTTCTTATTTGCCCCCCCCCCTGCCCTTGGAAGAGGTTCTCTTCTGGTTTAGTTTCTTATAATTTTAAGATCAGGATCATAATTTCATATTTAACGATTAAAATCAAATAAAGAAAATGTAACTCAAGACGCTTTCGACCGACCCTTCGTCAGAAGTCAATCCTTTGTATTATAATACTACATAAGGAATGGTTCTAAAAATAGGATCTTAGAATTGGAGAGGAGACAGAGAGGAAAACATTATTAATGCCATCCAGATCGAGGCAATACCTCCCTAAGCAGTTCTTGTATAATACAAATCTTTCTAGGAACAAGTAATTAGAAGTTTTATTCTCTGTTCTGTACAGAGCCTCGAAAAAGTACCACCTGAATATCTTAAAAGCTGTTTTGATTAACGGATGGCGACCAACTCGATGTAGACAGAAATAGCTTGAACCCAAATTAGAACTGAAGCGTTCCAACAATCTGTTCCTCATTTTCCTTCAGTAATGACATCTCTGGGAATATAGATGCAATCTATGTGCTCTTTCATGACCAAAACATTTTACTCCCAGTCCATATTATGTTCATAACATTTTTTAACGATGAAAAAACAAAAAATAATTATAATTTATATGAAAAATGAACTCTATTATTTTTTTTTCATTTGCGTAAAAAAATATTTTATAAAAGAATATAATAAAATGTGGAAAATCAAAAATTTATTCCAGATTTTAAGCGGGATATCGATGCTTAACGATTCTTTGGTTTTGCTCATTTGCGCTTCTACAAATTAGGTTTCAGTTAGACATATTCTCCGATGTTACACAGTTTCTATTGAACCAGTTCCAATCGAAGTTTCTAGACGTAAGTGTGTTTGCGTAATTTGTATACCAGTACAGTTTTTCTATTCTTTCTTTTTTCCAATTGTTTCTATTATGATGTCGCTTAAAGCTCAGTCGCCCATTTTTGTAGTCAGAAATAATTTAGCTAGGAGAGGAAATAGTGAAAGAAAGTCTCTTCTTCTTAAATTGTTCGTTGATTAGGCTCATAATTCAAACAAAATTCTCAGCCTCAATGTCATTTTATGCCGAAATTACAGTTACATACAGAAATTTCTCAAGAACAAAGTTATTACAAATTGGAAAGATACTTTTGATCGATATTTTACGGCTTATTAAAGTTTCGCAAGTTATTTGAAACCGAAAAATAGTTTTAGATTCTAAAACAAATTTTTGAGATAGTCATGACTTACTAATATAGGTACTAATTATTAGCCCAGAGTTGGGGAGATGTAGATTCATACCTTACTCATGGGTATTTGTGGGTAAATAAATATAAAAACCCGACTAGAATTGGAATTTAGCTCACCGATTTCTAATAAAAACTGTTTTTAGACCCCAGTCATTCAGGCTTACAGCACCTGGTATTCCCAAGCGGTCACCTATCTAGGTACTGATCCGACTCTACGTTGCTTTACATTAGTGATTGTTCAGCAACCGGTTTTTAAAAGAGACAGAACCGTAAACCAAAAGAGAAGAAACCTGATTACAGAAAGGTCAAACTGACATCACAAGCTCTTGTCTGATTAACAATAATGAAAATTTTAATGGTATTATTAACCAGTTTTTATAAGGACGCATTCCACTACTAATTTCGAGGTTGTGAGGAGCATGGAACCACCTCTTAACTGCTGTTGTTCCACCCTGAACCGGGATTGTAGAACCTGTTAAAGTCCAAGTTTTGGGCAAATAGTTAATCCTCCAAAAAGGGGTCAAAACACTATGAAAATATAAAAACAGACTTTTATATAAAATAATTTATATATAAAAGTATGTATTTTATATATAAAAGTATGTATTTTATATATAAAAGTATATATAAAAACAGATTTTTATGGAATGTATACATAATTTTCTTTTAAGGAAAAATATTACTAATAAAACTTTTTGGAATTAAAAATCTTACCATAAAACATTTTTGAAGGAAAAATGTTACCAACAAAAATATCTTTTTGAAGGAAAAATGTTAACAACAAAAATAAGTTTTTAAAGGGAAAAGGTATTGCCATCTACCACCCATCATAAAACAACTAATGCTTCGTCATTTAATGACCTCCAAGATGCCGTAAACCAAACCAAACCAAACTAAACCAAACCAAACCAAACTAAACCAAACCAAACCAAACTAAACCAAACCAAACCAAACTAAACCAAACCAAACATTTGGTTGAAATTTATAAAATCTTTTTACTTTAAACTCTTTTTCAGGGAAGTAGATTTCTCAAGTCTACTTACTGTTATCCGTCTTTCCAGTATTAATAAGGTGTTTCCTTCCTAAATCTTTTTTAAGTAGTGGAGAACATCAACATAGGGGTCATGTCGTATTATTTTCTTTTTGATATATGTGACATCATTTATAGTTGTTGCTGCTGCTTGAAGTGTAAAGTTTGCTTTTATCTGGTCAGTCAGTCAGTTAAATGCCATACGTGATAAATGCTTGGGCGATCATGTCTCGAAAAAGACATGACTGACTGGGCAGAAGATTATCCCGCAGTAGGTTTCCATTGCTTTCTGCGATAGACTGGTTGCCAGCCAAGGCTATAAAACCCAATCTGTTCTGTTATTTAACCCATAACTGGAAAAAATAGACGGATTAATACCTTTCCCAAGGGTATTTGCGCGTAAGTGAATACAATGAATTCAACTGGAATTCGAACTCGGCTCCCCGAGTTGTCGTTCGGAGCAACAACTTGTCTGGTACTGATCGTTTTTCTCATTCTGTAACATACTGAGGACTTTTTTTTTATCAGGGACTCCTCTATAACGGACCCGGAAGCAACATATATATTAAAATTAACCTTCTGTTGACCTCTCCTGATGAAGCCAGAACATGCCAGTGAATTCCCCTCTCCAGAAGTGTGATGGGTTCTCTTGCTGAAGAGAGTAAAATAACAAAAAGTGCTGTCGCAAACTGATTTTAACATCAGAGGTCAGAGGGACGTTACTTATGCATTAACATAAAGATAACATTGCGGTTGAGACTTGCTTAGCAAAAATCTCTCCAGCTTCACCGATTCAAATTTGGTTTAAATGACAGGATGCTTCTCAGGTCAAAACATTTAGGCATACGAAATGGTACAATCATCGCTTGTGAAATTAGTCTGTTTTCATCTTTGTACGTAAAATAGTTTACGATTTAGAGATGCTAAAATAAATACTTTGTATTTCAACGGCAGCAAACGAAAATGTCTTTAAGCTTACAACTCCATGATAACTGATTTGTTTTCTCTCGCCTTTTGTCCCAATTGCCTCTGATCTGTTTATATTGATAAAAACGAAGAGCAAAACAATCGCTTAACCAAATCAGAAACAGAAGAGTGTATGCCGGCGTAAGCAGGAAATGACAAACGTCGTGATAGTTTTTCCTCTTTATATGTAACAATTTACTTGCTAGCACTTTTCATTATTTCTTAACTATTGTCCATTGTTTATAATATTAAGGATTTTGGTTGGAAAAATCTGTTTCCCTGCCGACACACACACACACACACACACACACACACACACACACACACACACACACACACACACATATATATATATATATATATATATATTCCACACCATCAACAGGAGTTTCGGTCTGTATTTCATCAGACATCTTTATGCTTGAATTGTCTCCTAGCTGCCGGCTGAGAAAAAAAATATGATGAAGATAACGTTTATTTGACTTCTTCAGTTTTTTTTCTTTTTTCTCAGCCGGCGGCTAAAAGACAATTCAAGCATAAAGATGTCTGATGAAAAATATATATATATATATATATATATATATACATACACACACACACACACACACACACATATATATATATATATATATATATATATATATATTGATTGTTTAATTACTTAGTTTTTGGTCATAATAAAATTAGACCAGTGCACATTTGTATTAAAAAGTGTTCAATACAATTATATTGTAAAACTTTTGAATATTCTTCATTTGTAAACGAGTGATTATGTGGTGTATCACAGCCCATCAGTACGGTCAGACAGCCAATTGCTTTTTGGCCCAGGATTGAAACCCGACCGAACTGGCGTCAGTTAGCGATTCTACCACTGAGCTAACGGCGCTCGTTTGTAGCGGACAGACTTTTTAATAAACGTTTTATTTGGATAGGACAGCACACAATCGACAAGGAAGATTTAATTATTTTTTTATTAATTTCTTATACCATCGTAACATTTTTCTGTTTTTTAGGAGTTAAGGAATTAAAAATTGTCCATAATTTTTATTGTTCCAAGAACTTTCGGCAACTTCTATAGTCATTTTCAAGCTTGTTTGGATTGTGGTGTTATTTTTCTGCATGCTTAAACTGTTACATTGAAATATATATATATATATATATATATATGTGTGTGTGTGTGTGTGTGTGTGTGTGTGTAGAAACAATATAAAGGATAAATACAATTAAGCTTCCTTGCCAATCGAATTTCATGAAGAGATTATCAGGTCAGCTGATCTCGGCTTCCTCCGTATTTTAGATTCATATAGAATTTTTAGAATCATATATATATATATATATATATATATATATATATATATATATATATATATATATATATATATATATATATGCATATATATATATATATGCATATATATATATATATATGCATATATATATATATATATATATGCATATATATATATATATATATATATATATATATATATATATATATATATATATATATATATATATATATATATATATATATATATATATACACTGATGCTAATGAAACAGTGTTCACTGTATTGAGTTGTTCGGAAAGTTCATGACAATTTTTTGTCGTTCATGTTCCAACACGTTAGGACACATCAAATTTATTGACAGTCATAATATGCTGGCATTTCCAATTAGACCACAATTGGATCTCTTGAGAGTGAAAGTTTAATATAACTTATTTCATGTCAATTTTACATAGCTATGAAAATAAATGATTCTTCTTCTTCTTCTTCTATGTGCCCTGTCCCTTCAGGACGTAGGCGATCATGGATCTCCACGTCTCCCTATCCCTTGTGGCTCTTAGTATGTTTGCTCCTGTTGCTCCTGGCAACCCCCGTTCCGTCATCCACCTGATCAGACCCTGCAAATATGTTATCCGCTGCCTTCTTCTGTCTCTCCTTCCTTCTATCTGTCCAGTCAGTATCAGGTTCTCCAGGCTCTCCTTCCTCATTGCATGTCCCAGGAACTTCAGTTGTCTCTTCCTGATGCTCAGCATCAATTTTCTTTTTGTTGCCATTCTTTCTAACACTTCGTCGTTGCTTGTATGCTCAGTCCACGATATCCGTAGCATCCTTCTGTAGAACCACATTTCGGCCGCTTCCAGTTTTTTCCTCATTTTCGATGATATTGTCCAGCATTCACAGCCGTATTGAAGAACTGACATCACGTAGCAGTCTAGCACTCTTTTCTTCGTTTCTATTGAGATCTTCCTGTGTGTTAGTATTTTGCTCATCTTCTGGAACGCGTCATTTTCCATGCCAATTCGCCTTCGGATCTCCGTGTCGCACTTTCCATCTCCTGTTAGAACACTTCCTAGGTACTTAAATTCTTGGACTTGTTTGATTCTGTTATCCCCCAAAGGTGCATTTTAGACATTTGACGGTTTTTTATTATCGCAAAAGCAAAAAAAAAAAAAAAAAAGAAAATATTCCCGCAAGCCACAAAGGGGTATATGTGCTGTGTAAGGTGAAATTGCTTTAGCTGACAGATACACATGGAAATGGTTTGCTAAGTTCAGTGTTGGTGACTGTAGACGTATTGATGAAGAACGATCAAGAAGAACCCACTTAAGATTAAGACCCAATAAAGATATGGATGGAGAATAACCCGTGTCGCACAACATTAGAATGCGCAGAATCATTAAATTTCACACTCCACCCACATCTATTGAACAGGTGAAGAGGCTCATCCCTTGTTTCCTGTTTAGGATGCGGTGTCCGGTTTTCTCTTTGCTAATCTTCTCACTTTTATGTAGCCCCCTGCACATCAGTGGTGTTACCGCCTTGCTTGGGGTGATATGATTTAAAAAAAAAATCCACCCCCATGAGCTGAAGTAAATCTCTGGTACTCAAATCGCTACGAGGTTTGCGTAACATATCTGCTGAGTGAAAAGAATCTTTTGCGTCACTTTTCTATTTGTAATTTGATGGATAAATGCAACGAAAATGCGCCCGTTTTGAAACAGATTCGAAAGAGACATGATCGCCTAAATTTGATTGTGTAGAACATTATCCCGCAGTAGGTTGACATGGCTTTCTGTGGTAGACCGGTTGCCAGCAAAGGCTAGAGAACACAATCTGTCCTATTATTTAACTGATAACTGGAGGGAAGAGACGGATTAATACCGTTCCCAAGGGTATTTGTGCGTAAGTGAATGCAAGAAATTCAACTGGAATTCGAACTCGGCACCCCGATTTGTGGTTCCACTGCAGCACAAATCACATACACGAGCCAACTTTAGACACCGGAAAAGCAGGTCTTATGCATCCTAAGAAAGTCATGCTGTGCATCTGGTGGGATTGGGAAGGATGTACTATGTACATCGGCCAAGTAACCAGTCAATTGATTCTTAACAATAATGCTCGCAACTGGTCGAATTAAAGGCAGCTATTAAGTATATATTAATAAATATACATATTAATACTCGCCGATTTCATTGCGATGACAAGAAATTTAAATTACTTAATGGTCAGTCTATAATTAGCACGAGAATAAATATCTATCTATCTATCTACATATATATATATATATATATATATATATATATATATTTCCCAGGTTCGCGCAACTGTTGGTTGCGTTTTCCCCGATGGCGTCAACTGATCAACCCCTTTAGAGATGCAACGGAAAGATACCGATTTCAACTCTGCAAGCGACCTTCATAATTCATATATATATATATATAATGTGTGTTTTTGTGCGTATGAGTATATTCAGGCAACATATCTTCGTTCAAGCATGTGTCATCATATAATAAAAACATATATATTTTTTTAAAATACGTTATTATCTTATGTTAAATTGAAATTCGTCAAGAAGGCGTCGTATTTTTAAACCTTTGACATAATTGTTATCTTCATAAAGAATACAGTAGCTTGGACAAAAAACTAATTTTTTTTTTCATAATATACAAAGCCTTAAAGAATAACAACAAATTAAAACACCTCCCGCAATAAAAGACAGACACGACAAAGGAAAAAGACACTTTAAAGCTTTTAAAAAATAATTAAACTTCCATGGTAAAGAATAACGTGTTTATCTAAACTTATTTATAAAATGAACTTTGTCTCTGTGTGTGTATGTGCGTCTGTGTGTGTGTTCATTACTTATAGACTCCAAAACGGCTGAACCGATTTTTTTGAAAATTTACACAGTTGTACTATAAGCGTCTGCGAGTGTTCTTAGCTTGGTTTTGTGTCGAGGTACCTCCGATAACTATCGACAATCGATAATCGAAAAAATTGGGTTATAGAAGGAGTGATCCGATTTTAATCAAATTTGATACACTCATAGACAAAGACATAAGAAACGATATTCAGAAGTTTCAAGGTTGCAGTTCTTACAATAGTGCAGAAAATCGATAATATATATATATATATATATATATATATATATATATATATATATATATAAAAGGCAAGATGTTTTGTGTGTGTCTATCTGCCTGTATGTGTGTATTTTTTCAGTCTTTTTATTTTAGTTTTTGCTTCGGGGTTGGCTCTAAGTAGATATTATTGTAGTTCTTAGTCTCAGCCATGATACTATTTACTCAGAGGACTTATTTAGCCTTCTAAATTCAGTTTACGACGAAAAAACGTATTTGATATCGACACCAGGAAATCAAAATTTGACTTACATCCATTCATTTTTCTTTCCGTCTACGGTTTCGCTTTAACTGGAAACAACTATTGCTTTTTAGTCTTTCGTGCCAACGTCCAAAGCGTCTGAGCTCCAGGACTATGGATTTGGTTTAAAGCTTTCATTAGACCTGAGTAACCTCGGGCTATAATGCTAATTGTCATATAACTATAAAAATGGTAGATAAAACTAATATCTTTGTTGAATTAAATAAATTAGATCATAATTTGAAATTACAGCATGGTCATTCTAAACATAAAGGAAAGATAAATTTAATTGTTATTTTTTCTGGGTAAAGGAAAAGGAGATTTCGTTTTGTATCCGATTGTCCGGCTAGCATGAATTGTGAAAAGAATTAAGATAACACTGGTCCCGAATTGTGAAAAGAATTGAGATAACAAATGTTTTGATTCCAAGTCGAAGTAATTTAGAGAAAAGGTATTTTCGCTGACATCAGTGTAGGAAAGATAACAAGGCATTCTTGTCGCTTGAAACTGTAGGTGACTCAGAGAATGGATATTAAAAACAGGTGCGGAGAAATTATTATTCGGGTAACTATGTCAATGGACCCTTGTCAATTTGTTTTGGGCGAAGTCAGTTCAAAAAGGTTAATAACTATTGTTTTAAGAAAAAAGAATCCCCGGTATGGGAAGATGACGTCATAAGATCGAGAGAAATTCCATTGGTCATGTAAACAAGCCCCGAAAGGGGGAGACGACTAACAATTGACGTCATGGAAAGAAGACTAATCCCATTGAGTAAACCACAGGCAACAACGAATAGCAGCTAACCCCGGCATCCGATTCGTCACCGAGATGAGGGGTTTGACACCCAGCGACCGTCGGCCCCACACCGTAGCATGGGCATAAATACAGGTTCCCGAGGGGCCAAAATCTGTAGTTGCAGCTCGAGTGGCAGAGAGTTCGATTTTCCCGTCCAGAGACGTAATGACCAAATACAGATCCCAGTTGAAGAAGAGACAGAGAGATGATTGCCATGGCCGTTGGATGCCGACCGTAGAGACGTCAGTCACCAATCTATCAATCAGAGTTAAGAGACAGACAAGAGAATTTGCAGACAAGTCTGAAATTGCTAAATGAAAGAGAATAACCCAGCACTTTGGCAATTTCCGTAACATTCTGGAAAACAAGCAACAAGTTGACTAGACTTATAACGAACTTAGACTTCTGGTGGAGCAGCAAGCTGCGGCCAGCCAAATTTCTCGTTATTAGGAGAACAATTCGATTTACCCAAGAAACGTCCGTTCCGCTACCAGTTGATAGAAACAGGGATGGGAAATTATTCAAGAGACTGTTGTGTATAATCTGTATATAAAGACGTTACTTTACAACACTTTTCAGCCATCGGCCCACTTATTTCCTTTGATATTACATTTCTTTCTTTTATTACTCAATTGTGTGCACACGTCCCGGTTTGGTTTAGTTCAGCAGAGAGACAGTTAGTGGAGAACTCACGTGACTACATTGTGATTAATCAACACAACGTGGGACAAGGGAAAACACCGTGACAGAGTACCAGCTGACTGGATCGAAACCAACAGCGACCGGTCGGTTAGTGGCATAGACTAAATCTAATTTTATTGATAGTGATTTTCATAAGAATCATTCGAGTTTTTAAACTTTAGTTTTACTTTACTTTGGAATTTTTACCATTTCTGTAGTTTTAAGAACAAAATCAATATTTGGAGAGACGCTGTGGATTTGAATTTCATGTCTTGTTACGTCACATTGTTCACAGAAATAACAAGACACTCTTCTCGATATAAAAACCGTAACGTAACCAAATACGTATACAAATTTTAGTATTTAGCGTATCATAATTTTCCAAGGTGATGTTCATTCCCTACCCAACACACACAAAAAAAAATGAAAGAAAACGAAATAAAAAAAACATCGTCTGCTTAGGGAAATGTATATTAATTGAAATAGCATAAATTATGGATGCCTCTTTTATGTGAACTTACTTTCATTTTTTAGGCAATAATATTCTTAAGATAAATTCTCGTTTCTTTCTCATAGTTTTTCCAAATATGTAACGGCGGCAAACCAGCATGCATCTATTTATCAATTTTTAGGCATCATCCCAGAGTTTTCTAAAAAAGAAAAAAAAACACATTTTAAATATCTTAAATGCTTTTTTTTACTTAATCCAAATAAAAAGAAAAGTTAATTTTTGCACATGACTAAAACTTTTAGCCATTTTTAAAGCTTTAGTACTTTTTCATCATTTATTGACTGACCAAGCTGCTATTGTATACAAAAAATGTAAAAGCATTAATCCAATATGTGTCTCTAAGACAAATATTGGGTGTTCAAAATACAATATACTCCTAAACTGATTGGATTATGATGTATCGAGAAAATACATACATACAAAATTGGTGTTTTAGTATATATGTAGATATTAAATGGCGAAACGCTCTTCCGGCTTCTTTCTTTCTAGTCATTTTTCATTTTGACAAATGTGGATGTAATGACAGACTTTATTTTCTCTCTTTTCCTGTATTTTATTCTTCTTTCTTCTTAATAATGTTTTGTAATATTCTATCACACGCACTAAGCCCTTGTGTCTCATATATATATATATAATTGTGGTGGATGGGAGAGTGAGCGTGTGTCAATACATAAAAGTGCTAACCAATTTTCATAGGAATTGATGAGGAAATTGGTTTTGTCCAAGAAAGAAAAATTGAAAAAGAAATTTATTTATTTTTGGTGGAATGATTTCGAGAGAAGTGAGAAATTTACGGCTGCAAAAAGTGAAAAAGTTAGCCGACGAAAGAGTACCATTCGTCGAAATGTTCAGAACGTTAATACTTCAACTCGGATATTATCCGCTGCATTATTTTCGTTGAAAAGAAAGCATTGTATATGTCCAACATCGGAAAAGCCCACTTTGCCTCCGATGTGCTGTTAAGGGATTTTCCACATTCAACCTGCCACGGAAAGAAAAAGTAACAGTTAAAAAGTTGTCATATCAAAATGTTCTAAAGTCAAAAAAATAAATAAAAAAGAAATAAAAAAGAAATAAAACTCTGGAAAAACAAAATGGAGATTATTGAAATAATTGTAGAAAATTCTGAAGTCATAGTTAACAGTTCGGAAGTCTGTACACTATTACATTATTCGAACTATTGTCCTCATCTTTGTTACGATTCATACAACATTTCGAACCGAACCCTTTATTACAATCACTGGGGTATATCATTCTTATTCCTTGCGTAGAGCCTCTTTTGGTAGTCATAAATTATCTCCCTCTAACCGTCTAAGTTACTTGTGCAACACTGCTGTAGCCTGCTATTGAACTCATAACTCTTTGGGTCAAGTCACAGAAACTAACCAACGGCTATATCCAGTGGGTCATTTTTCCTTAAAGTGAAGAACAACTGAATTTCTGTGAGTTACAAACCTAATGTTCAGTAATCCTTTTTACCAGATTTCATATTGCAATTTTTTGAAGAAGACCGGAGCGTACAACGGTCGAAACGTCGTACAAATGGCAACAAAGATGAGGACAGTAGTCCGAATAATATTAATAGTGTAAATAGTACCTCAACTCAAAAGTATAGACAAATATTGGAAGTTTATGTTAAGACGTATGAATTCAATATTCTAGATTCAAAAGCTAAACTGAAATTCGGAAAGCAAAATAAACAGTTTTTTCTATCAATCCTTCCTAGACTTTTGGAAGGAAGTAGACGTTTATCTCTTGTTTCATATTTTAGGTTTTCGTTTCCATTTTCCTCCTCATTCTGTTTCACTCCGAGTAACTCTGTGCGCCTTAGCGGCTTTATTGTCTTGCTTGGGGGAAATGATTAAAAATAAAATAAAATTATTCGTTAATGAGGAGCATCTAGGGAGCAACTAGATCTAGAGGATCCCCCACTGAAGTCAAACTGCTACTGATACTCTCCATTTTGAAGCCTGGCCTTGATCATGGCTATATAGCTGTATATTCTATCGAAGAGAACAATCCACACTAACCGCAGGCTTTAGCCTAGAAAATACTTCACAAAAATTTCAGGACTGACCAATTATTGTCCCATCATCATCCTCATCATTACTGCCTTGACTAGATGTGGTCATAGGATCACAGAACAGATGAGCAGTTAATTAGTTCGCTCTATAGATCTAGGTGGAAAGAGGTATAGTATTCGTTAATGAGTAGCGTCTCCTAAGCAAGTAGGTCGAGCAGATCCCATCCGTCCTGAGGACAAACCGAAGCCGATGTTCTCTAGCTTGAAACCGAAGCCGATGTTCTCTAGCTTGAAACCGAAGCCGATGTTCTCTAGCTTGAAACCGAAGCCGATGTTCTCTAGCTTGAAACCTCGCCTTGGGCATGGAGTCATGTAAGTATATTCCATCGAAGAAAACACTCAACACTGGCTGCTGGCTTTAGTCTAGAAAACCCTTCACCAAAGTGTCAACGCCACACGGGTTGGATACATAGGTATGCATTACCTGTATTGTCTTTTTTTATTATGAAATATTTATTATTTTTTATAGACACTGTTGTTCCAATGTTGCGAAAACACTAGTCCACAAATCGTACGAGGTGTTCTTGAGAGGCAGCATAGAGTGACTAAACTTACTTTCTTCATTTTTTGCCGTGAACCCTCAGGATGTAGGCGATCGGAGCTGTTCACAAAGTTTTGTCTGTTTTAACTTGTCCTGCTAGTTCTCTCAAGCGCTGTTCTACAATTCATTTACTCAAGTTCACTAAGTATATTATGCGTTGTAAGTCCCACTTGTCTTCAGTATGTCTTGTGAGTATCGAATTTTTCAAGCCCTTTTTATTCGTTATGCGCTCTGCAAATCTCAATTCCAAATTTCAAGCGTCTTTTTCGTTTCTATTTTCCCTAAAACTCCGTCGTTGGACATACTTTTGTATACTCAACATTTCTTCTGGAAAACCATATTTCCGTTACTTCATTTTTGAAAAGACTGTCCAGCATGTACACTCATACAGGAAGGCAGATATCGCGTTACAGTTCAGTGCCTTTTTTCTTGTTTCAAGTTTTGTCTTTCTCTTAATACTCTGTTTAGCCTTTGAAATGCATCTTTTCATATTCCAATGCGCATTCGTATTTCAGTGTCACACTTCTGTTAAAACATTTCACAGATATTTAAATTTCCGCGCTTTTGGTTTTTCTTAAATTTAGTCGAGCAGAAAGCTATAGATGAGCATAGATATCTAGAGCAGTAAAGGTCTATGTGTGAACGTTCAAAGCAGGTGACAATGACGTGTTCTTCCGCATCTTACCCGCTTCTTGAATACGAAGTGAGCCCGTCCCTTGATGTTGCTAGGAACGATTTTCAAACAAAGATGATGATAGTCATAATCATTATAATGAAATGAAAATTCTATCTATTACAATAAAACAGTTGTGTGTGTATATATATATATATATATATATATATATATATATATATATCCTGTAATGCTCGTGGTAAAAGAGACAACAGCGAGGCAGCGTTGGTTTAGGTTAATTCCGTTTACACAAGTTAGTAAATTTTACTAATATTTTTGAAAGCCCTTGCTTTTAACAGTTGTTTTTTGCTATAATTTTGTCGTTGAGTAGTGAAGATTATATATATATATATATATGTATGTGTGTGTGTGTGTGTGTGTGTGTGTGTGTGTAACCATTTCGTTACTCTTCGGTAATTCCCCTAACATGTTTACACTTGTTGACATTACGATACATTTCAGTACAGATATGGTTATTTGCGTGGATCCAAAAGTATTTTTTTATATAGGCTTGATTTGAATTCGTTTAGAATGTTAGTCATTCGTAGTCGAGAGGTCTAAGACGCACCAGTGGCTTCCCCTATGTTGATAGTGGTCGCAGGTTCGAATTCTGCCGAATGAACATTTTCACAACAAAAATTTATCGTAAATAATCAGGCCGGTAAAAATAAATATATGATACTGTTTGATTATAAAAGGAGATACCCACTTTAATACGTGTTTGAACATTATTTTTGATTGATACTCGTATTTAAGTAGATATACTATTTATAATCAAAGAGTATTAAATATTTATTTCTACATGCCTTATTATTTACGATAAATTTTTGGTACGAAATTGTGTGTCATTCGGCAGGGTTCCAACCTGCGACCCCTATCCAAATAGGGGAAACCGCCTATAACACAATTTTCTATTCATCGTAATAACCATATCTGCTCTAAAATGTATCGTAATGTCAACAAATGTAAACATGTTACGGAAATTAACGAAATGGTCTTTAAAAAACCGACAATTTAAAATGATTTGTTTGAACATTGTTTTTTTGATCGATACTTGTATTTAAGTAGATATTCTGTTTATAAACAAACAGTATTATATATTTATTTCTACCGACCTGGTTATTTACGATAAATAAAATATTCTTCCTGTACAAGTTGAACAGATTCTGTGAAAAGACACCCTTGTCTTACGCACCTTTCTACCTTGGTATATCTGCTGAATTCATTACCTCTCCGTATGCAAACGGTTTGTTGCCAATAAAGTTTCTTGATTACTCTCAAGTCTTTCCCAAATATGTTAAGCCTGCCCAGCATCCCCATAAATTCTTTGTAACGTATTTTGTCAAACACCTTCGTATAATCAATAAAGCACAGGTATAAGTCCTTCTTTATTTGTATTGCCCTTTCAGAGAGCATCCTAATCATAAATATGGCATTCCTTGTTCCCGTGTCTTTAACGAAACCACACTGTTCTTGTCCTATCTCTGGCCTGATTCTGCTTCTCGCTCTATTCATCAGGATTTATTAGAATTGGAATTCAATTTCCCAATTAATGAAATTGTAAATAATGACCTTTCTTAAAGGAAAAAAATTCTTTATTAAAAATATAAATTAATTAAAAAATAACTTTATATTGATCTGATAAATTGATTGTCTTTTTTAATAATTTATTTTGTAGGTTTAGTGTTGTTATTAAAATCATATAAGAGCCTTTAATTATGGCTTATTCAACTGATGGTTTTGTGGAGTTCGCACTCGTTTGCTCCTGGCTTCTTAGGTAGTGCTATAAAGATAGACTTGCTGAGCTCATCTGGTATTACACCACTATTATAAATTTAATTTATTATTTCTGTAATTTTCTCTATACCAAATTCTTCCAGGGCTATCAGCAGCTCTATGACTATGTCGTCTGGTCCAGCTGCTTTGTTTCTATTCAGTTTGGCTACTGCAGATTTTCTACCTCCTTTGCATCATGTCCAGAATCTCTTTAGGTCATCCACTCGTTTTTCTTTCTGTGTATAATTTTATTTGGGGCGATGTTGTTTGCTGATGTTACTATTGCTTCCTTTAGCGTGTCCCATTTCGAGTGCCTTTTCTCAATTTGTTATTCATATTTGGTTTTCACGCTGTTAGTGTATTCTTTCTGTAGGTTGAGGTCATTCACGAGTGAGTTGTATATCAGTTTTGGTGCTGCACTAGGCTTCTTCAATCTCCAGAGTTTCACTTTAAATTTGCAGATGACTGGGACGTGATCACTTCCACAATTAGCGCCTGGATAGGCTTTGTTTGAACCGCGGCATTTCTGAATCTGCTGTTTATGGTTATGTAGTCTATCTTGTTTTTCGTGTCAGCTCCTTGGCTTCTCCATGTTGGAATCTAAAAAAACTAAGAATACATATCTTTATCCATGTCTGCTTTATTATTCCTGCTCAATCTCTACTTCTGCACATTTGTCATTAAGCTATTCCTCTTTAGCCTGTTTACATTTTCTTTTTATTTCCTTGTGTAGTTCCCTGTACTCCGTTCCATGTCTTGGTCTCATTTTCTGCCTCCTTTGCATCATGTCCAGAATCTCTTCAGTCATCCACTCATTTTTCTTTCTGCGCCTAATTTCCTTTGGTGCAATGTTGTTTGCTGATGTTACCATTGCTTCCTTTAGCGTGTCCCATTTCGAGTGTCTTTTCCCAATGTGTTCTTTGTATTTGGTTTTCACGCTGTTAGTGTATTCGTTCTGTAGCTTGAGGCCATTCACGAGTGAGTTGTATATCAGTTTTGGTGCTGCACGAGGCTTCTTCAATCTCCGGAGTTTCACTTTTAATTTGCAGATTACTGGGAAGTGGTCGCTTCCACAGTCAGCGCCTGGATAGACTTTGCTTTGAACTACTACATTTCTGAATCTGCTGTTTATGGCTATGTAGTCTATCTGGTATTTTGTGCCACTTCCTGGGCTTCTCCATGTCCATAGAAGTCGTGGGTGTTCTTAAAACCAGGTGTTAGTTATTACCTGGTCATTTGCTATGCACCATTGGACCCATTTTTCTTCTCGTTTCTTGCGGATTCCTAAACCAACGTTGCCAGTTGCCATACCCTACCTCTCCTTGCCTACTTTGGCATTCAAATCTCCCATGATGATCCTGATTTCTTGGCTTTTGCATTGAGCCTTGGCCTTCTCTAAAGTGGAGTAAAACGATTCTATTTCTTCCTCTGTGCTTTGTATTGTTGGTGCATAGATGACTACAATTGCTATGAATAATCCTCTTATTATCGTGCTTGTCACTTCCTTCTCTAGTGAGCACAATCGTTATGACATGTCAATGCCACATAAATAATGTACTATTCCAGCTTTTGATTGCAAGTAAAGAGGGGAAAAGACAGTACTTAGTTTCAGTGAGAATATGAAAAGAAGGAGGAAGATAGATGCAGGGAGAGAGAATCAGATTAAGTCGACAGATGATACATTTCGATCTAAGTCAAAATTCGAGAAACGGAGTGTTGTAAGTGCTCGTACGTCTTTTAGGATGTGCATTGTGGAGCTGTGGATATCGACTCGGAATGAGAAATCGGGGTGCCTAGTTCGAATTTCCGCTGTATTCTTTGCATTCACATACCCTTGGAAAAGGTATTAATCCGTCTATTCACTCCAGTTATGGGCTAAATATCAGGACAGATTGGGTTCTATAGCCTCGGTTGGCAACCAGTCTGCCGCAGAAAGTAATGGCAACCTACTGCAGGATAATCTTCTGCCCAGTCAGTCATGTCTCTCAAGAGACATGATCACCCAAAGCGTGTAGCACGTATGGTACCTGACTAACTAATAGTTAGTCTGTGCGTTGTGGTGCAGTGGATATTTACTCGGAACGACAAATCGGGGAGCCGAGTTCGAATTCTAGTTGAATTCCTTTCATTTACTTACGCACAAATACCCTTGCGAAATGTATTAATCTGTATCATTCCTCCAGTTATGGGTTAAATATCAGGACAGATTGAGTTCTATAGCCTTGGCTGGCAACCAGTCTATAGCAAAATGTAATGGCAACGTACTGCGGGATAATCTTCCACCCAGTCAGTCATGTCTCTTAAGAGACATGATCGCCCAAGCGTATGGCACTTAACTGACTGACGTCTTTTAATATATAATTGTAAATCTCCCAATAACAACAGATAATTATGTAGTCCGGAGATGTTACTTTTCACCGATTTCTATCTCGGGGCCTTTATATTAACTTATTTTCTTCTACGTATCCAAAGATGTGTTTTAGTCAGCTGGGCCTGTAACATGTATCAGAAAACCAAAGTATTATTATTATTATTACTATTAATTTCTTTTGCGCACATGTCTTTTTCAAACTTATATTGTGTATTATAGGTGCTCTCTGTTAAGTGAACATAAGTCATTCGGAAGATATTTGCAGCACCATAGGCGCTATTCCGATTTTGTAAATATAGGACATTATATTACCGACGCCTCAATGATGACTAAGGCGTGTGGGTGTCCAACATTCTGGAAATATCAACTAGGATGTCGGTGTAATTCTTGAACGTGTCAATTTCCTTGACGTTGATATAATGAACCACAAACAGGCAAATCAACGAGAAAGTATGTTTTCTTTGTTAATGAAGATGACTGCTTGTGTGGTTGATTCACTTATACGGTCCGTCTGGATGTACCATAGGATACAAATCCTATATCCTCCATCTTCTTCTTCTTCTATGTGCCCTGTCCCTTCGGGACGTAGGCGATCATGGTTCTCCACGTCTTCCTATCGATTGTGGCTCTTAGTATGTTTGCTCCTGTTACTCCTGGCAACCCCCGTTCCGTCATCCACCTGATCAGGCCCTGCAAATATGTTATCCGCTGCCTTTCTCTGTCTCTCTTTCCTTCTATCTGGCCAGTCAGTATCAGGTTCTCCTTCCTCTTTGCGTGTCCCAGGAACTTCAGTTGTCTCTTCCTGATGCTCAGTAATAATTTCCTTTTGTCTGCCATTCTTTCCAACACCTCATCGTTGCTTGCATGCTCAGTCCACGATATCCGCAGCATCCTTCTCTAGAACCACATTTCCGCTGCTTCCAGTTTTGTCCTCATTTTCGATGATAGTGTCTAGCATTCACTGCCGTATTGAAGAACTGACATCACAAAGCAATCCAGTACTCTTTTCTTTGTTTTTAGTGAAATTTTACTGTGTGTTAGTACTTTATTCAGTTTCTGGAACGCGTCGTTTGCCATGCCATTTCGCCTTCGAATCTCTGTGTCGCACCTTCCATCTCCTGTTAGAACACTTACTATGTATTTAAATTTTTGTACTTGCTTAATTCTGGTATCCCCCACCTGTATTTGTCATTTTGCGTTGCACAGTTTCATTCAACCTCTTCTATTTTTTTTTCTTCATATCACTTCACGCCGCCAAAGAAAACAACAACATGGACACCCTGTCTGCGCTATGTACAATTTCTATATTTGTTTTGCCGTCTCTCTCCGACGTACCAAAAAGAGGAGGGAACATAAGAAGACTTTACATTCTGCTACTACACAACCATGAACTACTTACAAATACTTACAATAATATAAAATGCTTACATTTTTCTTTGAACAATTTTAACTACAAAGCTGCATCCATTTCTCAATGAACATTTTTCTTTTCAAAAATATGTTATAATGTTCAGTTAACGAAATTTCACTTATATTTTTCTTCTTACAATTTTGTCATTCTGTTAATAAATCTTTACTTTAATGTACACACGAAATATTTTATCCTTTCACATTTCAACATCCAGCCTTCAACCTACTGATATTGAAACTGTAGGCACAATGGAAGTGTCTGGCACAAGGCTAATTTACCAAGCGTCACCGAGGCCCCTACAGTGAAAATCGCACAAGGTCTTGACTTGGCAGTTTTCGATCTCCTTCTCTGGCTTGTGGCGGTTCCATTCCCGTCGACTTCAAGTAAAAACTTCCTAAATAGGAAGATAAAATGACACTTTACAGCCCTTACATTTTTTCTCCGCAAGAATTCCACATTCCGCCAATGTCGTGGGTGATATTTCCACAACATTAACCTAAAGTCTATTATTATTATTATTGAAAAATTCATTGACGTAACTCTTTCAGTATTTTGAAAACTTAGAAAAGACCGCAATTTAAGAAAAGAAAAGAAAAGAAAAGACAGTGTTTAACAGTATTTCTTAAGAGGTTTCGACAGTATGTCTGTCTTCATCAATTAATTTGTATATAAATTATATTTTTAATACAAATCTTTGTACAAACATCGCTTTTATTATGTAGTAGGAATGAGTGCGACAAAAAGATTGGAGGTTTTCTAAGTGTAGTTTAGATGTGGTACAAAGCCGAATGTAAGGGGATCCCAGTGAGGATCTAATTCACTATTCATTCATAACTGATCCAGCTTGCTTGCCATGTCAAAATGTCAAACACAGCAAAAAGGAATGAAACTTAATCAGCGTGAACTGAATGCAACTTTAATGTGAGCAACATGATTGGGATCGATCTCATATCGAAATGTTCTGTTAGTTTTACACATGAAGCTGTGAAAGTATTTGTATTCTACAAATACTCTCACGTATTCTGCTCCTATGAACTTAGTTCTTTAGTGCCCCTATATTTAAATTTACTCGAGCCACAAGATGAGCAATTAGGTCCCACTTTTTTACTGCGAAACCAAGAAAATGTAAACGCATATTGTAATCCTCAGTTTCTTTTCTCACACTTCCCGCCTCTAGAATTTCCTTCCATTTACTTGCTCCCCCGTCAGCTACAATGTCCAAGAATTTAAATGTAAAGTAAATAGTCACCTCCTATCTCACTAACCTGCATCCTTTCTCTCATGCTTCTTTTTCAGTTCATTGCACTCTCATCAGTATTCTCATCCGTCTCTTACCCACTTCCTGTCACCCTCTATAACCTGTCACTCTTTCTCATAACTTTCCTCCTATGTATCCCCCTGCAAAACAGTGACAGTAAAAAGCCTTGTTTGGGGCGATATGTTTATAAAAAAATTATTATTATTATTATTGAAAAATTCATTGACGTAACTCTTTCAATATTTTAAAAACTTAAAAAAGACCGTACTTTAAGAAAAGAAATAACACAGTGAGGAACGAATTCACTATTCAGTAATAACCAGCTAGCTTACCATGTCAAAGTGTTAAATCCAGCAAAAATAAATGATTGGTTGGTTGTGTTGTTTTTATAGCATATCAACCTCGGAGGGTCATTTATTACCAACTAAATTTTTATTTATTTATTGCTGCTAATACATTTTTTCTTTCAATAATGTATTGTTGTCTTTATATAAGTTTTGTGTCTAGTAATACTTTTTCTTTTTCGAGTATCAAGATTCACTGGGGTTTGTTTTTAAGGGCAGGCTCCCCAAGTCCTACCCTGTTATTTAACCTATAACTGGAGGGTACCAGTGCTTAAGTGAATGCAGGGTATTCAACTAGAATTCAAACTCGGCTCACCGATTTCTCTTTCCGAGCTGATATCCACATCCGTCACTAAACGCTTACAGCGCCTGGTATTCCCAAGCGGTTACCCATCTAAGTTCTTACCAGACTCAACGTTGCTTAACTTTGATGATCGAGCGAGAACCGATGTATTTAACGTGATATGGCGGTAAGCCCCAAAATAAATGAAACATAATCAGCGTGAATTGAATGCAACTTTGATGTGGGTAACATGATTGGGATCGATCTCATATTAAAAGGTTCTGTTAGTTGATTAATTACAAAGAGATATTGCTGAAGTATTTTTTTAATCGTGTCACCCCAAGCAAGGCATTCCACTGCCACTATAGCGCAGGGGGTTACATAGAGGGATTGGGTATAGGAAATGTCAGAAGGAGGGTGATAGACGACTTAGGATGTACATAGGGAGAGAGTTAGAGAGAGTGGGTGTGAGTTAGTGTGTTAGGAGGTGTCTATTGACCTTACATTTAAACACCTGGAGGTTGTAGCCGTCGGGGAAGCAAGCATTCGGTAGGGAATTCCATAGGCGGGAAGTGCGAGGAAAGAAGCTGTTAGAGTAGAAATTGCGGCTACATTTCATCGGTTTCACTGTAAAAGGGTGGGACCTAGTTGCCAATCTAGTATCGAGTGCAAATTCACATCTAGGGGGCACCAGTGATTTAAGTTCGTCAGAGCAGAAGCCATGAAAGTATTTATAGAAGAGGAAGCCACGTCACGCCGGTGAGAGAGATACTGCAGGCGGTCAGCCAAGTCGGTATCAATCACATTACAGATTCTTCGCTGTATTTTGTCAAGAACCCCGAGGAGAATAGAAGGGGCACCCGACCAGATGTGGCAGCAGTCCTCAATACACGGGCGGATGGTGGATTTATATATATATATATATTTATAGATTCAGGCGGAAAGAAATTCCCTGCACAGAGAGCCGACTTTCATAGCTGCGGATTTAGCAATGGATTCGACGTAGTCATTCCACTTGAGGTCCGCTGAGAGTCTCAGGCCAAGCAGGCGTAGTGATTTACTCTTTGGGAGGCAAGCCTGTTCCATGCTAATTTTCAGTATGAATTTTATGGAGCTCTTTTGCTATTTTGTTTATCCTTCATCACCATGGTGGGACGATAGTAGTATGAGTTTTGTGATTATCTCTATGCATTTTAAGGTTTGAATGGTCGGTAAATTCTGTATATCTTCTCCGAAGGCGCACCTTAATATGTTCGTCGAAATTACAGTCGTTTGCTGTAAAATTTACCACAGTCTTCGTTAATGTCTAACTGTTGTCGCTGACGTCTTATATGTGACCTTTTTCTTTCTTTTGGAACGCACAACATTTTTTGGTAGAATGGTAAATTACTATTATTTTATTATTACTTTGCTTGCCCCTTCCTTTGTTAACACAACCTTTACGCCCTGCCAACACCTCATAAATAATGAACTTATTCCGCGTTTTGATTGTGTGAAAATAACGGAAAAGACTCTACTTGGTTTCATTATGAATAAGAAAGAATGAAGGAAGGGTAAATAGAAGTGCAAAGACACTGAGAGAGAGAGAGAGAGAGAGAGAGAGAGAGAGAGAGAGATTCAAATTAAGCTGATAGGTGCAGACATTACACTTTAA
Organism: Ascarosepion bandense; assembly: GCA_037127315.1. Taxonomy (NCBI): domain Eukaryota; kingdom Metazoa; phylum Mollusca; class Cephalopoda; order Sepiida; family Sepiidae; genus Ascarosepion; species Ascarosepion bandense. The sequence goes on along the minus strand of JBBBDQ010001127.1, from coordinate 11,960,248 downwards.
CCCCAGTCAAATGACCAAGAAGTGTGACGACCGCGATATACACGTCATTTTTCAAACTCACAGTAACGAACGAGAAAAACCGAATATCGCGATGGGCAAAAATCCCCCAATTACCATAAATTAAACAAAATAATATTGTCTGCTGAATTACTTTTAAATAATTAAGAGAAATGTTCGTAAGACGGGGATTTGTCTCAAAAGAAATAAGGAAAGATAAATGTGTTTAACGTCTCGGTGCCAATACGTCATAAATAATGCGTTTTGATCGCGTGGAAAGCGGGGAAAGGACACTGTATTTACTAGCCTTCCCACGCAAGGCCGGATGTGACACATGGTCATTTTAAAGTGGGTATTCCCGGCCATATAGCCGGGCCAAAAAAATGTCTGTCTATTTTTATCGAGTCGTGGTTCTACCCTTCGGCGGAACCACGACTGGGTTTGTGCTCTCTGCTCGGAAGCAGAGAGCTGACAGTGTTATAGAGCAGTTATAGAGCAGTCATCCTAAGACGACTGCTTCAGCCACAAACCCCGCTGTATTTACTAGCCTTCCCACGCAAGGCCGGATGTGACACATGGTCATTTTAAAGTGGGTATTCCCGGCCATATAGCCGGGCCAAAAAAATGTCTGTCCATTTTTACCGAGTCGTGGTTCTACCCTTCGACGGAACCACGACTGGGTTTGTGCTCTCTGCTCGGAAGCAGTGAGCTGACAGTGTTATAGAGCAGTTATAGAGTAGTCATCCTAAGACCGTTTCAATACAAACCCTGCTGTATTTACTAGCCTTCCCACGCAAGGCCGGATGTGACACATGGTCATTTTAAAAGTAAGTATTCCCGGCCATATAGCCGGGCCAAAAAAAATGTCTGTCTATTTTTACCGAGTCGTGGTTCTACCCTTCGGCGGAACCACGACTGGGTTTGTGCTCTCTGCTCGGAAGCAGGAGCCATTGCGTTATAGAGCAGTTATAGAGTAGTCATCCTAAGACGACCGCTCTCCACACAAACCCCGTCAGGTCGATTAGCCTTCCCACGCAAGGCCGGATGTGACACATGGTCATTTTAAAGGGGTATCCGGCCATATAGCCGGGCCAAAAATGTCTGTCTATTTTTACTGAGTCGTGGACTTACCCTTCGACGGAACCACGACTGGTTTGTGCTCTCTGCTCGGAAGCAGAGAGCTGACAGTGTTATAGAGCAGTTATAGAGCAGTCATCCTAAGACGACTGCTTCAATACAAACCCTGCTGTATTTACTAGCCTTCCCACGCAAGTGCCCATTTTTACACATGGTCATTTTAAAGTGGGTATTCCCGGCCATATAGCCGGGCCAAAAAAATGTCTGTCTATTTTTACCGAGTCGTGGTTCTACCCTTCGACGGAACCACGACTGGGTTTGTGCTCTCTGCTCGGAAGCAGTGAGCTTCTCGACAGTGTTATAGAGCAGTTATAGAGTAGTCATCCTAAGACGACTGCTTCAATACAAACCCTGCTGTATTTACTAGCCTTCCCACGCAAGGCCGGATGTGACACATGTCATTTTAAAGTGGGTATTCCCGGCCATATAGCCGGGCCAAAAAATGGGTTCGTCTATTTACCGAGTCGTGGTTCTACCCTTCGGACGGAACCACGACTGGGTTTGTGCTCTCTGCTCAGCCGAGAGCTGACAGTACAGGAGAGCAGTTATAGAGCAGTCATCCTAAGACGACTGCTTCAATACAAACCCCGTTGTATTTAATAGCCTTCCCCACGTAAGGCCGGATGTGACACATGGTCATTTTAAAGTGGGTATTCCCGGCCATTTAGCCGGGCCAAAAAATGTCTGTCTATTTTTAATGAGTCGGGTTCACCCTTCGACGGAACCACGACTGGGTTTAGCCTCTGCTCGGAAGCAGAGAGCTGACAGTGTTATAGAGCAGTTATAGAGCAGTCATCCTAAGACGACTGCTTCAATACAAACCCTGTTGTATTTACTAGCCTTCCAACGCAAGGCCGGATGTGACACATGGTCATCATTTTAAAGTGGGTATTCCCGGCCATATAGCCGGGCCAAAAAATGTCTGTCTATTTTTACCGAGTCGTGGTTCTACCCTTCGGCGGAACCACGACTGGGTTTGTGCTCTCTGCTCGGAAGCAGAGCGCCCTCTGCCCGAAAGCAGAGAGCTGACAGTGAGAAATGCCGCCGCAGCGAGCAAACGCTTTGTGCAAACACTTTCTTTAGAGACAAATCCCCGTCTTGCGAACATTTCTCTTAATTATTTAAAAGTAATTCAGCAGACAATGTTATTTTGTTTAATTTATGGTAATTGGGGGATTTGGTGGGAAAATAAAAGAATGAAAGAATGAAAGCAAGGAAGAAAGAAGAGAAGAAACAAGTGTTTAATGGCTGTTTTAGCGAAATAAAAAAAAAGATATCAATTTCAAATCTTTTTATTTCTACCTACTTCTATGGATATCTTATTATTGGTGTTCTTGTGCAATCATTAAATTGAGATTTAAGAATTAAAATTCGTCAGAAAATTTAAATAGGAAAACCATGAAATTCTCATGTCTTTCTTGTCAATACTATTACTATTATTATTAATTAATTTTTATTATATATTCTTCTTCTTCATGTGCCGTGTTCCTTTAGGACGTAGGCGATTAGGGACTTCCACTTGGCTTTGTCTCTTGTCGCTCTCAATATTTTTCATCTTGGTAGATCTCCCATGTGCGTTGAGGTGCATTGGATATAAACTCGAAACGACAAATCAGGAAGCCGAGTTCGAGTTCCATTTGAATTCCTTGCATTCACTTACGCACAAATACCATTGGAACAGTTATTAATCCGTCTCTTCCCTCAAGTTATGGGTTAAATAATAAGATAGATTGGATTCTGTAGCCTTGGCTGGCAACCAGTCTAACACAGAAAACAATAGCAACCTACTGCGGGATAATCTTCTGCCCAGTCAGTCATGTCTCTAAAGAGACATGATCGCCCAAAGCGTGTATCACGTATGATATTTAACTGACTGATATCTTCCAAACCTCGATCTGTCATCTATTTGCTTTGGCCTATCGAATATGTCTCGCGCTTCTTTCTCCTGTTTCACTTTCTTTTTAGCCTTCCTGTGAGTATTAAATTCTCCAGGCCCTCCTTCATCATTACGTGTCCTAGGAACCTCAGCCTTTTCTTCCTGATGTTAAGTATGCGTTTTCTTCTAGTTTGCATCTTCTCCAAAACCTCGTCGTTGCTCACGTGCTCAGTCCATGGTATCTTCACCTTATTCTGTAGAACCACATTTCTGCTGCCTGAGGTCTCACCTTCATCCTTGATGTGATCGTCCAACATTCACTGCCATACAGAAGGACAGATATCATATAGGAGTCCAGCACTCTTTTTTTGTTTCCAATGAGATTTTTCTGTCTCTCAGTAATCTGGTTAGCTTTTGAAATGCAAATGCGTCTTTGGATCTCAATGTCGCACTTTTCATTCTTTGTCAGAACACTTACCAGGTATTTAAATTTCTTTACTTCTTTTGTTTTAGTTTCTCCGACCTGTAGTTGATATTTTGGGGTCTACTTTTTGCTGATGAGCATACATTCCAATTTCTTGAAGATTTAGCTCAGTTCTTTCTTCTTGTTTTCTCTTGCTACATTCTGTAGGAGATTACTTATTTTCTTCCAGGATCCAACCTAAAACCTAAGTTCAGTATCACGACACTTTTTACTGAAAATGTATGTAAAATAAATAAGAGGAAAAATCTAATGTCACTCACATTTCACATAAATAAAGTCCTTTGTAAAGTGCGATTTGAACTTGTGATAACACGTCCTTTGTATTTCTTTTAAGCGTGGACTGTCAGGGATCCATTCAATAAGCTTATCTGATCCTTTTTCGTTCAATTCCAGAGGCCAAACAACAAAATCAATTATTGATGCTATCATGCGCCACATATTTAAAAATGTCTGTTGCGCCTTTTGAAGGTCTTCATAGACATATTAGAGTCTGCAGGAACTACGATATCGATAAGGAAGCATATTCAGTTTTTGTGACGTTTGATCACGATCTCTGAACAATTAAATATTTTTATTATTATCATTATTATTTCGCTTTCATGTTGTTGGGTGTTATTAGCTGTTCTTTCACTTATTGAATGTCAAACTGTATGTCAAAGCTTTAGGTGTCCAGCGCTTATCTGCTTCCTCGTGCTGCACAAAGTGGTTTTCTACAAGACATTAAAATTCTTTGGTAAATCTAATGTTTTCTACCAAAGGGCAGAATTTTCTGACATTGTTCATAATAACCTGATTACAATAATCACAATGTTCCTATATTATTACTAGCAGTATAGCCCGGCGTTGCCAGGGTGTAATGAAAGCTTTAAAACTAATCCATGGTCCTGGAGCTCAGACTCTTTGGACGTTGGCACGAAAGACTAAAAAGCAATAGTTGTTTCCAGTTAAAGTGAAACCGTAGACTAAAAGAAAAATGAATGGATGTAAGTCAAATTTTGATTTCCTGGTATCGATATCAAATAAGTTTTTTTCGTCGTAAACTGAATTTTGAAGGCAAAATATACCCTCTGAGTAAATGGCATCATGGCTGAGTCTAAGAACTACAATTATACCTACTTAGAGCCAAACCCAAAGCAAAAACTAAAATAAAAGGCTGAAAAAATACAGACATACAAGCAGATAAACAAACACACACACAAACATCTTGCCTTTTATATATATACATTATCGATTTTCTGCACTATTGTAAGAATTGCAACCTTCAAACCTTCTGAATATCGTTTCTTATGTCTTTGTCTATGAGTGTATCAAATTTGATTAAAATCGGACCACTCCTTCTATAACCCGATTTTTTCGATTATCGATTTTCGATATTTATCGGGGGTACCTCGACTCAAAACTTAGCTAAGAACACTCGCAGATGCTTATAGTACAACTGTGTAAATTTTCAAGAAAATCGGTTCAGCCGTTTCGGAGTCTACAGGTAACGGACACACACACAGACACACACACAAAGTTCCAGTTATAAATAAGTTTAGATAGATTATTCGTTGATTGGGTATCCTCGATTCTTAGATGTTTCGGATTTTCATACCAGATTTTCTAACCGCATGACTCTCCACAATGTCCTGTCTTGTGTAGGGTTAGTACATGTTGCCTTTTTTGTTATCTCTCCTTATCCCCGTTCTGTCATCCATTTCCACGAACGCGTTAGGTAGATTATGCGCTGTTTTCTTTTTCTCTTTTAAAATCCGTAGATTCCGTGAATTTCAAATTTTCCAAGTCCACTTTCCTTATTATATACCCTAGAAAATTCAAATGTCCTTTTGTTTTCATTTTCTCTAAGACGACCTCGTTGCTTATAAAAATGATGAAAAGAAGACCATAGAACATTAGAATGATTTAATGATCTAACCGGATGGATAAATTTAATTGTTGAAGGGTTAACAAAGAAGGGAGGTCATTAATAGTAACTGAAATGAAGATATTATTTTAGGAAAAGACAAAGAAATACACAAGTGTTCAGAATTTTACCTGTTATGGTCATTGCATTCTCAACATCCTTCTGTAGAACTATATTACTATCGCTTAAAATCTCTTCATTTTTTCGGATATGGATTTTAATGCCACGAAATTGTAGTTGGCATCTTGGTCTGTTCCTTTTTTGCTGACAGACGTTTATTACTATTTTGTAGTAATTCAGTCCAAACCGATGAATAGTGACGCGATTTCCATAGGAGTCAGTTGTTGCAAGCAAAATGTGGGATGCTGTGGGGCTTTCTCAACTATTGAATTCCTTGGATGGCTACATTTTATCATATGCTGAACTAATCTGACAAAAATTTGCCATTGACCAAGGAAAATCTGGTGCAAGAGATGACTGAATGGTCGCGAAAGAAAAAAAATTTTGTACAGCCTGTCAAGATTACTTGAGTGACAGTTCAAATATAATTGTCAATAAATAATAATAATAATAATAATAATAATAATAATAATAATAATAATAATAATAATAATAAAGAAATAGTGCGTAAAGAGTACTATAGAAGGCCACGAATGATATTAAAAACTGAATTAAATTCACAGAACAGAGTTATGGCCATTAATAGCCTTGCAATCCCAGTTGTCCAATATAGCTTTAACATCTTAAACTGGACTCTATACGACATCAGGCGAATGGATGCTAAAACAAGAAAACTTCTTTCTAACCATAAGATGCATCATCCAAAGGCTGATGTAGACCGTCTATACATACCCCGTAAAGAAGGTGGAAGAGGTCTTATTCAGCTGGAATTGTCATACAAGACAACAACTATTGGCTTACTAACATACATAGAAACAACAAAGGATTGGATGATACAATTAGTAAGGCAACATGAAGAAAGAAAGAAAAAATATTCAATAATAAAAGAAGGCAGTAAATTCAAACAGGATTTACAGTTAGTAGATTCTGTAGAAAAGCAGAACGGAAACCAAGAGCCGGCTATTGCGGCAAAGAATATGAAAATGAAAGCCAAAGATAAAGCTCTTGAAAAGATGAAACAGCGCTGGCAAGACAAACCTCTGCATGGCCAATATCCAGTACGTGCCAATATATCCAATGTTGATAAAGTTAATACTCATCGATGGTTACGTGCATCTGGATTAAAGTCTGAAACTGAAGGATTTATTCTTGCAGCACAAGACCAAAGTCTTTTCACGAGAAACTTTCAAGCAAATATTATGCATAATAATATGGATCCAAAATGCAGGTTTTGTGATAAACACCAAGAAACAATAGACCACCTAATCTCAGGCTGTTCTGTGCTTGCCCCAAACGAATATAAAAATCGCCACGATAGAGTTGGGCAATATTTACATTGGGCAATGTGCAAACATTATGGAAAAGCTGTAAACAAACACTGGTATGAACATCATCCAGCACCGGTTACAGAAATAGAAGATGTAACCATTCTATGGGATTACACCATCTACACAGACAGAAAAATTGAAGCAAACAGGCCAGACATTATTGTTAAAAACCAGAAGGAGAAAACTTGTCTATTAATTGATATGGCTTGTCCAGCGGATTGTAACATAGCAATCAAGGAATTTGAAAAACTGTCAAAATATAAAGACCTGGAAATTGAAATAGAAAAAATGTGGAAATTGAAAACAAGAGTTGTGCCAGTGATAGTAGGTGCACTTGGAATGATAAAAAATGGAACAAAACAACAAATTGAAAGAATCCCTGGAAACCCCAGCTTAAGAGATATACAAAAAATTGTCTTATTAAGTACAGCCCACACACTAAGGAAAACGTTATCTATGTAATGCTGGGGATGATAGGGAAGATAGAAAAACATGAAATGAAGCCATAACAACACGCCACTACCTGCCTTAGGTCTCCCCGCAAACTTGGTTGGTAGTGAGACCAAAGCATAAATCGAAATATGATGAAAAATGACATAATAATAATAATAATAATGTTATAAAATAGCTCAAAGGAAAATAAGCCATCTATTTTACATGGTTGACTTAAAGTTGTATGCTACGAATGATAACGTGCTGGAAGGTCTTCTGCAAACTGTAAAATGCTTCAGTGAAGACATTGGAATGAAATTCAATTTGAATAAATGTGCTAAAGCTACAGTTTTACGAGGATCGCTACAACAAACATCCTCAATTAGCTTAGACCCTGCTGTAACAATAAAAGATTTAGAGCCAGAAGCTTATAAATATTTAGGTTTCAATGAGAGTGAAAAATTCACCATAAAAAATGAAAGAAATAGTGCGTAAAGAGTACTATGGAAGGCTACGACTGATATTAAAAACTGAATTGAATTCTCAGAACAGAATTATCGCCAATAATAGCCTTGCCATCCCAGTGGTCCAATATAGTTTCAACATCTTGAACTGGAATCTAAACAACATCAGACGAATGGATTCTAAGACAAGAAAACTTCTTTCTAACCATAAGATGCATCATCCAAAAGCTGATGTAGACCGTCTATACATACCCCGTAAAGAAGGTGGAAGAGGTCTTATTCAGCTAGAATTGTCATACAAGATAACAACTATTGGCTTACTAACATACATAGAAACAACAAAGGACTGGCTGATACAATTAGTAAGGCAACATGAAGAAAGAAAGAAAAAATATTCAATAATAGATTTACATTTAGTAGATTCTGTATAAAAGCAAAACAGGAGCAAAGAACCAACTATTGCGACAAAAATATGAAAATGAAAGCCAAAGATAAAGCTTTTGAACAGATGAAACAACGCTGGCAAGACAAACTTCTGCATGGCCAATATCCAGAACGTGCCAATAAATCCAATGTTGATAAAGTTAATACTCATTGATGGTTACGTGCATCTGGATTAAAGTCTGAAACTGAAGGCTTTATTTTTGCAGCGCAAGACCAAAGTCTTTTCACTAGGAACTTTCAGGCAAATATTATACATAATGTAGATCCAAAATGCAGTTTCTGTGATAAATATCAAGAAACAATAGGCCATCTAATCTCAGGCTGTTCTGTACTTGTCCCAAATTAATATAAATATCATCACGTTAGAGTGAGGCAATATTTACATTGGACAATGTGCAAACACTATGAAAAATCTATAAACAAACACTGGTATGAACATCACCCAGCACCGGTTACAGAAATAGAAGATGTCACCATTCTATGGGATTACACCATCTACACAGACAGAAAAACTGAAGCAAATAGGCCGGACATTATTGTTAAAATCCAGAAAGAAAAAGCTTGCCTATTAGTTGATATGGCTTGTCCAGCAGATTGTAACATAGCAATCAAGGAATTCGAAAAACTGTCAAAATATAAAGACATCGAAATTGAAATAGAAAAAATGTGGAAATTGAAAACAAGAATCGAGCCAGTGATAGTAGGAACACTTGGAATGATAAGAAATGGAACAACACAACACATTGAAACGGATCCCTGGAAACCCCAGCTTAAGAGATATAAAAAAATTGTCTTATTAAGTACAGCCCACACACTAAGGAAAACTTTATCTATGTAATGCTGGGGATGATAGGGAAGATAGAAAAACATGAAATGAAGCCATAACAACACGCCACTACCTGCCTTAGGTCTCCCCGCAAACTTGGTTGGTAGTGAGACCAAAGCAGAAATCGAAATATGATGAAAAATGACATAATAATAATAATAACAATAATAATAATAATAATAATAATAATAATAATAATAATAATGTTATAAAATAGCTCAAAGGAAAATAAGCCATCTATTTTACATGGTTGACTTAAAGTTGTATGCTACGAATGATAACGTGCTGGAAGGTCTTCTGCAAACTGTAAAATGCTTCAGTGAAGACATTGGAATGAAATTCAATTTGAATAAATGTGCTAAAGCTACAGTTTTACGAGGATCGCTACAACAAACATCCTCAATTAGCTTAGACCCTGCTGTAACAATAAAAGATTTAGAGCCAGAAGCTTATAAATATTTAGGTTTCAATGAGAGTGAAAAATTCACCATAAAAAATGAAAGAAATAGTGCGTAAAGAGTACTATGGAAGGCTACGACTGATATTAAAAACTGAATTAAATTCTCAGAACAGAATTACGGCCAATAATAGCCTTGCCATCCCAGTGGTCCAATATAGTTTCAACATCTTGAACTGGAATCTAAACAACATCAGACGAATGGATTCTAAGACAAGAAAACTTCTTTCTAACCATAAGATGCATCATCCAAAGGCTGATGTAGACCGCCTATACATACCCCGTATAGAAGGTGGAAGAGGTCTTATTCAGCTAGAATTGTCATACAAGATAACAACTATTGGCTTACTAACATACATAGAAACAACAAAGGACTGGCTGATACAATTAGTAAGGCAACATGAAGAAAGAAAGAAAAAATATTCAATAATAGATTTACATTTAGTAGATTCTGTATAAAAGCAAAACAGAAGCCAAGAACCAACTATTGCGACAAAAATATGAAAATGAAAGCCAAAGATAAAGCTTTTGAACAGATGAAACAACGCTGGCAAGACAAACTTCTGCATGGCCAATATCCAGAACGTGCCAATAAATCCAATGTTGATAAAGTTAATACTCATTGATGGTTACGTGCATCTGGATTAAAGTCTGAAACTGAAGGCTTTATTCTTGCAGCGCAAGACCAAAATCTCTTCACTAGGAACTTTCAGGCAAATATTATACATAATGTAGATCCAAAATGCAGTTTCTGTGATAAATATCAAGAAACAATAGGCCATCTAATCTCAGGCTGTTCTGTACTTGTCCCAAATTAATATAAATATCATCACGATAGAGTGAGGCAATATTTACATTGGACAATGTGCAAACACTATGAAAAATCTATAAACAAACACTGGTATGAACATCACCCAGCACCGGTTACAGAAATAGAAGATGTCACCATTCTATGGGATTACACCATCTACACAGACAGAAAAACTGAAGCAAATAGGCCGGACATTATTGTTAAAATCCAGAAAGAAAAAGCTTGCCTATTAGTTGATATGGCTTGTCCAGCAGATTGTAACATAGCAATCAAGGAATTCGAAAAACTGTCAAAATATAAAGACATCGAAATTGAAATAGAAAAAATGTGGAAATTGAAAACAAGAATCGAGCCAGTGATAGTAGGAACACTTGGAATGATAAGAAATGGAACAACACAACACATTGAAAGGATCCCTTGAAACACCAGCTTAAGAGATATGCAAAAACTTGTCTTGTTAAGTACAGCCATCACACTAAGGAGAACTTTGTCAATGTAACGCTAGTGACGTTAGGGGAGATAGAAAAACATGAAATGGAGTCATAGCAACACACCAAGACCTGCCTTAGGTATACCCGCAGATTGGCAGGTAGTGTGACCAAAGCAGAACTCGAAATATGATGAGAACTGACAAGATAATAATAATAATAAAACTCTCGCATTTATTCGAAAGCAATCTTCGTGAAAATTTATTCTACACCATTGTGCACAATTTTCAAAAACTGCTTTAGGTTTCTTTCTTTCACCAGTTTTGGCCCCATTGGATTTACATGGTTTACTCGATGTATGTTTTTATCTCGTTGTTTGGTCATTTGTAGTGGTGTGCAGTAATATGAAACTATTTGAGACCCTTTTGCAAATTAATTGAAACAACTACTTTAGTTTCCTTTCTTTCGACATACGGTCAGTTTTAGACCCACTGGAGTTACAGGGTGTAATCGGCTTCTATTTTCCCTCGGTTTAGGACATTTGCAGTAAAAAAATCTGTTTGACACCCTTGTGCAACTTATTTGAAACAACCGCTTTTGGTTCCTTTCTTTCGACATACGGTCAGTTTTAGACCCACTGGAGATACAGGGTGTAATCGATTTCTATTTTTTCCTCGGATTAGGTCATTTGCAGTAATATGAATCTATTTGACACTCTTGTGAAAATTAATTGAGACAACTGCTATAGATTCGTTTCTTTCACCATACGGTCAATTTTAGACCCACGTGAATGACAGGGTGTAATCGATTTCTATTCTTTCCTCGGATTAAGCCATTTGAAGTAATATGAATCTATTTGTTATCCTTGTGCAAATTAATTGATACAACTGCTCTGTGTTCCTTTATTTCGCCATATGGTCAATTTTAGACCCACTGGAGTTACAGGGTGTACTCGACTTCTATTTTTTTCCTCGGATTAGGTCATTTGCAGTAAAATGAATCTATTTGACACCCTTGTGCAAATTAATTGAAACAACTGCTTTAGGTTCGTTTCTGTCGCCATATGCTCAGTTTTAGACCCACTGGAGTCACAGGGTGTAATCGACTTCTATCTTTTCCTCAGATTAGCTAATTTGCAATAATATGAATCTATTTGACTCCCTTGTGCAAATTAATTGAAACAACTGCTTTAGGTTCCTTTATTTCGACATACAGTCAGTTTTAGACCCACTGGAGTTACAGGGTGTAATCGACTTCTATTTTTTAATCAGATTAGCTAATTTGCAATAATATGAATCTATTTGACACCCTTGTGCAAATTAATTGATACAACTGCTTTAGTTTCTTTTCTTTTGCCATACGGTCAGTTTTAGACCAACTGGAGTTACAGGGTGTAATCTATTTCTATTTTTCTTTTTCTCAGATTCTGCCATTTGCAGTGATGTGCAGTAATATGAATCTATTTTCTGGGTGTATGATTTAATCCGTTTAGCCTTGGATAATATTGTGACCTCTGTGGTTTCATTAAATCTTTTATCACGCCCAGACCCTCGTCTTGACTGTCGATTAGTTGTCTTAGAGCTATTGTCTGTGGTGGACATTACTCAAAGAAAACGTACGAAAATTGTAACGCTGGCGAACACATTGGCAAGCCTTACAGAGAGGTCACTAATATTGTTAGTGTCAGCCTTTCAACTGTCAGTCATGTCATCAAGGGGAAGAGCTAAACTGGATACATGAATCCAAACCATAAAGAAGAATGCGGTCGGAAGTGAATAACAATGCCAAAAGATGACTAAGTAACAGTCATCTTTTGAGGAAAAGTGTGAAAAATCATAGGAAGAGAATATTCGTTTTGTTTCAATTAATTTGAACAAGGATGTACACTTTTTCAGGCACTAATCTATTAGTTTCTACACTACGGTGAGGTTCTGATATTATTTAACTTGTTCTAATTTTTGGTAACACGTCTATATCTCTGATGAGGTTTTAAAATATTTAGTTAACAAGGCTAGAGAACCCAATCTGTCTTGCTGTTTAACACATAGCTGAAGTTAGAAGCGACGGGTTAATACCTTTCTAAATGGTATTTGCGCATAAGTGAATGCAATTAATGCAACTGAATTCGAATTCGGATCTTCAATTACGCTCATAGTAGACCTAATAGCGTTAAGATAAAACTTCTTAGTTAACGTCCAGTATATTCAACGACGACTTGTTTGAAACGGGATTTAGTCGTTAAGTGAGAAGTGGTTGCATTAATATCGAATGGTGTCCGAGAAGAATTAACAGATCAATAATGACCTCTCCTAGAAAAACGGGAATTTCTGTGGCATTCTCTGTAATCTTCAGTTATTTTAATGAAATTCAGATAAGAATGCACTATATACAAAAGGCATCCATTTTTCCCACCAAATGATGATATATTGATTAGCAATATTTTGTGGCCAATAAATGAACATCATAACCTAATTCAGCATTTATATCGTTGGGCCAATGATGAAAATATCATTCTTCTCGGTCCCATCTTATATTAATCTAATAATTTCTATTCTTCCCTTAACAATCTTTTGGTTTTCCAATAATTATATACTTCCTATCGAGTCATTAACCTTGATTCGTTTTTTTTTCTTTCTTTTTTCTTTCTTTTTCTTTTTTCTTTCTTTCTTTCTTTCTTTCTTTCTTTCTTTCTATTTTGACTCGCATTTTCGTTTTATTTCTTATTTCTCTACACAATTTCTTAATTTTCGTGTTCATCTCCCCACTCTACCATTCTCTAAACCTTTTTATTTCTTCTTCATCTCGTCTCAACGCTGTTTTTGCTCGCTTTTTACTGTCCTGTTTTTCTCTTGCTTAATTTTATAATATCATTATGATTATATTAATCTATGTTAATTCATATATATTGTGTGTGTATTTTGGAAGTATTTTACATTAATACAGGTTTCGTTGAATAATATAGACAAGTTTTGTCTATTTATTTTGTGTAGGATCCTTTCGTATAGTCTGATAAGCTTGATAGTGCTATCGTTAAAAGACGACAAGAAAACGCAGTAATTGTTGATTTTTATGGGGTCTGAGCCTTCGGCTTACATAAGCCATTATCAAAGAATGAACATTTAAAAGATAGTGAACATAGAACATTTAAATTATTAACAAAGTGGAATTAACACCACGGCTATCAACGCACACTTCTCAGAAAAAAAACCTCGGCTATCAACGCTCACTTCTCAGAAAAACGCTTGTTGAAAATACATGTATACTTAGACCAGAAAATAATAAACGGAAACTCAAAATTCTAGAAGCTATCTACTTTAAACAGCTTAAACATAGCTTAAATAAAATAAATTTCGACATCTCTACTAACATACTCCAATGCCTATAATCTATTCACTAAGCCATCGGCGCATGAGGTCAGAGAAGGGAAATTTTAACGTCTTGTATGTAAGCAGTGTATACAGATGCCAGTCACCGAGAGAACTCAATTCATTTCTGAAGAGTCACGCATTATAGCCGAAGTGGAAACTGTTTTTAAAATTTTCTTCTCCAGAGAGCTCAATCGTAATGAGAGCATAATATATTAGTCATCCACATACAAGCCTGTTTCAAGCCAGTATATATATATATATATATATATATATATATATATATATATATACAGGCTTGAAACAGACTTGTATATATATATATATATCTATATATATATATATATATATATATAATATTATATTATATTATATTAATAATAATGTGAAGAAAGGACAATAAGAAATTTACTATTCCTTCCGCATATTTTTAATTTAATTGTGCTCAATATTAAAGTAGAGCTAAATATTAAATTAATGTAATTAGTTTAACATATCCTCAACACAGAATTTCCCATGTTTCAGAATCATATTTTTACTATGACTCCATCTTCAAGCGATCATATTTTTGGGAAAATACGGGTAAAGTGAGTCACCCGCCAAATAATCGCTTAAAGCTTAGAACCAACATAATAAAAAAGATATTCAAATGTTGGACAATTCTTGTCTTTATTTTCATCTGAAATTAAAGCCAAAATGCGATTTTTAGAAATGTTCATGATTAAACATTATAGACATTCATTGTCTGTTATATTTAGCAATAGTGGTTTAGAAAATTATTAATTTTATCTTGACTGGGTCGGACTTTGATTTTCCCATTCCATTAATTATTTTGTCCTCCCCAACTCCCTTGGAGAGTGTGCTTCTTGATTTCGCCGTTTAGGAGAATACTAAACGCCATCTTCTTTTTGTGGGGTAAACGGGTCTTACTAACATTTATTTATTTCATTTTTAAAATCTTTTGTTGTATTTTATTTTGTTTTGGATATTTCATCCCCCCTCCTCTCATTTCATTTTTCTTTAAATTCGTAATTGCATTTTATATTATTGTATATAGTAGCAAATTTTTATGTCACGGGTTTTTATATCATGGGTTCATTTTAGGTGCCCCTTGTAAATATGTGGTATTGTGGTGTGTGAAGTATTGGGAGGTGACGTATGGATTCTGGTGGTGAATGTGCACATTGTTAATGAGTGATGGGGTCGTAAAAATGTTTAGCTAGGTATAAGATAGTTAATGAGCACTACCCTCTACCCACCCGTTTTCAGCCTTGTGCCACATTTTGTACTTTTGTGCAAATAAATATAATGTTTAGAAATTTATCTGCTGTCTCGATACTATATTGCTGAAATCTGTCGATATCAAGCGTTTTTTATCAGATCTGAACTTCATGCTTAACGAATCCAATCAGATGCTGATAAGAATAACGTTCATATCGCAAGCTATTTGTTGCCTCGATACACTATATATATATCTGCATCGATATTATATATATATATATATATATATATATATATATATATATATATATATGACAATGTGAACATTTGGAAAAGGTAATAATCTGATACTTCTTCCTTCAGCTATGGATTAATAGCAGGACAGATTGAGTTAGATCTATAGCCCTGATTGACAACCAGTCTACCGCAGAAAGTAATGCCAACCTACTGCGGGAATGTCTTCTGCCCAGTCAGTCATGTCTCTTCGAGACATGATCGCAAAAGCGTGTATTATGTATGACATTTAAATGACTGAATGTTTCAGATGTGTATGTCCTATACGAATTCTGAATAAAACCATTTGATGTCGGTATAGTATGTGGCCAAGCTCATTGATTCTGGCATAGTATGTTGCCGACTCGGGTTAATTGTGTTCTTCCTCAGTAGAGTTTTATAGATCCGCCATTTATTGAAACTAATCATTTTTACATTTATTTAATTTTAATTTATTTAATTGTTACATGCAGTTCTTTAACTATCTCTTACTAAACAAACTAAAAGTGTATCTTTAACTACTTGTTAGTAAAATACATAAATAAAATAAAATAAAACCGTATCCCTTAATTTGAACAAGAATTTTTGCAACTATTTGTTAGCAGACAGTTATAATACTTGCTCACAATACGCTTTTTAAGGTTGGCTACATACTAAACCTGCACCAAATGTTTCCTCCCATCGTATGTTTTCAAAAACCTGAAAGCCATTCTTCTATAGTTAGCTAATTATTTAATACAATTAATCCTCTCTGTTAAAATAAAACTTTTCATATATATATATATATATATATATATATATATATATATATATATATATATATTTTAATTCAGTTACTTCAATCCAAGGGAAAAAAGCAGGAAGGTAAATTCCAAAAAACCCGATTCTAATTAATATTAAAAATTTTATTTTAATATTAAAAAATGATACAGGAAGAGATCTCCATGTAATAAAACATTACAGAGCAAATATATATTAAAAAAGGATTAATTCAAAATGTTGAATGGCTATTTCGATATGAAGATCCCCACAGGGGATAACACATCACCTCAGCAACAGAAAAATCCTGTGACGCTGATGGAGAGAGAAACAATAGAAAGGCAGCGTTGGCTCAGTTCATTCTATTTAGTAACAGTTATTAAACTTTACTATCAGTTATAAAATTTCTTGGCACGACTTTACTCTTTAACAATGCCTTATTATTTTATTGCAATGATTATGTCCTTGAGTAGTGCTATATATATATATATATATATATATATATATATATATATATATATAGATAGATAGACAGATAGATAGATAGATAGATAGATAGATAGTTCCTTATACTCTTAACAATGTAATAGTTTTTCTTCAGAGTTGTTTATTATTATTATTATTATTATTATTATTATTATTATTATTATTATTATTAATAATAATAATAATAATAATTTTACATTTTATTTAGTAATTAATTATTTAATTGAAAGATTGTAACTGTTAATATATTTATGGTAATTTATATATGGTTCTTACTTATATATTATTACTTAATTATGTTATTATAATCATTTTAATACATAGTTATTTTTATATCATTGAAAGATATTAACCTTTAACGTTATTTAGTAATGTATTATTTCATTAAAAGACTCTACTTGTTAACAATACTTTCACTATGATTTAAACGGAAATATATTTCGTTTATGATTCATATATGATTCTTATGTTATTTAGAACGAAAATCGTTCCATCATTTGATTTCTCTAAATGCATACATTCATAACTGTTTTTTCTTATTTTATTTAAAAATGAACGCGTTGACACATACAGTTAAACAAACACAAGTTTTATCTTCGACATTTTAATATTCATCTGTTGTTTAATCACACATGGCACGTTTCTGACCTTTGAAACTATACCTCATTTAAAAATACTGTCTCTCGGATTTATAAATCATTAGTCCTTATTAAATCTCTGAAGAAGCTTGTTATAAGTGAAACATATTAGATTAAAGACACTTTTTTCCTACTTGTTCTTTATTGATTCTATTCATCTTGTCAGATTCCGATCTATATATTCAACTCAAATATATATATATATATATATATATATATATATATATACTATAGTCATCCGCATTCAGATCTGTTTTGCTGTATCACAGCTCATCAGTACGGTTAGACTCCAATTGCTTTTTTTACCCAGGATTGAAACCCGACCGGATTGTCGTCAGTCGGCGATCCTACCTCTGGGCTACGATTGTTCAGTGGAAGAAGGCAAACTTTTTGGCGCGTATATCATTATACACGCCGAATAGACATAGTGCTCTAATTCATTATTGAATGAGCGATGCGTACATTTCCACTTCTCATGCTCAGGGGTTAGGATTATTTGGTTGTCTTTTTTATGTGTTAATGTATGATACTCAATAGAAGGTAGGTCAATATATATATTGCCTTCATTTTATACGGAATGTTGATACAAATATTTTGCCGTTATATTAAATAATTAAAGAAAGATAGTGGGTACACATGATCCTGTACTGATCATCATGAATTTTTACTTAAATCAAGAAATAAATGAATGTTGTTGGTAGACATAATCGACGTACACAGATACAGAGAGAGGTGATTTCCTAAGCACAGCTTAGATGTGGCACAAGACCGAAAGACCGAAAGTATGGGGCATTCAATGAGGATTGAATTCCCTTCTCAATTGTAATGATTTTAACGAGACACGCTTGCTGATAAACATTGCACTATTTCGAGATGTGCATGGAGATAAAAAGAGAGACTGAAAAAATATTTGCTTGAGTTAGACTATCGGAGATATAAAAATATAGAGGTAGTGTAAAAGAATGCTTAGGAAATAAACAAATGCATAAGAGCTGTATAAAATACATGAGCAGTCTAAAAATGAATAGTCGGTATGAAAATGCTTATATTGTGCATGGTATGCATAAAAATGTATAGGAGGTATAAAATAATGTATAGGATGTATAAAAATGTATCGAACGTATACATTGTGTTAGAGGTATAAAAGAATGGATAGGATGTACAAAGATGTAAAGGAGGTATAGAAACTCTGTAAGAGATATAAAAATATATAGGAGGTATAAAATAATGTATAGGATGTATAAAAATGTATCGAACGTATACATTGTGTTAGAGGTATAAAAGAATGGATAGGATGTACAAATATGTAAAGGAGGTATAGAAACTCTGTAAGAGATATAAAAATATATAGGAGGTATAAAATAATGTATAGGATGTATAAAAATGTATCGAACGTATAGATTGTGTTAGAGGTATAAAAGAATGGATAGGATGTACAAATATGTAAAGGATGTATAGAAACTCTGTAAGAGATATAAAAATATATAGGAGGTATAAAATAATGTATAGGATGTATAAAAATGTATCGAACGTATAAATTGTGTTAGAGGTATAAAAGAATGGGTAGGATGTACAAATATGTAAAGGAGGTATAGAAACTCTGTAAGAGATATAAAAATATATAGGAGGTATAAAATAATGTATAGGATGTATAAAAATGTATCGAACGTATAAATTGTGTTAGAGGTATAAAAGAATGGATAGGATGTACAAATATGTAAAGGATGTATAGAAACTCTGTAAGAGATATAAAAATGTATACGTGGTATAAAAGAATGTTTAGATAATAAACGAATGCATAGGAGCTGTATAAAATGCATGAGAAGTCTAAAAATGAATAGGTGTTATAAAAAATAATGCATAAAAACATAGTCGGTATGAAAATGCTTATGTTGTTTATGGTATATATCAAAATCTATAGGATGTATAAAATAATGTATATGATGTAAAAATATGTAAAAGAGGTAAAAACTAAGAGATATAAAAAGCATATTAGGTATAAAGAATGTATGGGAAATAAACGAATGCATAGGAGCTGTATAAAACGCATAGGCATTCTAAAAATAAATGGGCTGTATAAAAAATTTACAGGATGCATAAAAAGAAATAGCCGGTGTTAAAATGCTTATATATCTAAACTTATTTATAAATGGAACTTTGTCTGTGTGTCTGTGTGTGTATGTGTGTGTGTCTGTGTGTGTGTGTCCGTTACCTATAGACTCCTAAACGACAGAACCAATTTTTTGAAAATTTACAATGTTGTACTATAAGCGTCTGCGAGTGTTCTTAGCTAGGTTGGTGTCGAGGTACCCCCGATAAATATCGAAAATCGATAATCGAAAAAATCGGGTTATAAAAGGAAATCAAATTTGATACGCTCATAGACAAAGACAAAAGAAACAATATTCATAAGTTTCAAGATTGCAGTTCTTACAATAGTGCAGAAAATCGATAACATACATACATATATATATATATATATATATATATATATATATATATATATGACAAGATGTTTGTGTGTGTGTGTGTGTGTGTGTGTGTGTTTATCTGTCTGTATGTCCTTTATACAAATCCACAATTTTTATCCGATTCTCATCAAAATTAACACAAATATCCTTTCGGCTGAGTCTGAGCTTCAGGACCTTGAATTAGTTTTAAAGCTTTCATTACACCCGAGCAACGCCGGTCTATACTGCTAGTTTTGTATAAAAGCATATATATGAAGTATAAAAATGGTATAGGAGTTATAAAGAAAACTATATTCAGACAATATTTAGAAAAAAGCAAACGACATTCAAACAATATATAGAAAGAAATGATTACACTTGATATGGCGTACGACACATTAAATGAAATCTGATTGCATGCAATTTGAGGTCGATTGAAATACAACAGAACAGACAATAGAGAGTAAGCCAAAGGCTCTCTAGACGACATAGATTAAAAACTCCACCGAATGATCAATAAGGAGATTGATATAAATATGCGAACAGACAGTTTGATCCACTTCCTATATATATATATATATATATATATATATATATATATATATATATATACATAAAGAATCACAAGATAGCCAAAACCTACCACAGTTTCACACAACGGCTCGTCAGGGCAAAGGCAAACCAAAGATTAACCAAATAAGTAGACACCACCAAGACAAAGACTACCGAACCAGACCACAAACCAAGGGCGGGTAAAGGAAAGAAGAAAAAAAAAAAACGATCTACGCTCACACCCTAAGCAAGAAATTTAATTTTATGGAATTTACATTTGTTCAGTATTTCTGTTTTAGCATTAATAAGGTTATGGGCAGGTTCGAACCTAGCTATCGCTAATTTCTCCTCACCACATAAATTACAGAATTTACTGCCCTTGTTGTAATCGGGACATTTTTTTATTATTTCCCATTTCAATATGGGGTCTCTTTTAGTTTTAGTTTTTATGTCCCATACGTAATTAGATAAGGTCGTACTGTGTTTATACCTCTCATTTTTAAAGGAGGTTTTATGGTTATAAAACCTAATTTTAAAATAAATATATATTCTATAATATATATAGAATGTGTTGAGAAGGTCGTTGTAGATCATAACGTAATAAATGCACTGAAGTTGTCACGAAAATATGTTTTCAAAATTTATCAAAGAACAATTGGTGTGGACTTAATCTTTCATTTAGAAGATGTCTTGATGTAAATTTGGCAATCTTAATATGGACTATCATTAAGCTTGAGAACATGACTATTGATCTGTGGACGGACAAATATCTCACAAGTAACATGTGATAAGGTGTCGCCGTGGCGTGTAAAGGCTTGGTCGATTTCAGTACACATTCAATTTTTGTTTCTAACGAAGTGTTTCTGCTTTTTAAGACTCTGCTTAGCTTGCTTTTGTAAGGTGCCTAATGTGACTTTTAATTTTATCATCAATGTTTCCGCTCTCCGTTAAATATTAGGTTGGCCAGAAAGTCGGGTCTCACTTAGGGAGCGAAAAAAAACAAAAAACAACGAGATGCTATGGAGCAACACCAACATTTCTTCTTCAAAATAAAATCAATTTCTTTACGATCTTTTAACAACGATCAGCCAGCATAAGAATCAATGCCTGATTCCAGTCTGCTGGTTTCAAATCAAAAACTGTAAACAAGCTCTCTTCACTTCATTAAAAGTGTTAAATCGCTGGTCTATTATTAATCAAGCTGACATTTTGTGGTCTAGCATTGTCTTGCTTAGACATCGACATAAAGCCGACATCGATTAAACAAAGCAGAATACTGTTTCTTTAGTCTTTCGTACACGCGGTCTAGTTGCTGGCAGTACAGTTTAAGGTTGATGGCGCCACCGTGTAGCGCAGGTTCGAAATGAAGTAGTCCTTGGGAATTCCACTAGACAGGAATCAAGTGTTGTCTTCTTTCCGATTTCCATGTGAATCAGCACTTTCTGGCCAAATTACCAGTTTTTAAAAGATTTGTAGTTGTTTGATTTTGATTTCTCCACTTGTTGTTATACAGAAACATGCTCAGGATATCATAGACTGAACATAGAAGCAACGACAAAGTTTTAGGGAGTATCGAAACGAAACAAAAAGTTATACTTAAAACAGGCAGCTAAAGTTTCTGGGACACGTAAGTGCTTTGAGAATTTAATACTCACTGGACGAATAGAGGGAAAAACAAAGGTAAGCAACGCGTTGTATGCTTGAGGGGCTTGAGTAAGTGGATGGCAGAAAAGGTTTGGGAGGAATTCCAAGAGAAAGTTGTTAAAAACTAGAAGAGATCGTCGTCGTCCTGCGGCCTCGGCCGAGATAGAACTCACTACACCCCTCACTACATTCCCTGTGCATTTGGAACCCTGGCGCAGTTTATAGCGAAAGTCATAATCTTGTCAAATAGCTGAATACTTGATGCTTCGACAGAGCTACCAAGGGATGGGTTGCCTCCAGGCCCCATCCAGTTATTTAACACATAACTGGAAAGAAGTGACGGATTAATACCTTTCCCAAGAGTACCAGTGTTTAAGTGACTGCAGGGTACTCAACTGGAATTCGAACTCGGCTCACCGATTTCTCTTTCTAAGCCGAGATCCACTGCACCACAACGCACATCCGTCACTGAACGCTTACAGCGCCTGGACTTCCCAAGCGGTTACCCAAGTACTGACCAGACTCACGTTGCTTAACTTCAGTGATCGAACGAGAACCGGTGTCTTCAACGTGATATGTCGTAAGCGTAGAAGAGATAGGAAGATGTGGACGGCCATGATCGCCTATGTTTAGAAGGGACACAGCACATAAATTGTTATGACCGATGGGCCATAGAAGGATAACAAGAACTCGGATATAAGGTTGAAAAGTATATTCTCGGGAAACGTAGTACAAAGGTAAAACGTGGACTGGAGAGTACTTTCCCTCGCAGGCGTCCTGACTCACTCATTCACTCACTCTGTGACGGTATTTACCAACCTTCCCACGCAAGGTTAGATGTGACACAAGATCATTTTATAGTGGGTCTTCCCGGCCATATAGCCAGGCCAAAAAAATGTCTGTCTATTTTTACCGAGTCGTGATTCTACCCTTCAGCGGAACCACGACTGGGTTAGTGCTCTCTGCTCGGAAGCAGAGAGCGTTCTCTGCCCGAAGGCAGAGAGCTGACAGTGTCATAGCAGCAGAGGCAAATGCCGGCTGCGACTACTCCCACTATTTACCCTTCTCTCCCACTTGAGAGAGATGTGGCACAAGGTCTTTTTTTAATGTGGGGAACCTGAGCACGTACGCCCAGATCCACCGTGGTGGATAGATTCAAAACCGGTCATAACTGATCTTAATTTGTCTTAGGTGTACCCAGCCCGAAGGCTGATACAACTCCCTAGTGACTTTTCACTTAGAGTTGGTAGCCATATTATAAAGGTGTGGACGAGTCCATTTGTAGGTAGATCCTCACAATTTAAAGAAAACTTTGTATTTCCCACCTTATGTCAAATGCTCCGAAAGAAAAATTAAAAACAATATCAGTATTATCAAGGCAACATTAATGGGAAAAACATACCCCGTATTCTAAACCAGATCTCGAATTCGTTTATGCACTGTTTTTGGCGAGCCGTTGTATTTCTTCATTAGATCATAGAATTCACAACATGCTGTGTTTCTTCATTAGATCATAGAATTCACAACATGCTGTGTTTCTTCATTTGATTATAGAATTAATAACAATTCAACATAGCGCTCTGAATGTCATTTTGTAAATTGCTGTCCGCCAGTGTAACAGCTTGATTTTAAATCTTTTCTTTTGTTTTCTTGTTTCTTTAAGTGAAATTTAGCAGTCAAGAAATACTCCGACTTGCCCATCTCAAGTTGATATGTTTAATCTGGCATGAGTGGATATAGGCGAACTCTGGAGACAGATTGCGAGTAATATTGTTGTTTAAGCTCAGTTTGATTAAAGATGATTTGCATGCCAAAAGGTGTGTATAGCGTATTTGCCAAAGATTTTTATGGTATTTGTTTAGCAAATAGTGACGTTCTCAATCGGAAGGCTGTCTTTGTGTAAGTTTATTTACCTTACTGCCCCATTGGAGCGAGATGTGACACAAGGTCGGTTTTTAACGTGGCGAGTCCGGACGCGTACGAACGGGCGAAAGTACAAAAATTCCCCACTCCCCGTAACCGCCGGTTGCGCAGACCCCGGTGACGAACATTTGGTCTACCCCTGTGGTGCAATGCGGCCTCAGGACACTGTTCCCCGGGACCAAGCATCTACACAGTTTAATCTTTCTCTGATAAATCTGTCCTCGGACAGAGCTACAACTAGGCCGCACTCTATCTTCGAGGATAGAGACGCAATTGAGAGATGATTTTTGGTCCCTACCCGTGTAACACCTCAACTGACCGTCCTAACAATTTCTCCGGCGGCCGTTCTCCACGCTGTGATGTTTGCCGGGAGTTTGTTGAAAATGTCGGAGCCTCAAGCTGGGGGTACAAGATTAAACTATAAGGAACGAAATTCCACAACTTGGATGAGTTGAAAGGATGCTTTATTTCGTTTAGAGTTAGCCTTTTCGGTTGGGGCAGGCGAATGTGACACACAGCTCTAACTCTAATTAATGGAGATCAACAAATCCGAACTGACCGAAACAAGACGAACGGAGATTCTTACTTCAAGCTCGCGCCCGGCTGAACTCCTTTAAAACTCACTAACTAACTTCTATTTATTTAAAATGAATCCGGAAATCCGGAAATCCGGAAATGCTTTAGACCACCGGTGATAAACATTGGTGACTGGACTGTAAGTCTGAAATTTCAGTTATCTTTTTTTTTATCTTAATAAAGCTTCCGCGGGAAAATTCTTAATGTGTGGTCAAGATACAGTAAAACACAGCCTTTGACCTGGTCATTCGAGAAACGCACCTCCTGAACTTATCTCTTTATCACATTACATCACTGAGTCAAATATTTAGCGGAAGAGCGGTAGAATTTAAAGCAGTAATCGGATACTCTTCTTGTCTCTTCCACAATTTTCCTCATAAAAGAAAAAGCGTTTATTTATTTATTTTTTCCTCTTCTTTTTCACTTTTGTTAAATATGTTTTTAAACTATTTTCTATTCTTAACCATTTTCTATTTTAATCTACTATAATAAAATACAAATATGCCTAGTTATCGTGTCACATGACACAAGGTCGTTTTTTAACGTGGCGAGTCCGGACGCGTACGAACGGGCGAAAGTACAAAAATTCCCCAGTCCCCGTAACCGCCGGTCGCGCAGACCCCGTTGACCAGCATCTGTAAAACACAGCCTTTGACCTGGTCATTCGAGAAACGCACCTCCTGAACTTATCTCTTTATCACATTACATCACTGAGTCAAATATTTAGCGGAAGAGCGGTAGAATTTAAAACAGTAATCGGATACTCTTCTTGTCTCTTCCACACCTGTGGTGCAATGCAGCCTCAGGACACTGTTCCCCGGGACCGAGCATCTACACAGTTTAATTTTTCTCTGATATATCTCTGTCCTAGGACAGAGCTACAACTAGGCAGCACTCTGTCTTCGACGATAGAGACGCAATTGAGAGATAATTTTTGGTCCCTACCCGACACAAAAATGTGCCAAGTAAGTCTTGTAGACTGTGAACACCTCGTCAGTTTGAAATGTGGCGTAGGCTATTGTTTAAATATCAGCTTGTGGTGACGCCATTATTTCCTCTTGTAAAGTTAAAGAATAAATATCTGATTATTACACTGCGTAGCGTCGAAAATTTGAAAACAAATAATATTGCTCTTTATGATTCCAGGACTTGTTTGCTTAGGTGTCATGCGTGATGAAAGTTAGGACGATCATGTCTCTCCATCTCGGAAGCTCGCAAGTAAAGTTGGCCGAGTTAGACTCTGCCCTTGCAATTTCTTTAATTTGGCCCGAATGTGATACAAATTTTTCGAACACTCGTTCGCTTTAACACCCATGCGATCTTGTAAGGACACACACTTCAATATTCATGACTTAATTTTTATCGATATTTATTTACCCTTCTTTTATATGCTGAGTTCCCTCGGGATGTTGGTGATCATTGTTCTCCACAACATCCTATCTTTCGTGATACTTAACAATGTTTGTACTTTGACGATCCTTCTCACTCCTTGTTCAACCGACCATTTACGCATGTTCGTTTGATTGCGAACTCGCTGGTTCCCTGTGAGTGTGTAATTCTCCATACTCTGTTTCCTCATTACGTCTCACAGAAAAGCTTCCAGTATTTTTTTCTGATTTTAAGTGATAGATTCCTCTTGGTTTCAACTTTTCTTAAAACTATTTCGTTGTTCAATCTATAGTATTCTTTTGACGAGTCATATCTCTGTTCTATTAGTTCTCTTCTTCAGCTGTGAGGAAATTGTCCAGTATCTACTGCCATATTGGAAGATTCATATTCAGCAATATTTCAAAAGGTCAAGCTTTGGAGGCCATCAATGCGATTTCGAATTTCTATGCCACATTTTTTGCTATGGTTTAAAACACTTCCCAGATCTTTCAACTTCTGTTTTTTTTTTAAATCATTTCATTACAATCAAGGAACGAAAGCCACTACAAAACAAGGAGTTATTGAAAGTGAAAGAAAAAAAAAACAGATTCGATCAGGAAAACAATAAAATAATAGTAATCAAGAAGACAACTATTACTAATGCATTTAAATTTTTGAAGATCAAAGTTGGCTGCAAAGTATGGAGCCAGAAGAGAATTCCACAAACTAGAAGTTCGAGAGAAGAAACCGTTATCACAGAAATTATGGTTACATTAAGCCAATTCAACTGTAAAATAATGAGACTTTTATACCAGTCTTGTACATTGCTTAAATTCACAAAGTCTAGGTACCATAGCGAAGAATTCATCCCAACAATTACCATGAAACTATTTGTAGAAAAGGTGCGTTACGTCGGTGAAAAAGTGTCTGGAGTCAGAATGCCAGGTCAAAACCAATAACATTGCAGATTCTTCTATAGATTTAATCAAAGATCTCTAAACATATACCAAGACAAGTAAACCATAGGTGACTGCAATATTGGAAGCATGGTCAAATGGTAAACTTATAAATATGTACGATAGATTCTGGAAAGAAAACATGTCAGGCACGGCACAGTGTACACGCTTTCCGAGAAACTGATCTGTCAATTGATTCTATATGATCATTCCACTTGATCTTACCTGAGAATGTTAACTCCAGAAGGACCAATGTCATTTTCCTAGAGGTTAGCATCAGACATGCCGATGTTAGATAGAAAAGGGTATCTTAGATGATTACTCGAAGGCAGTTTTGTTTTACAGTTGTTAAAATTAACAAGCAATTTCTTGTCCAGGTTAATAGGACATTTTTTGGTAACTTTTGCGATTTGCTGCTAATTTGATCTTATCGAATCGATCAGACTTTCTATTATTACAGCTTAAAGTGAAATTAAAACGAAATATATACAAGTAAATATGTAGGGTATATAAGGATGTGCGTTGTGGTGCAGTGGATATCTGCTCAGAACGAGAAATCAGGGAGCCTAGTTCGAATTCCAGTTGAATTCATTGGATTTCCTTACGCGCAAATACTCTTGGGAAAAGTATTAATCCGTCTCTTCACACCAGTTATGGGTTAAACAACAGGACAGATTGGGTTCTATAGCTTTGGCTGGCAACAAGTCTACTGCAGAAAGTAGTGGCCACCTACTGCGGGATAATCTTCTTCCCAGTTGGTCATGTCTCTTTCGAGACATGATCGCCCAAGCGTATATCACGTATGGCACTTAACTGACTGACTGAAATATGAGAACAATATTTGTTCATAATACAGCTGAATAAGATAAACAAAAGATAAAGAAAGGAAGTTGTGAAGATATTGTCCAAGTAATATTATCAGGATATCATATGTGGCTCGAACTGGTCTATGGGTTACTACGGTCGTTGTTATTTATTTATTTTACAAAAATGGCTCACAAAATATAGCAACACTACAAACAAAAAATACCTATAGCAAATTCCGGACTCATTTAATCGATCAGAGAAGAGACTTGAGCCAGTAGAAATGTGGTTATACAGAAGAATGCTGAAAATAAAATGAACCAAATATCCGAGCAACTGCGAAGTTTTAGAGAAAATGTAAACAAACAGGACACTCATAATTAACATCAGAAAGAGAGTTACAGCCTTGTTTACAGTAAAGTAATAGAATAAACAATTCAAAAAAATTATTAATTTTAATTTTACTTTTGAACATTGTGAGCAATTTACTTCTTGTTCATCTTGTAATTAATAAGGTAAAACAATAAGTTGTGAAAAATGAAAAATATATTTTATGAAATAATTAAATGATTTGAAATTTTTACGACTTGTGGTGTGAC
The DNA here is from genome assembly GCA_037127315.1 of Ascarosepion bandense. Taxonomy (NCBI): domain Eukaryota; kingdom Metazoa; phylum Mollusca; class Cephalopoda; order Sepiida; family Sepiidae; genus Ascarosepion; species Ascarosepion bandense. Next base: position 11,931,927 of record JBBBDQ010001127.1, on the reverse strand, counting down.
TTATCACTTTGTATATGACATAGGTCTACTTATATATGACATTAGATCGTGCGACTTGTGCTTTATCGCCGACTTATGAATTTATATATGACATAGATTTACACTCATATGACATCAGACTTGTGTTATATAATCGATTTATGAGTTTATATATGGTATAGGTTTATGACATTAGATCGTGCGACTTGTGCTTTATCGCCGACTTATAAATTTATATATGACATAGATTTACTTATATATGACATCAGACTTGGGTTATATAATAGATTTATGAGTTTATATATGGTATAGGTTTATGACATTAGATCTGGCTACTCGTGGTGTTATATCACCAACTTATGAATTTATATATGACATAGGTTTATGACATTAGATCTGGCTACTCGTGGTGTTATATCACCGACTTAAGAATTTATTTGACATAGGTTTATGACATTAGATCTGACTACTCGTGGTGTTATATCACCGACTTACAAATTTTCATCGTATGCTGTGTTCGATATTTTACCGAAAGAGAATATCGCGTGTCGACGTTGTTCAAAGCCGTATGTGTCTTCGGTAAAAAGAGGAAAAACGCGTAGATGACGGAATCGTCGGTGAAGTAAAAGTAGAGACAGCTTTTTGTTTCATTAACCACGTCTGCATTTATAGTGTGTTTAAGGAAGATAACGTGACCTTTTATAAAATACGCAAGTGTAATGAATACACATGGACACCTAGTAGCGATCTCTCTCGATTTGAAATATCAACGGATACGCAAGTGAAACAAATATCCTTAACTAATCTTAACGCGCATTGAAAATGCTCCATATTCGTTGCGTCGACAGCTCAAGCACTTCCGAAAACCCGACCGAATATATGATAAATTCATAAGAGAAACTCGAAACAAAGACTCTTATCAGCTCAAAAAATACATATTTGATGTAATGAATATGCACACACCTTGGTTCCCCTTACATAAACGTTATTTATTGGCTGGTGTCAGTCATAAATACAAAGGCGAGGACGCATAGCGGTCTACAGGTCTTCGAATAGAGATCTACGTCCAGAGGTCTACTACTACTAAAGGTCTATTTCTATTATAGGTCTACAGATCTACGACTATAGGTCTACGACTATTGGTCTACATCTATTGACTACACCTACATCTCAGGATACTGCATACGACGAGTACCGTCCATTACGTCTACGTACTAGATTGTCCTACCCGTTTACATTTGCCTAAACGGCTTAACTACTTCAAATGATATATATATATATCCCTTTCCGGGACATATTATTATTTTTAAATATATTTAAATAGTGTCATAATTATAAGAACTAGTTTTAACCCGTGAAAATTTAACGATTTCACTATTTGAAATTTTTGATGAATCTTAATTTTTCAGTTAATGACGGAATAAGTTCGTGGCGAGTTTCTACGATGAATATCCCTAGAATTTTTGCTATGGCACCGTGAAATATTATTTTTCATGAAATAAATATTTCATCTTAACAACTTTTGCAGATTATTGCAATAGCAATGAAAAATAAGAATGATGCTAGCCAGAAGTGGGTACAAATGAAAAGATATGAATTTGAAAACTTTTCCCATTTTAGCTAAAAGGACATTAAACACTTTTATCTTCATTCTTTCGTTTTCTCACTAAAACCAAGTAGCATCTTTTCCGGCACTTTCCACTCGGAATAGTTCATTGTTTATGAGGTATTGGCAGGAGACGTTAAACACTTCTTTCTTTCTTTCTTTCTTTCATTCTTCAAATCCCCCGTTTTCGGAACATTTCTCTGAATAATAATTTAAAAATCATTCGTCAGACACGTTAAATACTTCTTTCTTTCTTTCTTTCTTTCTTTCTTTCTTTCTTTCTTCAAATCCCCGTTTTCGGAACATTTCTCTGAATAATAATTTAAAAAATTCGTCAGACACGTTAAATACTTCTTTCTTTCTTTCTTTCTTTCGTCAAATCCCCGTTTTCGGAACATTTCTCTGAATAATAATTTAAAAATCATTCGTCAGACACGTTAAATACTTCTTTCTTTCTTTCTTTCTTTCTTTCTTTCTTTCTTTCTTTCTTCAAATCCCCGTTTTCGGAACATTTCTCTGAATAATAATTTAAAAATCATTCGTCAGACACGTTAAATACTTCTTTCTTTCTTTCTTTCTTTCTTTCTTTCTTTCTTTCTTCAAATCCCCGTTTTCGGAACATTTCTCTGAATAATAATTTAAAAATCATTCGTCAGACACGTTAAATACTTCTTTCTTTCTTTCTTTCTTTCTTTCTTTCTTTCTTTCTTCAAATCCCCGTTTTCGGAACATTTCTCTGAATAATAATTTAAAAATCATTCGTCAGACACGTTAAACACTTCTTTCTTTCTTTCTTTCTTTCGTCAAATCCCCGTTTTCGGAACATTTCTCTGAATAATAATTTAAAAATCATTCGTCAGACACGTTAAATACTTCTTTCTTTCTTTCTTTCTTTCTTTCTTTCTTTCTTTCTTTCTTCAAATCCCCGTTTTCGGAACATTTCTCTGAATAATAATTTAAAAATCATTCGTCAGACACGTTAAATACTTCTTTCTTTCTTTCTTTCTTTCTTTCTTCAAATCCCCGTTTTCGGAACATTTCTCTGAATAATAATTTAAAAATCATTCGTCAGACACGTTAAATACTTCTTTCTTTCTTTCTTTCTTTCTTTCTTTCTTTCTTTCTTTCTTCAAATCCCCGTTTTCGGAACATTTCTCTGAATAATAATTTAAAAATCATTCGTCAGACACGTTAAACACTTCTTTCTTTCTTTCTTTCTTTCTTCAAATCCCCGTTTTCGGAACATTTTCTCTGAATAACTGCAAAAATCATTCGTCAGACACGTTAAATACTTCTTTCTTTCTTTCTTTCTTTCTTTCTTTCTTTCTTCAAATCCCCGTTTTCGGAACATTTCTCTGAATAATAATTTAAAAATCATTCGTCAGACACGTTAAATACTTCTTTCTTTCTTTCTTTCTTTCTTTCTTTCTTTCTTCAAATCCCCCGTTTCGGAACATTTCTCTGAATAATAATTTAAAAATCATTCATCAGACACGTTGGCCGTACTCTTTCTTTCTTTCTTTCTTCAAATCCCCGTTTTCGGAACATTTCTCTGAATAATAATTTAAAAATCATTCGTCAGACACGTTAAATACTTCTTTCTTTCTTTCTTTCTTTCTTTCTTTCTTTCTTTCTTCAAATCCCCGTTTTCGGAACATTTCTCTGAATAATAATTTAAAAATCATTCGTCAGACACGTTAAATACTTCTTTCTTTCTTTCTTTCTTTCTTTCTTTCTTTCTTTCTTTCTTCAAATCCCCGTTTTCGGAACATTTCTCTGAATAATAATTTAAAAAATCATTCGTCAGACACGTTAAATACTTCTTTCTTTCTTTCTTTCTTTCTTTCTTTCTTCAAATCCCCGTTTTCGGAACATTTCTCTGAATAATAATTTAAAAATCATTCGTCAGACACGTTAAACACTTCTTTCTTTCTTTCTTTCTTTCTTCAAATCCCCGTTTTCGGAACATTTCCCTGAATAATAATTTAAAAATCATTCGTCAGACACGTTAAACACTTCTTTCTTTCTTTCTTTCTTTCTTCAAATCCCCGTTTTCGGAACATTTCTCTGAATAATAATTTAAAAATCATTCGTCAGACACGTTAAATACTTCTTTCTTTCTTTCTTTCTTTCTTTCTTTCTTTCTTTCTTTCTTTCTTTCTTCAAATCCCCGTTTTCGGAACATTTCTCTGAATAATAATTTAAAATCATTCGTCAGACACGTTAAACACTTCTTTCTTTCTTTCTTTCTTTCTTTCTTCAAATCCCCGTTTTCGGAACATTTCTCTGAATAATAATTTAAAAATCATTCGTCAGACACGTTAAATACTTCTTTCTTTCTTTCTTTCTTTCTTTCGTCAAATCCCCGTTTTCCGAACATTTCTCTGAATAATAATTTAACAATCATTCGTCAGACACGTTAAACACTTCTTTCTTTCTTTCTTTCTTTCTTTCTTTCTTTCTTTCTTCAAATCCCCGTTTTCGGAACATTTTTCTCTGAATAATAATTTAAAAAAAATCATTCGTCAGACACGTTAAATACTTCTTTCTTTCTTTCTTTCTTTCTTTCTTTCTTCAAATCCCCGTTTTCGGAACATTTCTCTGAATAATAATTTAAAAATCATTCGTCAGACACGTTAAATACTTCTTTCTTTCTTTCTTTCTTTCTTTCTTTCTTTCTTCCCAAATCCCCGTTTTCGGAACATTTCTCTGAATAATAATTTAAAAAATCATTCGTCAGACACGTTAAATACTTCTTTCTTTCTTTCTTTCTTTCTTTCTTCAAATCCCCGTTTTCGGAACATTTCTCTGAATAATAATTTAAAAATCATTCGTCAGACACGTTAAACACTTCTTTCTTTCTTTCTTTTCTTTCTTCAAATCCCCGTTTTCGGAACATTTCTCTGAATAATAATTTAAAAATCATTCGTCAGACACGTTAAACACTTCTTTCTTTCTTTCTTTCTTTCTTTCTTTCTTTCTTTCTTTCTTCAAATCCCCGTTTTCGGAACATTTCTCTGAATAATAATTTAAAAATCATTCGTCAGACACGTTAAACACTTCTTTCTTTCTTTCTTTCTTTTCTTCAAATCCCCGTTTTCGGAACATTTCTCTGAATAATAATTTAAAAATCATTCGTCAGACACGTTAAATACTTCTTTCTTTCTTTCTTTCTTTCTTTCTTTCTTCCTTCAAATCCCCGTTTTCGAACATTTCTCTGAATAATAATTTAAAAATCATTCGTCAGACACGTTAAATACTTCTTTTCTGCTCTTTCTTTCGTTCTTCAAATCCCCGTTTTCGGAACATTTCTCTGAATAATAATTTAAAAATCATTCGTCAGACACGTTAAACACTTCTTTCTTTCTTTCTTTCTTTCTTCAAATCCCCGTTTTCGGAACATTTCTCTGAATAATAATTTAAAAATCATTCGTCAGACACGTTAAATACTTCTTTCTTTCTTTCTTTCTTTCGTCAAATCCCCGTTTTCGGAACATTTCTCTGAATAATAATTTAAAAATCATTCGTCAGACACGTTAAACACTTCTTTCTTTCTTTCTTTCTTTCTTTCTTTCTTTCTTTCAAATCCCCGTTTTCGGAACATTTCTCTGAATAATAATTTAAAAATTATTCGTCAGACACGTTAAACACTTCTTTCTTTCTTTCTTTCTTTCTTTCTTTCTTTCTTCAAATCCCCGTTTTCGGAACATTTCTCTGAATAATAATTTAAAAATCATTCGTCAGACGCTGTTATTTTATTTATTGTACTGGATTTTTGCTGATTGCCTTACTCGGCTTTCATCGTTTCATACCGTCACAGCTTTCTGGCTCTTTTGGCGATCAGAGGGATTAAAATAATTTAAGCCCAAACCTTTGGAGACCTTCCGCCCTGGTAGTATCTCTTCGTCAGTATCTGGGTTTATTGTCCGGATCCTGAGGCGTCGCTTGAAGTTAAACTGCCGAAGGAGCTTGGGTAATTTTTCCACGGTATTGTCGGTAAACTCACTCTAAATTTTGACCTTGTGCCACATTCAGTAGTTACAGGGGCGCGCTGAAAAATAAAATTATTCCTAGGAATTTTGGCTAAGATCAAAGTGTAGTATATATTCTTATCAGATTAATCTGATTCTCTCTCTCGCTCCACTTCTCCCTTCTCCCTTCTCTTCTTTCATTTTTTTCTTTTATTCATTCTTTTTCTTATTTCATTTTTTTTTGCATTTTTTCATTCATTCATTCATTCATTCATTGTTTCTTTTTTTTTCTTTCCACACTATCAAAACTGAATAGTCCATTATTTATGGGGTATCGACACGGCGTAAGGATCGTGCAAATTAACGAAGGAAGCGACAAACACGATTATAGTAGGTTGATTTTTGTATTATTCTGGACAAAAAACGTCTTGCCAGAAAATATATCACAGTAATTATTGATAGAAAGAAGAGATTCATCTCGCATTAGCCTCCAAGCGATTGACCAAAATTTCGTTTCTGGGTACACGCTCGATAGACAATTGATTATCTAAAATGTGTCTGCCCTACCAGAACAGCAAATGAATTTAAAAATAAACATGACAGAGTAGGGCCAGGAATTAACTGGAAGATATGCCAATATTATAGCTTCCTACGCACATAAAAAATTGCACAAGTGAAACCCACCATCACTTCTGAAAAGTGAAGGTGTTAATTTACTCTGGGACTTCCTCTACATACTGACCACATTAAACAAGCCAACAGACCAGATATAGCGATAAACGGCTTCAAGGAACAAATATGTTATCTTGTAGGCCTGATCATACCGCCTGATAAAGCACATTTCAGCGAAAGAATTTGATAATCTCTAAAAATAAAAAAAATCCGTCAATAGAAATTACAATTAAAACACAAACGTTATTCCAGTAGTAGAAGTAGCAGTAGTAATATTAGTAGTCGGAGGAGGAGAAGTAGGAAGAGTAAAAGTGGGAGTAGTATATGGGTGCGTGGCGGAGTGGTTAGAACGTTCGAATTCTGAAACCCAGTTTCGAATCTCACCATGGTCGATTTGAAAGATAGATGATGTCATGAGTGTGGAGGAGGCATTCCAGCGTACGACACTTTAGAAAAGTTCCTGAAAATTATAGCACGAGTTGACCCAAGCCTTGTGAGTGAAACTGGGTAGATGAATCCCTTTGAGAAGTCGTCGATAGTTGTGCTAGCTCGGTCACAAGTCATCGTGACCGAGGGTTTGAGCGTCCCGGCCCTGTACAGACTGTTATTCACGCTAGTTGCTAATATTGTAGCTCGAGTAAATTCACATATAATGGGTACCAGTGAGCTAAGTTCATCGGAGCAGAAGCTGTGAAAGTATTTGTAGAAGAGACACAAGGAAGCCACATTGCGCCGGTGAAAAAGTGACTGTATCCGAGCTGCCAAGTCGAGATTGATCACCTGCGTTAAATTAAAAAATACAAAATGGTGACAATTTACCAATCTCATCCTGTATAATAATGATAAGTTTAAATACTTTGGTTTGATAAAAATATTCATCAAGGAGCATAGTATGAAAAAAAATCTGGTATTTTTATTCTTGTGTTGTTTGATTTATATTGGTTAAGCAGAATTCTCGTTGATTTGAATTGTCAAGCAGCGTTCGTATAATTTATAATTTGTATCACAGTTCTAGTTTATGATGTAAGATTAAAATGAAAATTTATATATATATATATATATATATATATATATATATATATATATATATATGTGTGTGTGTGTGTGTGTGTGTGTGTCTGTCTGTTTTGTCTGTCTGTCTGTCTTTCTGTTTAGTGGTAATTATTTATGTTTGGAAATTTTCCATATGCAGATTTGGGGAAAGTTTTCGGCAAACACTGGTTGTGGAAGTGGCCGTTAAATATATGTTTGATTCTTTAAGAATGAATTTAATAGAGGTTAATGAGATAATGTAATGTGAAGTATTTCGATTGAATCCTGATAAATATTTTAGCAACCATAAACAAACGTGAAATTCTCTACATATTAGATTTGCATATGTTAAATTTCCTCTTTTCCCCCGTTCTATTATTCTATCGGATTCAGATACATAACTGATCTGCATTTGATTTAAATTGATATATATATATATATATATATATATATATATATATATATATTTGTATCTCAACAAAATTAACAATAGCTCTAACAATAATGATAATATTAATAATAATGGTTTACATCAAAATAAACATAACACTATTAATACTATTGCAACCAAATACATAATAATTATAAACAAGATGAAAAAACTCTCAAAAATATAATACGTAGAAATGTTAAACCAGTGGAAAGTAATAATCAAATTAAACTCATTATATATTATAAAAAGTTTAAAACAATTGACCTCATAGTTTATAATAACCCAACAAGCACTAAACTAAATTCTCTACAAAAAACCAATGTAGTGTACCAATTTACATGCCCATTCAGAGATTGCATCTCTGATACTAATAAAAAACCCACTGCATATATTGGTTTTACTACAACCACGCTCTCTCGTAGACTTACATGTCATATTTCTGATCAGACTACTATTAAACAACATTTCTCTGAAAAACATAAACATGTAGGTAATATCAGACAGATTTAGTCAACAATACGGTGATCCTTACTCATACACACAGTAAGAGGAACCTACAGATATGGAGGCCATGTACATCAAATCTAAACAACCAACACTCAATAAAATCAACTTTAAAACCGGAAATAACATATTACATTGCATTTGACTAGATGGTTTTGTTGTCATTTCGCGCTATCACGCGGTGTGACGTCATAAAACCGCATCGCAAATTTAAGAACTGCGTTTATTATTTTTGGTAACTATTGCCGTTGCCAAGCGGAGTTTTATGTCAACACAAAATAAAATCGTCGGTGATGGTGGATTTTATAATATTTCAGTTTAAACTACCTCTCTGAAGATGGATAATTATCCAAATGTTGGAGAATTTTTGTCTTTATTTCAACTGAAATTAAAGCAAAAATACGACGTTTAGAACGGCTCATGATTAAACATAATAGACATTCATTGTCTTTTATATTTAACAGCATATGTTTAGAAAATTACTTGCTGCCTCGATATACTATATATATATATGGAGAGAGAGAGAGTTGCTAACATTATTATAATCATAACATACTACAACTCAAAAGCTATCAAGTTTTGGTGTTGAATACTCCATCATCAGATTGCCTGATGATGGTGCATTGAACACCGAAACTTGATTGTTTTTTAGTTGCAGTATGCTATTACTTTTACAATAATATTAACTATATCTCTATAAATGAACTCCATCTGTATTGAGCACTTTTATAAAAATGTAAATATTAAAGTGTGGAATACATATCTATCAGTTTAATCCACTTATATAGATAGATATTTAGATTAACCCTCCAATGCCCTACCGTCCTCTGGCCAAAGGTTGAAAAAAACATTTTTTTGACTCACTGGCAGATACAATGTGTGTTTTGGGATGGAATCAACTGTCTTGAATATTGTTAAAAGTAAGTCATTTTTTTTCGTTCGTTCGTTTTTGCCTAATTTTTGCTTAATTTTAAACTTTTCATGCCTAATTGAAGGATTGGTTTTGTTTTTTAGCAGAAATTTCTTTGACTGGACTTTAACTAATTTAAAACTAAGGAAGTCACCAACTATTTTTTTTAATTCGAATAGATAGACCGGTTCACACTCCACCCACGTCTATTGAACAGGTGAAGAGGCTCACCCCTTGTTGCCTGTTTAGGACGTGGTTTTCGGCTTTCTCTTTTCCAATCTTTTTACTCTTTTCTTTTTTTTTTCAATTGGAGTAGATAGACTAAACTATCGCCCGGTTCACACTCTACCGACGTTTATTGAACAGGTGAAGAAGCTCATCCCTTGTTCCCTGTTTAGTATTTTACTCTTACGTAGCCCCCTGTGCATCAGTGGCGTTACCGCCTTGCTCGGGGTGATATGATTAAAAAAAAAAGATAATTAACTAATTACTTAATTACTTAGTTTTTGGTCATTATGAAATTTGCCCAGTGCACAGATGTATTAAAAACTGATCAATACAATTATTTTGTAGAACTTTTTAATATTTTTCATTTGTAAACGAGTTATTGTGCAAACCAGGTTTCTACCATCTGGTGTCTTCAGGCGATTTACAATAACTATTACTGTTATTGCAAATCGCCTGAAGACACAAGATGATAGAAACCAGTGTTGCGTAACAACCCTTTCACAAATGAATATATATATATATATATATATATATATATATAAATATCTGCTGAACCGATTTTCTTGAAAATTTACACAATTGTAGTATAAGCGTCTGCGAGTGTTCTTAGCTAGGTTTTGTGTCCAGGTACCCCCGATAAATAACGAAAATCGATAATCGAAAAAATCGGATTATAGAAGGAGTGGTCTGATTTTAATCAAATTTGATACACTCATAGAAAAAGACATAAGAAACGATATTCAGAAGTTTCAAGGTTAAAGTTTTTACAATAGTGCAGAAAATCGATAATATATATATTTATAAAAGGCAAGATGTTTGTGTGTGTGTCTGTTTATCTGCCTGTATGTCTGTATTTTTTTCAGCCCTTTTATTTTAGTTTTTGCTTCGGGTTTGGCTCTAAGTAGGTATAATTGTAGTTCTTAGTCTCAGCCATGATACCATTTACTCAGAGGACTTATTTAGCCTTCAAAATTCAGTTTACGACGAAAAAAACCTATTTGATATTGATACTAGGAAATCAAAATTTGACTTACATCCATTCATTTTTCTTTCAGTCTACGGTTTCGATTTAACGGTAAGCAACTATTGCTTTTTAGTCTTTTGTCTTAACGTCCAAAGATTCTGAACTCCAGGACCATGGATTAGGTTTAAAGCTTTCATTACACCCGATCAACGCCGGGCTATACTGCTAGTATATATATATATATATATATATATATATATATATATATATATATATATTATAAGAAAGTGAAAGAACAGGTAGATTAAAACCCATTTTTCAAGAATTCACTTTTATAAATAGTGCTCGATACAAATAGACCTTAATATTGGAATTTGTTTTTATGACAATGGTGTATAAAAGCATTCTAACACTACACAAATTTTTGCCTGAAGAAGAACATTATTGTTTTGAAACATGAAAATTTTTGGGTAGCAATATAATGCTTTTATAAATAATTATAATAAATAATTATTATAATAACAAAATTACAATATATACATGGAGGGGTGAGAGAGAGAGAGAGAGAGAAAGAGGGAGAGAAAAAGAAATAGAAGAATCTGTCTACTAGGGAGACTAATTAACCTCTGCTACAGATGCCTGTTCATGTACATTTTTATTTGTTCAGCATCGACAGAGCCGATCGTTTTGACTGCCGCAGTTCATTGAATCCATGCAATTGGGCAAAGTTATGGCCGAAGACTACAGTTTTTTTCCTCCTGTCAACAAACGTTCTTCCAAATTTATTTTAATTTCTATGAATGCTCCCGAACGAAATTAAAATAAAACTGTCCTTTATTGTTTTTAGTGGGATTGGCTAACTAATTATAATTAGCATAGCCGTACCCCTACCCATGTCTATTCAACAGCTGTAGAGGCTCATCCTTTGTTCCCTGTTTAGGATGTGGTTTCCGGGTTTCTCTTTTCCAATGCTTTCACTCTTACGTAGCCCCCTGCACACCAGTGGCCTTACCGCCTTGTCCAAGGTGATATGATTTAATATATATATATATATATATATATATATATATATATATATATGACATATCTGAATTAACATACAGATCAAGATCTCACCTGGCTGCCTGCCGAGCTGGGACTATGACCATCACCTGACAAGCAATTGACCTTGTCTCTTTCCTAGCTCTCGCGGGGGAGACGTGTAAATACTCAGATCAAGATCTCACCTGGCCGCCGGCCGGGCTGTGACTATGAGCAGCTAACACTAGCTTTTGACAAGTAAGAACCAGTTTTGGTATCCAGTTACCGCGTAAGTTGGGTCTGAGTGAATGTTTGACCAGTTACCTGGGTGTAGACGCTCAGGGTCCCCACGTTAAAAAACTGACCTTGTCTCATATCTCGCTTTAGTGGGGAAGACGTGTAAAAACTCAGATCAAGATTTCACCTAGGCGCCGGCCGGGCTGTGACCATGACCAACTAAGATTAGCTTTTGACAAGCAATGGCCAGTTAACACCAGTTTTGGTATCCAATTACCGCGTAAGCGGAGTTTGGGTAAATGTTTGACCAGTTACTTGGGCGTACATGCTCAGGGTCCCCACGTTAAAAAACTGACCTTGTCTCACATCTCGCTCTAGTGTAAGAGACGTGTATATACTCAGATGAAGATCTAACGAGATTAAGTTCGAATGAGCGCTTATCAACATCATAACATTGTTTTTACTTTGTTAAAGTAAACGTGCATTTCTTGTGGTTTTTAGATTGATGTTTATTACTAACATTTAAAAACCGATTCCCAACTCTTTCCTTAATAATCTTTGGTCTCCTTTCGAATTAATATTAGATTCTATTTTGCATAACCGGCCATTTATGAACTGACCGTGAAAAATTCTTCCATCGAGCATCAGTTCGAGGAAGTAGTTTTAGTGATGCAGAAATTTACAGTCCGAATAATCGATTTAATAGCACTGATAGGCATATTTCATATCTTGGCGTTCACTAAACTATCATTAACTTGCTTAATTACGTTTGGTTGAGCGCTCCTTTAATTTAAATATGACTGCCTCGTTGAATCACGACTGGAATATATTGCTGGACGGTTCGAGAGCGTTCCTTTGCAGGAAAAATAATATAGTTAACATGTATTCCGTTTTAACGTTTCTATGATAAATTTTAGAAGTATTTATGTACATTTTTCCACCAATACTTTTGATGATACTTTGTACTTCTCTAGTATGTGATAGACGCCACGACTAACTAAGGGAAGAGAACCAAAATTAATCTCAGCCATGGACCTTTGTTCTTAGAAAAATGCATATGAAATGGCCAGAATATCAAGAATTAACATAGCCAGATATATCAGATGTGTGAGTCTTAAGGTCACATCCCGTTCAAACAGTGTTAAAGAAACATCGGTCCTGGTCAGTACCTGGGTGACTGGCCGTTTAGGAAGAGCAGGTTCTGTAGGCTTGGAAGTGAGGTTGGGGTAATGGATGTTTGTTCAGCAGAAATCCGGACTCTAATTTCCGATACCTTATATCGACTTACGTGCAAATACCCTGGGAAAATGTATGGACCCACCCATTCCTCCTCCAGCAAGACATGTATCACGAAATAATTATTATCCCCCTCCATAATTTCTTAAAATCTAAAAATACTTTTTTGCTTTAAAAATAACCTGCATTAAGTTGATAACACGTAGAAACGAATTAATCTAAACTTATTTGTAAATGGAACTTTATCTGTGTGTGTATGAGTGTGTGTGTATCTGGGTGTGTGTGTCCGTTATATATAAACTCCGAAACGGCTGAACCGATTTTCTTGAAAATTTACACAGTTATACTATAAGCGTCTGAAAAAAAATCGGGTTATGGAAGGAGTGGTCCGATTTTAATCAAAGTTGATACACTCATAGAAAAAGATATAAGAAACGACATTCAGAGGTTTCAAGGTTGCAGTTCTTACAATATTGTAGAAAATCGATAATATATATATATAAAAGGCAAGATGTTTGTGTGTGTGTCTTTTTATCTGCCTGTATGTCCTTTATACAAATCCACAATTTTATATCCGATTCTCACCAAACTTCACACAAATATTCTTTAGGCTGAGTCTGAGCTCCAGGACCATGGATTAGTTTTAAAGCTTTCATTACACCTGAGCAACGCCGGGCCATACTGCTAGTCAATCAATAAGATGTTTTTAGGATGTTAATCAAGCCAGGTAACAACAGATGATTTGAATCGGATTTAATGTCAATAAGGGACGTTTATTACAATAGAAACAGATCTCTGATAACTCCTGAATGCATTGGTCTCAACGCAAGAGATATCTCAATAGACTTTGCGGTTTGTGTCAATACAAAACCTAAATTAAACTATGTGATTCGGTGGGTTGACCAGGAAGTGATATCATAGCTATCATGTGTAAATTCGCGTCTTACAATATGCCAATAGCTACCTTGGGTGTGTACACATCGGACAATCGGATGAAAGAAAGACACATAAACAATTGATTCTCGAAGAAAAATAGTGAGCGTTACTCCCATCGAAATAATTAACAAACACCGGAAAAACGAACCACTAATCTGTGATCGAATGGGATAGTAAATCGCTCGTAAATTTCAATTCTTCCAAAATGACGTTTCTCTCCTTTAATCATCATCGAGAAAATTTTCTAGATACCATCAGAATGGAAGACGCTAGTTCCCTATAGAGCAAGACACAGCGCCTCTTTGGCTTCCCTCTCACAATCGACCTCAAATGGTATGAGTACATCGAATTTATAACTGCATCTACTGCTAGGGAGTTTAGGTCACAGAGTTGAGCCAATAAGTTTTTCTCGTCATAATCCATTTTCTACATTTATAATTCTACCATTTGTCCGAGCATTGAATACTGTTGCCATATCTGGCCCAGTGCTCTTGCTATTCATCTTGAGGTTCTCAAAAGCACCCAAAGAAGGGTCTGCAATGTAATCGATCCTGTCTTTATAGCCTGCCTTCAGTCACTTTCTCCCCTACGTAATGTGTCTTTTATCTGTCTTTTCTATTTTACTGGTTATTTCTCTCACGAGCTTCTTTCTCTGGAGCTCCACTCACGTGCTACTAGATTGCCATCAAGGTTCCACCCTTTTATCGTTAAAATAGTTAAATTTAACCGCCTCTTCTATTCTGCCAGTTCTTTCCATTTGATTTCTTATCTGACTGCTACAATCTCCAAAAGGTTAAATGCTATCTTTTACTTCCTTGATTCCCACACTTATCTTTGACATCTCCTGTGTCTTGTTTTTCTCTCACCATTCTTCTTCTTCTTCTTGTTCTTCTTCTTCTTCTTGTTCTTCTTGTTCTTCTTCTTCTTCTTCTTCTTCTTCTATGTACCCTGTGCCTTCAGGACGTAGGCGGTCATTGTTTTCTACGTTTCCCTATCCATGGTGACTCTGAGCACGCCTTCTCCTGCTACACTATGCAATCCTCGTTCCATCATCCATCTAATTAGATCCTTCAAATACTTTATCCGTTGCTTTCCCCTGTCTCTCTTTCCCTCTATCTGGCCTGTTAGTCTCAAATTCTCCTAGCCCTCCTTCCTCATGGCGTGTCTCAGGAACTTCAGCTGTCTCTCCCTGATGCTCAGTATTAATTTCCTTTTTGTTTTCATCATTTCCAAGACCTCATCATTGCTCACATGCTCAATCCATGATATTCGCAGCATCCTTCTGTAGAAATACATTTCAATGGCACCATTGCTTGCGGTAAAATGATTCTAAAAATAAGAAATAAATAGCCAACAACGTTCGTTGGTTTTTAATAAAACTTGGATGAATTAAATATTTTCGCACAATTATTCATTTTATTTGTGCTGCATTATTTTAAATAATAAACGTACGCGTATGTGTTATGATTATCTAGCAGATCTCTCTGTTCTTTGTGACTTTCGTAACTCAATGCTTGTTTCTTAATTTTTTTTAAAATTTCGTTCCACATCTTTTTGCATTTTATGGCTCTTTTAACAATAATTAACATGGAATAATTATAATTATATATAATATATAAAATATATAATAATTATAAATTCCGTATGAGAAAGCTTTGTTCTTATCGTAGATTTTAGCAACAGTAGCATTCCATTTTTCTTACATTTTTTTAAAGCAGGTCCCTCTGTTTTTCCATTAAATTAAAAACATAAATCTTCTCTTTAGCATATCGGGATTTCCGGGACTAATACTTCTTTTTTTACCATCCCACGTTAGCGTTTTGTAAGTTTTATTAATATTGGTTATGAAAACCAAATTTGACGATCAGATTTATGATTTATTGGAAAGAGACATGACTGACTGGACAGAAGATTATCCCACAGTATGTTTCCATTGCTCTCTGCGGTAGACCGGTTGCCTACCAAGGCTATAGAACCCAATCTGTCCTGTTATTTAACCCATAAATGGAAGGAAGAAACGGATTAATACCTTTCCTAAGGGTATTTGCGCGTAAGTGAATGCAAGTCTTACTACTTATCTCATATAGAAGACAAGGTGGAATCAAAATTTTTTCTGCATAAGTCAATGTAACGAACTCAATTTAAATTGGAACTCAGTACTCCAATTACAACTCGGAGCCATTGTTCATTAAACCACTTGAACATCAAAGCTTACAATACTTGAGCGACTATCAATCTAGACACTGACAACGACTATCAATCTAGACACTGACAAGACACAACAATGAATTCAACTGGAATTCGAACTCGGCTCCACGATTTCTCATTCCGAGCCGATATCCACTACACCACAACGCACGATGAAAAAATATGTCAATGCCGAAGACGTTTAATGTTGCTAGTATCACATATGTTAGTGCTGGTTTGTTTCTGTTCAGTTTGCTTAGTTCTGATCTCAATTCAGACTTTAACATTTTTGGTTTTTTTCTATTTGTTCTTTTTATTTATGCGTTACAGGTGTTTTTCATTTGTATGGATGTCTTCTCCGACGTTATTCGCCCCGCATTTTGGCTATCTTTCTTCTATTAATACTGTTCTCCTTTTGGGTTTAATGCTTCTTGTCGACGAGAACATCCTTTGAACTATCATAACTTTTATATTTTAAAATCTGCGAATGGCTGTTACTTTTATACTTTGACTAGCAGTATAGCCCGCCGTTGCTTGGGTTTAATGAAAGCTTTAAAACTAATCCATGGTCCTGGAGCTCAGACTCTTTTGACGTTGGTACGAAAAACTAAAAAGCAATATCGGGGGTATCGATTTCCGATATCGGGGACAATGAGTCGTCTGAGACGATCTACTCATGTTTAAGTCTAAAAACTATAATTCTACCAAGTTAGAGCAGATTCTGCTGCAAGGACCACGGGAAAAGGGCTGAAATCTTGATCTTAATCAGACCTGATTGGAGTTCCAATATCGGAGAGAAAGTGGAAAAAATAAGTCGCCTGTGACCTGACCAGAAGCCTAAAGAATATTTGTATGATGTTTGGTGAGAATCGGATAAAAATTGTGGATTTGTATAAAGGACATACAGAAAGACAAACAGACACACACACAAACATCTTGCCTTTTATATATATTATCGGTTTTCTGCACTATTGTAATAACTGCAACCTTGAAACTTCTGAATATCGTTTCTTATATCTTTGTCTATGAGTGTATCAAATTTGATTAAAATCGAACCACTCCTATAACCCGATTTTTTCGATTATCGATTTTCGATATTTATCGGGGTACCTCGACACAAAACCTAGCTAAGAGCACTCACAGACGCTTATAGTACAACTATGTAAATTTCCAAGGAAATCGGTTTAGCCATTTTGGAGTCTATAGGTAACGGATACACACACACAGACACACACAGACAAAGTTCCATTTATAAATAAGTTTAGATATTTGTGTTATCTATAATGCCATTACTTTTGATTTCTACAACTCTTTCCGAGACCTAGCCATTATTTTCCTGCCTGCATCTAGTCTTGGTTTAATATGTTATGTTTTGTGCCATACCTTGGCATTGTTAACTGTCTTTTTTTTTCATTACGTCGAAAATTTCATCTATGTTTTTGTCTTGACTAGTTCTACTAGGATGTTACGCTTTCAATTTCTATTTTTAATAAAAATTTAAGTTTTGAGTTCATTGATGCTATAAAGGTCCGGGTGAATAAAGACATTGAAAGAGGGTATGGGGTTTTAAATTTTTGTGTAACTCTGATCTAATAGTTTATTAAAGTTATAATTATGAAATAAAGTTCACTTCATTAAATTGATAATTCTGTTCGATGATCCTTTATTTTTGCCGCAAGCAACATTTAGGCAATCTACGGAAATTGACACGAAATCCCAGCCAATGTTTGCGTGTCGAAGCGTGAGTTGGGGACAGGCTGTGAATAAATATTAAAATATAATGATTCCCAACAATCAAGTGCCTGAAATTGTAGATAATAATGAAATCGTATTTAAGTAAAAACCTTCAGGACGATATGAATAAAGAAAAAAAAATTTAATTTAGTCGACGTGTTTCGTCCACTGAGAGATTTATCACGCGTCGGCTAACAAGCTAGGGTTAAATAGGGACTTAGGTGTGTTGAATCTTTACAAATATTTCAATAACTAAAATTTTTTTTTTCTCAGATATTCCAAGAAATTTTTATCTAAAAAAAAAAAACAAAAAACAGACTTTCTCTACGGACGTGCCGCATGTTGTGAACAAACACACCACGTGATGTAAACACAAAAAAAAATATTCGGACGCTATCGTGAAATACGTGTCTAATTCAAATTTAAAAATCACTCATTTCTGTACATTTTTAAATTCAAAACTTTATATTAATATTCTTTCCTATATATATATATATATATATATATATACTCTTTCCTGCCTTAAGTTTTAATTATAATCTTAATATTAATTTTAATGTGATTCCTTTTATTTTTATTTCTCCAATTTGTGATATTCAGGTCCAATCAATTTATGTCTTCGTGTTATGTTTTTAAATATCCTCTAATTTACATTTTACGAATAATTTCTCTGTCTTTGTATCTGGTTTCATTTTTTTTTAATGCCAAAGGATTTAGCTTGAAGCAATCTAACGATGTCTGTATCTGTCTGCAATGCACTTCGGGCCATAATTTAAAATATTTCTATTTTTTTTTAGCCGTTTCTATTACCTCTTTATTTTCCTTTTCGCTTTCTACTTCTTTTCTATTTTTCCTTTTCCTCTTTTTTCTGTCCTTTTTTTATAATCTTTTTATGTATTCTTATGATTTTTCTATATAATAAGTGAGAAAGTATTGAGAGGAAAGAGTCAATGAAAAAGGTTAAAAGAGAGCCATTTTAAATTTAGGCCGGAAATTACATGGTGCTTTTGGAATGTTTTAAAAAAAGAATTATATTTCTCTAAAGGACAGAAAAAAGAGGAAAAAGAAAGATAGAAAAGAAGCAGAAAGCGAAAAGGAAAATAAAGAGGAAAAACGTGAAAAATGTATAGAGGGATTCTGCTATGAAAGTCGGTTCTCTGTGCAGGGCCCGGAGGTTTTTTTTCCGTCTGAATCTATCCTGCACATTTATAAATCTACCATCCGCTCGTGCATTGAATACTGTTGCCATATCTTGTCGGGTGCCTCCTCTATTCTCCTTGGGCTTCTAGACAAGGTACAGCGGAGGGTCTGTAATGTGATCGATACCGACTTAGCAGACCGCCTGCAGACTCTCTCTCACCAGCGCGACGTGGCTTCCCTGTGTCTCTTCTATAAATACTTTCACGGCTTCTGCTCCGATGAACTTAGCTCACTAGTGCCCCCTAGGTTCGAATTTGCACGAGATACTAGATTAGCAACTAGATCCCACCCTTTTACAGTGAAACCTATAAAATGCAACCGAAACTTCTACTCCAACAGTTTTTTTTCTCGCATTTGCCGACTGTGGAATTCTCTTCTACATGACTGCTTCCCTGACGGCTACAATCTCCAGGAGTTTAAATGTAAGGTCAATAGACACCTCCAAACAAACCAACTTCCATTCTTTCAAACACTCTTCCCACCCACCCAACTATCTATCACCCCCTTCTGACATTTCCTATATCTAACCACTATTCCTATTTACCTCCCCTATGTAGCTCCAAGCGCAATAGTGGCAGTGGAATGCCGTCCTTGGGGTGAAATGATTAAAAAAATAGAATCGGCTAAAAAAGAAAAATGAATTTGTCCCAGAAACCCCATTTGTCTCTGCCTGGCATTTAGTATCAGTTTTCTTCTCCTTTGCATCCTTTATAACACATCATCGTTGGACACGTGCTCCGTTCATGGTATCCTCAGCATCCTTCTGTAAAACCAGATTTCTGCTACCTTAAGCCTCTCCTTTATCTTTGATGTGATCGTCCAACATTCACCTCCATACAGAAGGACAGATATCACATGGCAATTCAGCACTTTTTTTCCCTTGTTTCTAATGAGGTTTGCCTGTCTTTCAGTACTCTGTAGCCAATTCCATTGTTAACATGATGAGACCTTGTTACCAATCTATTTATCTAATCGATCTAGTTATGCGCCATACATGATTCATACTTGGGCGAACATGTTTCAAAAGACCTCTGACTGATCAGAGAAGTTTCCCACAGTAAGTTGCCATTAATTTCCGCGGTGGACCTGTTGCTATGGCTATAAAACGCAATCGGTCCTACTATTAAATTATTTTATCTAGATCAGTCAGTTTAGTGTCATATATTATACACTCTTGGGCGATCACGTCTCTTTCGATTTGACTAGGCAGAAGATTTTCCCGCACTAGGATTCCATTTCGTTCTGTGTGACGATAAACATTCACACTTACCCTCGCACGTTTGGTCAAAGAAAGGAATATTCTTCGACCTGTCATTTTATGCTGAGTGAGAACGAGCCTGACGGCGATGATTGGTGCGTCGGCAATGGTTTTTGTCCATAAAAAGGGTCGTTGGGGCTGTGGTGACGTGCGCTGAATGAGAGATTAGTATTGCGTTAAGACTCTATTTATTTTCGTCTGGAAGCTTCAAACCCACGTGTGGAGCGAGCGGTGTAACCGAAACCAAACAGAAATCTACTGTTTAACAACATTTTACAGTAGACTGGTTGCCAGGCTATACAACCAAATCTGTCTTGCTATTCGATTCTTTTATCCAGATTAGTCAATTAAGTATCATGTTACATGTATGGAAGATCATGTCTCTTTCGATCCTGACTGATTTGGCCGAAGATTTTCCCACAGTAGATTGCCATTCTCTTCTGCGGTTGACTGGTTGCTAAGCTATCCTGCTTTCCAATCCATAGCTGGAGGGGGGAAAGATGGAATAATTAATTTCCCAAGTATATATGTACGTAAGTAAACGCAACGAATTGAACTGGAATTCAAACTCGGCTCTCCAATTGCATGTTCCGAGCCGATATATCTTCTGCAATACAGCGCATATCCGTCTAGTACTGTGCTTGTCTACAAAGTCTACGCACTATAGAGCAAAGTTCACCAGAATAATCACTGAAAGTATTTAGAGAAAAGGTTTATTGACGCTACTTTACGGCTTTGTGACTGAAGACGAGACGCCACATCAAGATCAATAATATTGCTGATTTTTCTTTGAAATAGACAGCAAGAGCACTGGACGAAATGTGGCCGTAGTATGGACGAATGGTGGACTTATAAATATTTACGATAGATTCATGGGAGAAAAATCTTCAAGAACGGCACAGAGAACTTTCTTATCAACAGACTTATCGAGGGATTCGATAAAGTCTTTCCAATTCATGTCAACTTAGCCTGAGATGACGTAACAAATCACTCCCATGGAGGATAGTATGAGAAGTACCGATAGGAGTCGGGTAAAGGATTTTCACGTAATTGATAGACAGAAATTTTGTTTTGATGGGGTTAAAACTATTACGCTATTAATTGCTCCAGTTAGCAACGGACTGTATGTCATCACTGAGATCAGTTGCCTTTTTTATCTAGCTTGGTTATTCAAACAGTAATATTCGGTAGCCATTTAATTTGACAAGTCGTAAATTAAAAAGTTTTTAAATCTATATAATTTAAAGATCACTTGGAAAGAATCAGTTTTTTGGTGATTTTTAAAAATTATGTTTTAGTGCATAGAATACTGCAGTCAGGTGCCCATGTTGTTCCTCTCAGTGTTCTAGAGAGGTTCAAAAGAAGAATCTGTAGTGTGATAGGTGCCGACTTGGCAGCTCTACTCCAGCCACTTTCTAATAAGCGGGATGTGACTTCCCTCTATCTATTCTACAAATATTTTCATGACTTTTGCTCCGACGAACTTAAGTCACTGGTGCCCCCACCACAAGAATTTACTTGGTCAACCAGACTGGCAACATGTTCCCCCACTATTTGCAGTTAGATCAACCAAATGCAACCGACAATTCTACTCCATCAGCTTCTTTTCTTGCACTTCCCGCCTGAGGAACTCCTTTCCCTATACTTTCTTTCCTGACGGCTACAACCTCCAAGAATATAACTGCAAAGTCAATACAAATCACTTGACTCCAGTCCTTTTTACATCACCTCCAACCTCCAAGAATATAAATGCAAAGTCAATGCAAATCACTTGACACCAGTCCTTTTTACATCACCTCCAACATCCAAGAATATAAATGCAAAGTCAATACAAATCACTTGACTCCAGTCCATTTTACATCACCTCCAACCTCCAAGAATATAAATGCAAAGTCAATACAAATCACTTGACTCCAGTCCTTTCTACATCACCTCGTATATCTTGTTCTTTTCCTTTCTCTCTACCTTCCAAATTGTCTTCACACCTATGTTCCCATCCTTCTCTTGCTCTTTCTCTGATACCCCCTGTAACTGTTTCGTCTTTCTTTTTACTCTTCCCCTGATTAAACTTTTACTCTTTTGCAACCCTGGCTCATCGGTGGCAGTACCGCCTTGCTTGGGGTGAAACGATTAAAAAAACAGTAACGTTGGAAATAGTGAAATATCTCAATGACGAATAGAAGGAAATTTAAACTCTCTCAATTACTCTCTCCTCTGATCTCAAATGAAACCACGACATTAAGTCAATAGCTAAATCCACTGCTAGGAAGGTTGGGTCACTGTGTCGGGCCAGGGATCTTTTCCCTCCTGAAACCATCCTGCATATATACAAATCAACCATTCGTCCGTGCATGGAGTACTGCTGCCATATATGGTCAGGTGCCCTCGCTGTTCATCTCCGTGTGCTTGACAGGCTCCAAAGGAGAATCAGTAATGTGATAGGTACCGACTTGGCGGCTCGACTACAGCCACTTTCCCACCGACGAAATGTAGCTTTCCTTTGTCTGTTCTATAAATACTTCTATGGCTTCTGCTCCGACAAGCTTGAGTCACTGCTGCCACCGCAACAGGTGTTTACTTGTGCAACCAGACTGGCAACTGGGTCTCACCCATTCACAGATCAACCAAATGCAGACGAAAACACTACTCCTGCAGCTTCTTTTCCGCACTTCCCGCCTATGGAACTCGCTTCCTTATTCTTGCCTTCCTGACTGCTACAACCGCCAGGAATTTAAATGCAAGGTCAATTCTCATCTCTTAACTATTTGACCCTACTTCTTTCCACACTGTCCTGTAGATCCCTTTCCTTTCTCTCACCTTCGCAACTGTCATCACACCTGTATTCCCATCCTTCTCTTGCTCCTTTCTAACTGGTTCGTCCTTCTCCTAATTCTGCTCTAATCCTTTTACTCTTATGTAGCCCCCTGCACATCAGTGGCGTTCCAGCCTTGCTCGGGGTGATATGATTAAAAAATATATTGTGGCAAACATATTCGAGTTTACATCGCAAGAATTCAATCTACAAGTTCCGCTGATATCACGGAATGCTTCTAAACATTAAATTATAACAGTGCTCTTGGTTATAATTTGATGGCTGTGTGCAATAGTACAAAATGGGAAATGCGTAAATATATTGTGTATATATATATATGTATATGTGGGGTCGGGATGGTTGGTATATAACAATATTAATATTCACTTTCCTAACTGTGCTGCTTAGCGTTACCAAAGGTGTGTAAACGGCTAGATAATATGAAAGAAAAGAAAAACTGTCAAATATGAACTTATGTAATGAAATGAACGTTTGCATGAATGGATGCAATTGGAAGGGACTCTGAACATAGAAGAGAGAAGAAGAGAGAGAATAAAATATATCAATGAAAGACGAAAACACATGAAAGCAATACAAAATTGGTGTAGAAACAAAGCTAATGAAGGCAGAAAAAGATTTATAGATAAAAAAGAAAGAAAAGAAGAAAAAAATTTGGAAGGAACAAACGAAAAAAGTAAGGGAGGAAAATTAAAAAAGTATGAAAAGACGAATTAAAGAAAATATGAAAGAAGAAAATGATTGAAAAATGGATTAAAAAATAGAATTGTCGAATCAAGAAAGAAACTGAAAGGCAAAAGAGAACAATTACAAAAAAGTAAAAAAAACAGAAGGAAATAATGAAAGATGAAAGAACGAAAGAAAGAAGAAGCAGCATAAGGGAAGAAAATTAAGTGATGAAAGAAAGAACTGAAAATCAATGACAAATGAAAAATGAATTAAGAAAATAAAGTAAAGAAAAACAGATCAGTTTTAAGAGTGTGAATGAAAGAAGTAAGGAAAGAATAAAGAACATGAAATGAAAAGGAAAGGACAAAATAGAATTATACGCTCAGATAACAAAATGATTTTATAAGAAAAATAAGCAATATAAACCCGATATATATGCAAAAAACAAAATGACATAAAAAACTATAAGAGCATTAAAAAAATATTGATCCACTTGTTTTTCTTTATGTCTTATTTTTCTTTTGATTCTTACATTTTTCTTTCTTATGCTTTTACACGAAGACATCTTTCAAATCATTTTTTTATTCCTAAGTTCTTCTTCAATGTTCGTCTGATTATTTCTTTCACAGACACGCGTCCTGAGTATGACGTTAAACTACATCCGGCGGCAGGGCCTCTGATGGGAAGATTGAAAGTTTTGAGTAGCGCGGAACCACTTTTTAACTGCTGTAGTTACCAGGTCCACCCTGATTCGGTGTGGTAGCGCCAGATAGGGCCTTAGCTATGGAGAAATTATAAACCTCTAAAAAATCAACAATACATTTTTATAATAACATAATCAACGATACATTTTTATATCAAAATAATTATCAATGCAACACTAATATATATATATATATATATATACCCAAGTATTGTTGGAATAATATTCCTTGTCAAAAGAAACACTATTTTTAAAAAACTGCTCAATACAAAAGTAGAGGTAATAATATTATTTATTCATAAATTATAACATGGATATGTTACAATATCACTACAAAAGTAGCCATTTTGTTTCAATTGTTGAAACAAAATGGCTACTTTTGTAGGAATATTGTAACATATCCATGTTATAATTTATGAATAAATAATATATATATATATATATATATATATATATATATATACATATACGTATATATATATATATATATATATATATATATATATAAATGCATTTTCATAATAAAATTAAATTTTATGCTCTGAACTATATATAAAAAAATTATATTTACTCTAAATGTATAAAATTATGTACAAGTCGGTTCTCTGTGCAGAGCCGGGAGGTTTTTTCCGTCTGAATCTATCCTGCACATTTATAAATCTACCATCCGCCCGTGCATTGAATACTGTTGCCATATCTGGTCGAGTGCACCTGCTATTCTACTTGGGCTTCTAGACAAGGTACAGAGGAGGGTCTGTAATGTGATCGATACCGACTTAGCAGACCGCTTGCAGTCTCTCTCCCACCGGCTCGACGTGGCTTCCCTGTGTCTCTTCTATAAATACTTTCACGGCTTCTGCTCCGATGAACTTAGATCGCTGGTGCCCCCTAGGTTCGAATTTGCACGAGATACTAGATTAGCAACTAGATCCCACCCTTTTACAGGGAAACCGATAAAATGCAACCGAAACTTCTACTCCAACAGGTTCTTTTCTCGCACTTGCCGACTGTGGAATTCTCTTCTACATGATTGCTTCCCCGACGGCTACAATCTCCAGGAGTTTAAATGTAAGGTCAATAGACACCTCCTAATAAACTAACTCGCTTCCATTCTTTCAAACACTCTTCCCACCCACCCAACTATCTATCACCCCACTTCTGACATTTCCTATATCTAACCACTCTTCCTATTTACCTTCCCCTATGTAGCCCCAAGCGCAATAGTGGCAGTGGAATGCCGTGCTTGGGGTGAAATGATTAAAAAAGAAAATTAAATAAATAACATAACCAACGATACATTTTTATATCAAAATAATTATCAATGAAACACTAATATATATATATATATATATATATATATATATATATATATATATACATTTTCATAGTAAAATTAAGTTTTATGATCTGAACTATATATAAAAAAAACTTAGCTTTACTCTAAATGTATAAAATTATGTACAAGTTGAAAGCAGAAAATTGCGTGCGGTATATTTAGATTTTCACATTAAAGATTTTCACATTAAAGATTTTCACATTTTGATTTTCACATTAAATAAACCATAAAGATTGATATGCCGCTAAACAAATTCAACCAACCAAAGATTTCTCAGATTCATTTCTCACCAAATAACTTTTTCAACTTTTGTCGTTTTACTCGATTTTATTAATTCCTAATAGGATCATCAGCCTTTTTACTTCCGTTTCTTTTACTCCAGTCATAAGTAGCTATGCATGATGCAAGTTTGTGCGATCATGTCTGACTTGGATTCATGATCGGCGCGGCAGAGTAATTCCCGCAGTAGGCTGACGTCACTTTCTACGGTAGACTGATTTCCAAACAAGGCTATAGGACCCAGTCTATCTTACTACTTAACCCATAGTTTTGAGGTGAAGAGATGAATTCATAGTTTTCACAAAGTATAATAATTTTTTATAGCAACTGCTCTGATGAAATCTTTTCCTTCGTATCTGGACCATATGTATTTACACGTGCTAATAGATTAGCATCGAGATCCCACCCCTTTACCGTCAAAATAATTAAATCTAAGCTCTCTTCTACTGTAATAGTTTCTTTTCTCACACTTTCCGTTTGTCGATCTCCCTGCCGTTTTCTGGTTTCCCTGATAGCTACAATCTCTAAAAAATTAAATTCAACGTTAATTACCATCTTCTATCTCCTTAATTCTTATTCTTCTCTTCTCCTTTCTTTAATATCCCCTTTTCCTTGTTTTTGTCTCTGTCCACTAGACGGGGCCTACCTTGCTTGTGGTGGAATGATTGTATTTATAAAAAAAAGAAAAATGTGATTATAACGAACTTGACAGGAATTCAAACTCAGCTCCTCGATTTCTCATTCTGAGCCGTTATCCGCCACACCACCTAACGGTCAAGGTTACAATACCAAGTGGTTACCCATCTAGTTACTGACCAGACTCAACTTTGCGTAACTTCTGAATATGGCTGTACTTCTGTTTTATTTGTCGAGATATTTTTTCAGCTTTTCAAACCTTCTTCGTTTTCTTTTCTGGCTTCCTTTTATTCTTTGACATTTTCTTCTTTGAAAGCGCTCCTGTCACATCCTTTTTTTTTCTTTCGCCACTTGATCTGTTTTTATTTCCTTATTATTATTATTATTATTATTATGTTTTCTTAATGTTGTGGAGTAGTTTCCGCACTGAGGGTTATAATAGTGCTATGTCGTTTTCTAATCGACTTAACGTACCGAAAATGATAGGAACTTGGTAATCTTCCACTGAAAGCTGACTCCTTAGTATTCGGCTAATTGCCGACTCATATCAACTGCCTAGTAGTTCTACTGAACTCGAATAGAATTCTAAAGAACACCTATGAACTTCCTGTTAACTCTTATTAATATAGGAGGAACAGTCCATTATCTGAGGAATAGGTGTGTTTCCCCATAACACTTAGTATATCATTTCTCTTTTTTATCCAGTGCCCATGCCATAACATTAGTACTTGTTTCGAAAACTATCGCCCGTTTCACACTCCACCCACGTCTATTGAACAGGTGAAGAGGCTTATCCCTTGTTTCCTGTTGAGGATGCGGTTTCCGGTTTTTCTTTTCCAATATTCTCACTGTTTTTTCAATTGGAGTAGATAGACTAAACTATCGCCCGGTTCACACTCCACCCACGTCTATTGAACAGGTGAAGAGGCTTATCCCTTGTTTCCTGTTTAGGATGCGGTTTCCGGTTTTTCTTTTCTAATCTTCTCACTGTTTTTCAATTGGAGTAGATAGACTAAACTATCGCCCGGTTCACACTCCACCCACGTCTATTGAACAGGTGAAGAGGCTCATCCCTTGTTTCCTGTTTAGGATGCGGTTTCCTGTTTTTCTCTTTTCTAATCTTCTCACTCTTATGTAGCCCCCTGCACATCAGTGGCGTTACCGCCTTGCGTGGGGTGATATGATTAAAAAACAAATGTCCAAAAAAATGGTCACTGCTCAGTCCTCGCACGGTATAAAGTTAAATAAACGATTACACATTTAGTGCGGGATAAAATACTTCCCACTCTGCAATCCTTACCACACAGACGAAATACAACCAGTCTATCACTATTTGTATGAAAGCCAAGTTAGATTCCTTAATTCCATCAGTGCAGAACCATCACACTACGACACGCTATGCCAAATTCATGGTTGTAAATCATACCTATTCCCTTTGTGTTGCCTTGATAAAGACCAAGTCCTACACATATTGCTAATTTCCCAGAACAGATAATTTATGGAACAAACTCTCGAGAGGAGGTTTCCCTGGCAACTGAAACGTTCGTTTAAATCCAGTGCAAGTTGATATATATATATATCCTTCACATCCTCATAATGTGTAATTCTTAATTGCTCATTTTCCCTCAGAAAAAAGGATTATACTCAATAACAATCTGCTTCGGGTAGCACTTTCCCCTTGGATATGGTGAACTAACAGAGATAAAGAAAAATATTAAATTAAAATTAAAGTAAATAAAAGATAAGAAAATTATATACTTTTTCCAAATATTACAGAAATTTCCCAGAAAATTCCTCAGCAATTATAGAAACATTAAATTAACTTAATACCACTCACCTATTCATTCGTTTAATTATTGAGTTTTCCATCAGCCATATTGAAAATTCTTATTAATAAAAAATCAAAGTAAAATATGAGAAAACAAAGATTGCAAACGTCCGCCAAGGCATTAGTGACATCATATTACCGATTAGCAAAAGATGATTATTAAAATGAAAATAACCTCAATGAAATTGACCGCTCTCTGTTTTTTAATGTTTTGGGATATGAAATATTAAACTTAAATTATAAGTAATAATATTTTTGTGAAAAAATAATGCATATAGAAAATGTAATTATGTAACGCAATCTAGAGGAGGTAATTCAGCATTTGGCATGTGAAACGTACAAAAAAATATTAGTAAAAACAAAAATAAAAAGCTCAGAAAGTCTATTCCTTACCGGATCGAACACAAAATCTAATCAGTTCGTACCAGTCATGAAGACCCACTATAAAATGACCTTGTGTCACATCTAACCTTGCGTGGGAAGATTGGTAAATACCGCCATAGGGCCAATAATTCCTAAAAAGTTTCTTTCGAATCCATCAAGCGGGTTTTGAGATATCTTATCCGCGGACAGAGAGACAAAGAAACACACAAACGCGACGGAATACAACACCTCTACCTTAAGACGGTGGTAAAACGGATATTCATTAATAATTAACCCAGAAGCATTAAATAATACCTCTTCTGTATTAAATTAAATGCTAATAAACTTAGCATTAATATGACAATGAGGTGTAAAACTTGATTGATTAAATCATTTTGTACGTTTATCAAATCGTTTTTCGAGAAAATTCTTAAATTTTTTTTAGAGATAATAATGGTTAATCAACATAAGTCATACTAATTAATACCTAGAGAAAATGTGGTTTAATGCCTTTCCTAAGGGTCAGTTAAGTAACATACGTTATAAACGCTTTGGGCGATCATGTCTCGAAAATTACTTGACTGGCTGGGCAGAAGATTATCCTGCAGTAGGTTGCCATTACTTTCTGCGGTAGCCCAAGTCTATAGAACCCAATCTGCCCTATTATTTAACCCATAAATGGAGAAAATAGACAGATTTTTCCCAAGAGTATTTGTGCGCAAGTGAATGCAAGGAATTCAACTAGATTTTGAACTCGGCTCCTCGATTTGTCATTCCGAGTCGATATCCACTGTACCACAACGCACATCCAAAGGGTATTTCCGCGTAAAGTTAATTTAACGACCCCGAACATCCAAGATTGCATTTGGTATTCCCAAGCGATCGTCCGTCTTGGTACTGACCATTGTTTAACTTCAGTCAGCGCAGGAAACGGTGTTTCAATGTAATGTGTTCGTAACCCAGTTTACGATTGTTTTTCTATTCTAATAAAAATCAAAATTTCAAAAATCCGTATAAATTGTCAGTTTGGGTTATAATTCTGGAAAATAGAATTTGCGGGAAATTGGGAAATTTTAAAGTTATTATCTGAAAATATGAACAAAATATTCTCAATCTTTATATGCGCTGTGTCCCCTCAAAACGTAGGCGATCATAGCTCTTCACAACTTCCTGGCTTCTGTAGCTCTTAGTAGTTTTGGTTGTTATTGCTTTTAAGTCTTGTTACATTTACTAAAGCTCACCAAGTACGTCGTTATTTGTTTTCTTGTTTCTTTTACCTTCCATTTCTCCTGTGAGTATTAGGCTTTACAAGCTCTATTTTCTCATTAGGCGCCTTAGAAAATTGCAACTCTAGCTTCTCGACACTAAGTATATTTCCTTTTTGTTACCATTTTCTCTAAAACCTCGTCGTTGCTCAAGGTTTGGTCCCTCATGTCTTCTACATCCTTCTGCAGAACCACATCTCGGTTGATTCAAGTCTCTTCTTCATTTGTGAAGAGATTGTTCAACATTCAGTGTAACGTAAAACCATACAGTTCAGTACTCTTTTCTTTGTGTCTAACAAAGTTTTCGTGTTTCTTAAAACGCTGCTTAGCTTTTGGAAATCGACTTTGACTATCCGAAAGCTTTTTCAGATTTTAGACAATATGGAGTAACACAGAGGATTTCCTAATGTTGCCAAGTTTACATATAATGTCAGAACTAATCGTATAGAGAAATATATTTGGATTTTAGTTATGTACTGAATTTAGCATAATCTGCTGCCAAGCACATCGGATAAAAGTGTTAGTAATGGATAGCGATCGGACTGAAAATTTAGAGAGCCGACTTTGAATTCCAGACGGATTACTGACATTCACTTATATACTAAAACACTTTAAATCAACTAGAAGCAAATAGCAGGACAGATTGAACCTTGTTTGACAACCAGTCTAGGAGAAGGACAATTTTGAATTCGAATCAGCTTGGAGTGTTTTGAGCTCCATTAGGCAGTCTTGCCCATGAAACGCTATTAGTAGGTGTGCTGCACCAACAACATTAAGTGGTTTTGGGACTTGTGATCGGCTGTGAATACTGGACAATATCATCGAAAATGAGGACAAAACTGG
The DNA here is from genome assembly GCA_037127315.1 of Ascarosepion bandense. NCBI lineage: Eukaryota > Metazoa > Mollusca > Cephalopoda > Sepiida > Sepiidae > Ascarosepion > Ascarosepion bandense. Next base: position 11,901,068 of record JBBBDQ010001127.1, on the reverse strand, counting down.
AAGCGGCCAAAATGTGGTTCTACAGAAGGATGCTACTGATATCGTGGACTGAGCATACAAGCAACGACGAGGTGTTAGAAAGAATGGCAACAAAAAGGAAATTGATGCTGAGCATCAGGAAGAGACAACTGAAGTTCCTGGGACATGCAATGAGGAAGGAGAGCCTGGAGAACCTGATACTGACTGGTCAGATAGAAGGAAGGAGAGACAGAGGAAGGCAGCGGATAACATATCTGCAGAGTCTGATCAGGTGGATGACGGAACGGGGGTTGCCAGGAGCAACAGGAGCAAACATACTAAGAGCCACAAGGGATAGGGAGACGTGGAGAACCATAATCGCCTACGTCCTGAAGGGACAGGGCACATAGAAGAAGAAGAAGATCCTGGGATAGGGACTAAAATCTAAATTTTTGTTGATTGTTTTTATTTTGAGATTTCGATATTTGTCCTTGTTTCTGAAATGAGATATTGAAATTATTTACATTTTTCAGACTTTTGTTCTCATATTTGTTGCCACGGATGATGGAAAATTTGAACTGAATCTTTTGTGATTTTGAGTTCAGTTAGTTGATTACTTCGATTACTTTTTCTTAATTTATTTCCTGTTTTTCTTTCGGTCAGTGTTTTATGGTAGACACAAATTTAGGATAATATTTCCGAATAGCTATGTTTCTTCGTTCTAAAATGTCTAAAATTCACAGCTAATACCTGAAATGCCACAGACAATTCGATAAATTATCCGTATTCGAACAGGAAGAAGAAAATTTTGTTTGGACAGCTTTTACCTAAGAACCGCTACTTTGTAGAAAAATCTTGAGTGGAAATAATTTTCCTTAACCTCTTCAACTTTAGGATTAATCCTTATCTTCTCAAGATACCTTCATAAAGTACTTTGCAGAAGGGACTCGAGTGAAAAACTTTCCCTTGACTTCTTCATATCCAATTTCAATCTTTGTCTTTCCTACATACCTTCATAAACTATATTGTACAATAGTCTCGAGCAAGAATGATTTACTTTAATTTCTTGAAATCAAGGGTTAATACTTATCTTCCTTACAGCAGAGTACTTTAAGTTGCTTCTGGGATTTTTATTCAGTGAAAAATCTGAAAAAGAATAATTAAATAAATTAATTTAGTTTGCAGCTGGATATTCATCGGGCAGAAGTTTCCATTTAGATTTGCCCTTCTCACGAAGAGAAAAATGTTTTATACGGTTTTCTTTTGAAGCATGAGGCATTTGGCAATAGAGATATTTAAATGAAATACAATTTCAGTTTAATTTAATTATAAAAGTTACTAAAGTAATTTAAATTCTAAATTTACCAAATTACATTTAAATACCGAATATAATTATTTAAGAATACCTGAAATGTTTTTTTAGCCAGTTTTAATTTTTGGTAAAATTGTTGTTACCTCAGGATATTCAACACATACAAAATACAGTTTATGGCACTTGGTTGTGTTGTAATTGTTAGCAAGCGTGTTACTTAGTACTGAGGTCGATCTTATTTGATAATCTATGCTTGTGTCGTACCTAATATATGCCTAGTAAATCATTATATATTTTTAATGTCTACGGTTTAGTTCTCAAATTTAAGCTAAATCATTTTAATGCGCTTGATATGGAAAAATCACCGAATAATTTTCTTGTTTTGTTTTAAGTAAATTTAGCAAAATTCATATGAAATTTTATTTTATATTGTTTTCTTCTCGAGTATTTTCAAATGTTGCTTTCTTTCTTTTTAAGGATTGTTCTGGGTGTAAATAAGCAAGTAGTTTTAATTTCGACGTTCTGAAGATTTTTCCAAGATCATCTTCATGGGTGGTAAGAGGAAATAACCACAAAACTTTTTTGTTACTGTTGTGGATTCTTGTTGAGAAACCGCACAAAATAATAAACAACAAAAACCAATATGGAGATAGAAAAAGGAGTTTGTATTGAACAAACTGGAAAGCGGGTTAGTCAATTCAAGAATATTATTAGTAGGAATAAATATATACAAGTCTTTAAGTGAAATAGTATGCCCGGGTAACTTATTCTAGCTGAGTGGAGCTCAGAGATAATCTTGTCTCTGGTTAACTTCGGTATCTGTTGGAACTCTTCGATAACTGTAACGGATCTTTACGATTACTCTCCACTGTAAACTGCAACTTCAACTTTGATTCCAGATCCTAAGATTCCCTGTTCACTTTATGGCAGGATTATATGTACACTCAGTCGAGTCCATTATCATATACAAAAGGAGGAGATCCGACAAAAGTTACTACAATTCCCCAGCCCTGAAGATGATCTCCGAAGAAGACTGAAAATAATTGGGAACATCGAGAAATTAATAATAAATTAATCTGTCAACGTTACAGCTCATTTCTTACATCTTTCAATTATAATACGTGAAAGATTATCCGTGAGTATGAACGGGTTTTATTAAAAATAAGCAGACACAATATTTGCAATTAATTTAATCTGGCATATATATATATATATATATATATATATATATATATATATATATATATATATATATATACTTAGTTAAAGTTGGACAGTGTTTTATAATTGAACGCAATAGCAGGCTTTTAAGATAGCCTTCAAACTCGTTTTTCCATCTAATGGAACAACGATTTTGCACGGTGTAATTTTCTCCATTGGCAAAATTCGAAAGGTTCCAAGTGCCATCATACGTTTTGCTGGAGAAAATATCTGCGATTTTCGGCCAGAGAATAACACCTTCATGTCCTTTGAATATTTTACTATCGTGCAAAAAGCATCATAGTGGAGGTATATGTTTATTTATTCTTCAAACATCAGGGAGAAATAAAGAGGAAATAGCGCAAGTCAAGTAACTTTCGTAACTCCATGACTGAGCTCATTAACAGGCAATAAAGATAGCGTTCAAACGTAAAACACATTCGCTGCTTGGTGCTGACATCAGTGTTTATTTTAAAATTCCATACGCTCTATCTCAAATCTCCATTTTACTTATGATGATACCATGCCGTAAAACTATATATATATATATATATATATATATATATATAGAATAAAAAGTGCGAGAGGCAGTGAACGTATATATTTATTGTTGCTGTTATTATACCTGTTATGATAATTTAAGTCTCCACAATGGCATTTGTTGCGTTACACGTGTTCCGAGTCTAAGACTGACTCTCTTCAGGCGAATAAATTTGTGTCTTTACGTATCGAGTTCCTTTTGTTCTGAGGGCCAAGTTGTTGTTTGTAAATAAGTAAGTAAGTAGAAAAATAAAAGTAAAAAATAAAAAATAAAACAAATCAGTAAAATTAAAAAAATAAGATAAAATAAATCAAATGTTGGCGTGTTGAATTGTCTGTGTTTTCTCACATCAGCACGTGTATAAATAGATAAACAGATAAATAAATAAATAGATGAATGAATCAAGTGCTTACCCCAATATGAAATTATTTTGGATTGGGGTTCCCTAATTAGTACGTTAAAATTATCTTCTAGGCGCCTTCTTTATCTACAAGTCTCTTCATCGGTCAGTTGGCTGTTTTTATTGCTTTGACGGTGTTTTGAACTTGACCTTTGTGTGTGTGTGTGTGTGTGTGTGTTTGTGTGTGTGTGTGTGTGTGTGTGTGTGTGTGTGTGTGTGAGCATTTTTTGATTTCGTCATTATGTTTTAGAATTGTTTTTTATGGGTCATCTGGTCCTTTTTTATTGTTTGGAGTTATTTGAATTTGGAGTGTGTGTGTGTGTGTGTGTGTGTGTGTGTGTGTGTGTGTGTGTGTGTGTGTGTGTATATCTATGTGCGTGTATGTGGGTGTATGTATGTGGGTGTGTATGTATGTGTGTTCCTGTATGTTTTTCGCTGTTTGTGTGTTTTTCATGTTGTTTTGTTGGACGAAGTCTTGTATTTTTTATGAATATATATATATATATATATATATATATATATATATATATATATAGTACTGTGCAAAAGTATTAGGACAAAAACTATTTTATCTTTTATGAGGCATATTAACAAAAAATAAACAATTTAATTCAAGCAGTTTTATTTGAATTACTCAACAAATGCTTTAACAAGAAAAATACTTGTTACAAAACAAATGTAATATTTAGTATAATATCCTTTTTTCTTTAATCACAGCCTTCATTCTGTCAGGCATTGACATCACATGCTTCTTCAATGTATATAATGGTATCTCCGGCCAAGCACCTTGTATTTATTCCCAAATAAGAAAAAAGTCAGTCATATTCTCGGATAATAGAATAATGAGTAGTTTCAAAAAACTTGTTTCATAGAAAATAGGAAAAAAATAAAAATAGCTTCTCTTTATTATATTTCTTTACATCTAGTTTTAAATAATCAATATTTATTAGCAATTTACTTGGCGTTTTACACTGAATTTGGATTTCATTGATGTTTTTAGGAAAATCACCCCTGTTCTAATACTTTTGCACTTTACCGGTAGTGTGCAAAAGTGTTAGGTCGGGGGTGATTTTTAAACTTTATTTTGTTTCCTCATAAAAGATAAAATAGTTCTTGTCCTAATACTTTTGCACAGTACTGTATATAAATTAAAAGTGGACATTGTAGACAACACCCAACGTTAGTAGTCTGTCTTATGCTTAACACATCACTCAATGAGTTCCGGACCTGAGATATAGATGGCGTCACTGATAAAAACCCATATGATTTTTATGACGTACCCACCTTTAAGTAGCGTACGGCTATATCGTGTTGCATACACAGGTTCCCGTCCGACCACCGAAGTTAAGCAACATCGAGCCTGGTCAGTATTAAATGGGTGGCCATTTGGGAATACCAGGTGCTGTAAACGTAAGGACCAAGAATGGTCCACCGGCCCTCCAGGCTTGGGGGTTGGGTGCAGGGCTAACAACCCTGCCCCGTAAAAAAACAGTTTGTTACAGAAACAGCAACAAAAAGTTGCTGTCCTCTGCACCATCTGGGTGTTATTGGATAAATGATGACTTTTAAGTAGCACGTTACACAATTTGGGTCCAATTAGGTTATTAGTTTACAAATTACAGCTATTTAAGTGAAGTTACTGTTGCAAATTTTCAAAGCAATGTAAAAATCTGAATTTTGTGTGTATACTGACTTTAAACGCAGTCGTACAGTCACAAATGATGTTGAACACTAAGGTCGCCCAAAATCAGCAAAACCTCCAAAAATGTACAAAAGATGTACAAACTTGTTTTGGCCGATCGTAAATTGAAGTTGCGTGAGATATCAGACGATTTGAACATATCAGAAGGCAGTGTATTAACCATTTTGCATGAACATTTGTCAGTGTTCATAGCGGGTGCTGTGTTTGCTCACAGTCGATCAAAAACCACAACGCATCGACGATTCAGAGCGTTGTTTGCAACAGTTTCAACGAAGCAAGAGTAAGTTTTTGCGTAAATATGTGACAATGAATGAAACGTGGTTCCACTGCTTTACTCCGGAGACAAATTAGCCGTGGCCTGAGTGCACAGCGGCGGGTGAAAACCGTTCAAAGCGATCAAAAACGCAAACATCATTAGGCAATATTTTGGCCTCCGTATTTTGGGATGCACAATGAATTTTGTTCATTGATTTTCTTGAGAAAGGAAAAACCATCAATAGCGAATATTATATAGTATTATTGATGCGTTTGAAGGAAGAAATCGCCAAAAATGGCAACAAATGAAGAAGCAAAACGTTATCTTTTACCAAGACAAGGCACCGTTTCACGAGTCGATCGCAACGATCGCAAAACTACATGAATTGCACTTCGAATTGCTTCCACATCCACCTTTTTCTACAGATTTGGCTCCAAGTGACTACTGGCTGTTTGCAGACGCCAAAAGAATGCTCCATGGAAAGAGATTTGACTCCAATAAAAACGTCATGTCGGAAACTGAGGTGTATTTTGAGGCCAAAGACAAATCGTTCACCATAAAATGCATCAAATTGTTAGAGAAGCGTTGAAATCGGTGTATCACCCTAGAAGGAGGCTCTGTTGATGAAAAAGTCGAATTTTGCTTAAAAGTTACTTTTTTAGTTAGAGCTTATTGTGTGATGTGTTATACGCAATAAAAAATAATAAATGGTCAGTTTGGAAAACCTTTATGAAGCCACTTTCCCACTGACGGGATGTGGCTTCCCTTTGTCTGTTCTATAAATATTTCTATGGCTTCTGTTCCAACGATCTTAAGTCACTGGTGCCTCTTCAACAGGTGTTTACTCGTGCAACCAGACTGGCAACTGGGTCTCACCCATTCACAGTTAGATCAACCAAATGCAGACGACAATTCTACTCCTGTAGCTTCTTTTCCCGTACTTCCCGCCTGTGGAACTCGCTTCCTTATTCTTGCTTTCCGGACGGCTACAACCTCCAGGAATTTCAATGCAATGTCAATACTCATCTCTTAACTACTGGACCCTAGTTCTTTCCACACCGACCTGTATATCCTTTCCTTTCTCTCCACCTCGGCAACTGTCATCACACCTGTATTCCCATCCTTCTCTTCACTCTCCTCTAATCTTTTTCTCTTATGTAGACCCCTGCACATTAGTGGCGTTATCGCCTTGCTCGGGGTGATATGATTAAAAAAAATTCAACCTCTTTCATTATTTATTTGGCTTCATTATCCTTTTTGTAGAAGTGGAATAACTTTAAGTTATAAAAAAAAAGTTTGTACTTTATTAATTACATTATTATCTACGCGTATGCACATATAAATTACGCAAAGTATACATTAAGTTGCCATAAGGTAAACCTTCGACTTACAAAGAAAATGGCGCATAAATGCATGCTAACTTAATAATAGTCAGTCAGTTAAGTGCCATAAGTGAAACACGCTTGGGCTATCATGTCTCGAAATAGACGTGACTGACTGGACAGACGATTATCCCGCAGTAGGTTGACATTGTTTCTGCGGTGTATTGGTTGCCAGCGAAGGCTATAGAACCCAATCTATCCTATTATATAACGAACCCAATCTATCCTATTATATAACCCATAAGTGGAGAGAAGAAACGGATTAATACCTTTTCTAAGGGTATTTGGGCGTAAGTGAATGCAATGGATTCAACTGGAATTCGAACTCGGCTCCCCGATTTCTCGTTCCGAGCCGATATCCACTGCACCACAACGCACATCACGTTAATAGAATAAATCTATATGCTATGGACTGAATTCTGAAAATTTTATTTCGAATTTTGTTTTTTAAAAATTAGGCACTTCATCGATATAATTTGTACTGAATTTTACAAATTTACTTCTCGATTTAATATCATGTATTTTGGTATTTTGACATTAATATTTTATTCATTTTAATCCTGAAAATTTTTTTAAGGTATTTCGTTATTCAGTCAGGATACTGAGATATGAAATTTGCAATTTTAATATTTATTTTTATTATATTTTTACATTATTGATAATTATATTTTTAGAAATTTCGACAATTAATCTGTATGTAGTACACTGGAAATCCATGCAAAAGGGAATGAAAGAGACATGACTGACTGAGCAGAAGATTATCCCTCAGTAGGTTGCTATCGCTTTCCGCGTTAGACTGGTTGCCGACCAAGTCTATAGAACCCAATCTGTCCTATTATTTAACCCATAACTGGAGGGAAGAGACGGATTAATATCTTTCCCAAGGGTATTTGCGCGTAAGTGAATGCAAGGAATTCAACTGGAATTCGAACTCGGTCCCCCGATTTCTCGTTCCGAGCCGATATCCACTGCGCCACAAAGCAAGTACACTGGAAATCCCTGCAAAAGGGAATAAAATATCAGAACAGACGAATAGAAAATACCGAGTTTTCTGTGTCGATCTTTATCTATATCTTAAGTCCTAAGAGACAAAAACGGATGAATTCTGTTCATGTAGAAAACTAACTATAGCAGAATCACAGTCAAACATTGTAATTCGATAAGAGGTGATATTTGAGGGTGGGGGGCGATTAAGATCGAACCAACTACCTACAGTTACCTGGTCTGCGTTATTTCCTTTTTATTTCTCCGTGATGTTTCAAGTTAACATAAACTTACACCTCTACGATGATGCTTCTTGAACGATGGTCACATTACAACAGACATGAACGTGTTATTCGCTGGTCGAAAATCGCAAATGATCCCCTCCAGCAAAACGTATAATGGCACTTGAAACCTTTGGAATATTGCCACTGGAGAAAATTACATCGTGCGAAATCGTTGTTCCATTAGGTGGAAAAACGAGCTTGAATTCAATAAGTGGAGAATTCAAACACAGAGGGCAAAGATCCACCACAAAGAGTGCATTACTTCAATATGGAGAGTCACTTACTGGCCCTCTCAAAATCTGTTTACTCTTCCTATGTTATTAGAGAGGCAGAGATGTACTATTTATTAATAAACGAGCCAGCAGTCGCCGGCAGAATTGATTTTCATATGCGAATCAATTAGATTGAGTTCGTTAAGTAGGTGTCTCAAGAGAAATGAACCAAAAACTTGACATTTTTCTGTTTTCTATTCGGACTGTTCGTCTTAAGGGGGACAAACGTTATGTATAAACATATTTGAAATTCAACAACTTCAAAACTCAAGATCTAATCAAGGTAGAGTGTTACTGAATAGCCCGTGTAATATGAACGAAAGATAAGAGGGTAGCAGCGAGGATTGCAAGTATATGATGAATATAAACGGATTACCCGTGTCGGATTTAGGCCATACGAATAATCCAGGCCAATAGAATTTGGAGCAAACTTCATTACGTATGTTCGAGTTATTTTTAGATTTTTTTAAATTTTAGTTTAAATTATTTCAATTTTGTTCAAAGAAACGCCATTAAATTTGTTTTAATTTTCTTTTTCATTTTTATCAAGAGCCCAAGAATAGACACACACATACACATGTATATATATATATATATGTGTGTGTGTGTGTGTGTGTATGTATATGTAATTTACACTGTAATTGGCAAGATGTAACCGTTAGTTCTATGCTAGTTCTATGCTAGCAGGTCTTCAACAATTTAGATGCAATGTCAGACGTTATTTATTTTCTTTACTCTTCTGTTAGCAATGTTTGTCTCTTTTCGTATGCTTCTACACTCAGTTAGCCACTTGTGTCATAGTGGCTTTACTATCTTACAAAGAATGAAATGATTATATATATTTATATATATATATATATATATATATATATATATAATCATTTAATTACTTAGTTTATGCCCGTAATTAAATTAGACCAGTACACAGTTGTAGTAAAACGTGTTCAGTACAATTATATTGTAGAACTTTTGAATGTTTTTCATTAGTAGACGAGTTATTACGCGACCAAGTGTCTCTACCATGTAGTAGTTTCATTAGTTTAAAAACAAACTTGAATTCAATAAGTGGAGTATTTAAACACAAAGGTCCACCACAAAGTGTACATTATTTCTATATGAAGAGTCACTTGTTATCTTTTCGATGTTGTTAAAATCGACCGACAAAGAACAACATCGAAAAAGAAAATATCCTTGAAAATAGGCAGTAAGTGGGTGAAATCGCTTGGTTAGCCGAAAAGTATGGAATATTTTTCCATTCCTTATCTCCAGCAAAAAAGAAACATGTAAGAATACAGGAAAATAGAATAAAAAAATAGTAAAATGTTCCTTGTCGGTCGTTTTATACATGTTTCGTTAAAATCAGCCGACAAGGTAGAATTTACTAATTTTTTATTTAATTTTTCCAGTATATATATATATATATATATATATATATATATATATATATATAAATTTATCAGTTTGTCTGACGATCGCAAAAGTGTGAAACCCAGGGTTACAAACTCACACCTATCTATATGAGTATATATATATATATATATCTATATATATATTTGTAATTTGTATTTTTGTGGAAGTGGGGGGAAATCTGACGCAGACATACATATATATACATCTGTACACCCATCAACGCGCGCAAGGACACACGCACACACGCACACACACATACACGCGCGCGCGCGTTCGGTAACTGAGGCTTGCATATACATACACATGCGAATCGTGCGGGGTTCGGTATATATATATGTATATGTGTGCCGTTGTACACATACATACTCATTCAGTTGGTCTATTTGAATAGTGTAGCGATGATAGATAGATGAAAGACTAGATGAAAGATAGATGAAAGAATAAACCGATTAGCCGAACACCAAGCTTTCATAACAGCAAAAGATCACAAAATCAACTTCGTAGAAAGACCTGCATTCCGATTAATAAACCCGGCAAAAAGCGAAATAGGAAAAATCAGCAAAAAAATATGAGAATCTATCGACACCAACTTAAGGAATAAATTAGACCTTAACCAATGGAAGAATACCAAAGCTGTCATCGAGTGTTTTACAACAATAACAAACAAGGACAAAACCACTTTCATCCAATTCGACGTCGTGGACTTCTACCCATTCATCACAGAAAACATATTAAATGAGGCTATACAACTGGCAGGACAGCATATAAAAATTACAGACGAAGACATTAAAATAATCATGCACAGCCGCAAATCCCTACTATTATCCAATAATGAACCATGGAGAAAAAAACAAAACCACGACTTATTCGATGTAACATTGGGTAGCTACGATGGATCAGAGACGTGCGAATTAGGAGGCATACTCATTCTTTCACACCTATCCTGATAAGAGAACCCAATGGTCCCAAATTAGATAGATTTAAGAAAAAAATAGTAAACGCTCTAAAATCCATTGGATTCAAAATGGAAATAAAGGCAGGTATAAAAACAGTAAACTTCTTAGATGTCACCCTTAACTTGGACAAAAATACATATGAATCATACAGAAAAGATAATGACGATCCAACTTACGTACACACATCCTCCAACCACCCACCTTCAATCATCAAACAAATACCCATATTAATTAGCCGCAGACAATCTGAAAATTCATTTAACATACAGATTTTCAATAACAAAAGAACACCATTCGACGAAGCACTAAAGAAATGTGGATACAAACAACAACTACAATATACACCTCCGCAACGAAAAAGCAAAAACAGAAAAAGAAATATCATCTGGTTTAATCCACTATACAACAAATCCGTCAAAACAAACATAGGTAAGACATTCCTGTATTTCATAGAAAAACACTTCCCGGTGACAAACCGATTAGCAAAAATATTCAACAAAAACAACTTCAAAATTAGTTACAGGTGCACAAAAAATATTACACAAATAAGTAGGCATGTACGCGGATGATACCACAGTTTACTCTCGCTTCGATAAAAAATCTGGTATTGGTGATAAGGCGAACCTCGCTGCCGTGATTGAGAAGGACCTCCAATCCGTGGTGGATTGGGATAAGAAATGGCTCGTAAAATTCAATTCTTCCAAAACGAAGCTGCTGTCAATTAACCACCACAGACAACTGCACCTCCCTCCCATTAGCATGGAACAGGCTTGCCTCCCAGAGAGTAAATCACTACGCCTGCTTGGCCTGACACTCTCAGCGGACCTCAAGTGGAATGACTACGTCGAATCCATTGCTAAATCCGCAGCTATGAAAATCGGCTCTCTGTGCAGGGCCCGGAAATTCTTTCCGCCTGAATCTTTCCTGCAATTATATAAATCCACCATCCGCCCGTGTATTGAGTACTGCTGCCACATCTGGTCGGGTGCCCCTTCTATTCTCCTCGGGGTTCTTGACAAACTACAGCGTAGAATCTGTAATGTGATTGATATCGACTTGGCTGACCTCCTGCAGTATCTCTCTCACCGGCGTGACGTGGCATCCCTGTGCCTCTTCTATAAATACTTTCATGGCTTCTGCTCTGACGAACTTAAATCACTGGTGCCCCCTAGATGTGAATTTGCACTCGATACTAGATTGGCAACTAGGTCCCACCCTTTTACAGTGAAACCGATGAAATGTAACCGCAATTTCTACTCCACCAGCTTCTTTCCTCGCACTTCTCGCCTGTGGAATTCCCTACCGCATGCTTGCTTCCCCGACTGCTACAACCTCCAGGAGTTTAAATGTAAGGTCAATAGACACCTCCTAACACACTAACTCACACCCACTCTCACCAACTCTCTCCCTATGTACATCCTAAGTCGTCTATCACCCTCCTTCTGACATTTCCTATACCCAATCCCTCTATGCAACTCCCTGCGCTATAGTGGCAGTGGAATGCCTTGCTTGGGGTGACACGATTAAAAAAAATATAAAATAAAAAGCCTCAACAAAAAATTAACAAACTACAAAAATACAATCGAAGAAGTTCAATGCAACTGCAGAAACGGAACTACATGCCCACTCCAGAGAAATTGCCAGCAAACAAATATAGTATATAAAGCCAAGCTAAGTGCAAACAACAACACTATGTACTACATCGGTGCCACTGAGGGACCATTTAAGAAAAGAAATAACAACCACAATCTCTCATTCTCCAACAGTAGCAATTATATATCATACCCCACAAAAGAACTTACTAAACACGAGATCAGAACTAATTTCCAAATGCAGACATGAAAATAAATACCTATTATCACACTTTATACCAAACGGATAAAAAAAAAATCACACGTCTCTGCCATAGTAAAATTAATAATTAATAAACACTAACAAGCATTCCAAATTAGAAGTTCTACCATTTAAATATACGCAACCACAAAAAATAATAAAACAAGTCAATAACCGCCTTTAAAACAAAAATAACAATACAGCCTTAAATAAAATAATAGCAACTCTTACCTACCATAGTTTCACACAGAACCCATCATACGTACATATGTACGTACGAGAAACCGACAACTATTCGCGCGTTGACGTTGACATCGTTACACTATTCGAATACACCAACCGAATGAGTATGTAGGTGTGCAACAGCACACATATACATATATATACCGAACCCCGCACGATTCGAATGTGTTTGTTTTTGCAAACCTCAGTGACCGAACGCGGGCGCGTGCGCGCGCGTGTGTGTGTGTGTGCGTGTGTGTGTGTGTGTCCTTGCGCGCGTTGATGGGTGTACAAATATATATATATATATATATATATATATATATATATGTCTGCGTCTGTCGTGACGACAGATTTCCCCCACTTCCACAAAAATACACGAATATAACCAATATTTTAAAAAAATTAATCAGTTTGTCTGACGATCGTAAAAGCGTGAAACCCAGGGTTACAAACTCACACCTATCTATATGAATATGTCTGCTCTATCATTGATATTGAGCGCTTTTAAATAAGTACCACGCATATATAATATGTAAACAATATAATATATATAACAAATTGCATATATATGTTTATATATATATATATATATATATATATATATATTGATATTTATAATTATATACATACACTTTTCACGTATGTAGATAGATAGATAGATAGATAGATAGATAGATAGATAGATAGAATTTGTTATATATAATATTATATAATACTAGCAGTATAACCCGGTGTTGCTCGGGTGTAATGAAAGCTTTAAAACTAATCCATGGTCCTGGAACTCAGAATTTTTGGACGTTGACACGAAAGGCTAAAAAGCAATAGTTGTTAAAAATTAAAGCGAAACCGTTGATTGAAAGAAAAATGAATGGATGTAAGTCAAATTATGATTTCCTACTATCGATATCAAATAAGTTTTTTTCGTCGTAAACTGAATTTTGAAGGTTAAATAATGCCTCTGAGTAAATGGTCTCATGGCTGAGACTAAGTACTACAATTATACCTACTTAGAGCCAAACTCGAAGCAAAAACTAAAATAAAAGGACTGAAAAAAATACAGACATACAGGCAAATACAGACATACAGGCAAATAAACAGACACCCAGACAAACTTCTTGTATTTTATATATATATATATATTATCAATTTTCTGCACTATTGTAAGAGAAAAAATAATGAATGCGGTGGGATAAGAAACTCATTTACATGTTTTCTTCATCTTTGTTGCAATATTTATAACTTTTCAGCCGTTGTACGCTCCCACCTTCTACAGGTGATTTGAATTTCAATCTTAACACTTTATTTTGTTCACCGGGGTAGATTGTTCTAGCTCTATATATCATGCCTCTTCCAGCTATCTCAGTTTCAGTTATCTCTTTTTAACTTGACTCGATAATATTTTTCTCCACAAAATCTCACAACTGTTTGGGTCAAGTCACTGGATCCAACCAACGCTTTTATCCTCTGGGCTATTTTACCTAAAAGAGTTATCTAGACTGGAGGGGAATTCAAACACGGTTCGCTAATTTTCACGTTCTAACTTGCTAATTACTACATTATTTGCACATCTAAAAGCCGGTCCTGATTAAAGGCTTTTGCTTATATAATCCATCAATATCCATTAACCTTAGTTTTGGGGTCATCAAGCAGATTTTTTCTACTACACATATTGATAGCCTCTATTCATTTCAAAATTGCATAAAATCACAACTAGTTTTGCGATATTTGCCCAAAGTCGACAGCACACATTTTGTTTTCCTTGTTAAGCAATTTTATTTATGTAACTATTAAAAAGTTACTGTAGATCATGGATATGACTTTTATTTTTTCAATTTTTCAAAGTAAAATACAATATCCAAAGAAACAGAAAACGGTCATACCACGTGAAAAATTATATTCTTTATTTACGATATTTTTACAATATCCAAAAGGGTCTTTACGTCCTCCAGGCCTACAATTTATTTTCCAGCATAGAACATCTTTATCACAGACAAAATGGGTTATTTAATACCGAAATTTAAATTTATGGAAAGCATTAGTAATTTCTTTAATAATAATGTATATCTGGTAATATTTGAATTTTACAAAAATATATTGCTGGTAATATTTTACTATGAAAATGCATTGTTCGTAATTTTACTATAAAATTTGTTATGCTTTCATAATGATTTGACCCCAGTTTAAGGATTAACTATTTGCTCAAAGCAGGGAAATTAACAAGTACTACCATCTCAGGTCAGGGTGTAGCTGGAAACAACAATAATTAAGAGATGGTCCCACGCTTCTCAAAAACTTCCAATATCCTTGTTGTTGGATTTCAGTCAATTAAGTGCCATAATTGATACACGCATTGGGCAGATTATCCCGCAGTAGGTTGCCATTAATTTCTGCGGTAGACTGGTTGCCAGCCAAGGCTATAGACCATAATCTTTTCTTTTATTTAACCCATAATTGAAGGGAAGAGACGGATTAATACCTTTCCCAAGGATATTTGCGCATAAGTGAATGCTATTGGGTGTAGTTTACTGTAATATCCAGGGCTAAAATATAGAAGTAATGTCTGTAGTAATGAGTGTACTTAGATCACCACCAAGAAAATTAAAACAGCGCTTAAGGAAATTAGAACGGAGAACAAGATTGTAGACGTTTAGAAGTTTACCATCATCTAATATGCAAAAATTCGAAAAGTTTCTAGAGTTGCAAGGAGACTTGTTGGCACTTTGCTTCAAGAAAATATGTTCCATTGACTAAATCAATGTGCGACACAAAAAAATAAATAATAATAATAATAATAATGGAAAAGCGAAGCAAATCTTCTTCTTCATGTACCGTGTCCATTCAGGACGTAGGCGATCATGAACTTCCACTTGCCTATGTCTCTTGTCGCTCTCAATATCTTTTCTCTTGGTGTCACTTCTAAGCTCTGCTCAGCCAACCATTTTGCTCAGACCTACCAAGTACTTCTCGTGCTATTTTTCCTCTAACTCTTCTTCCATTTATCTGACCTATGAGTATCAAGTTCTTTAGGCCCTCCTTCCTTATTACTTGTCCCAGGAACCTCGTTTGTTTCTTCCTGATATTTAGTATCAGTCTTCTTCTCTTTTGCATCCTTCCAACACCCCACGTGCTCTGTCCATGCTATCCTCATCATCCTTCTGTAAAACCACATTTCTTCTGCCTCTCCTCTTTTGATAATTTTGTATGTAAGAATTGATGTGAAAGTAAGAAAATGCTTTAAATATGACAAATATTCACTTTCTTTTATATTATTATAACAAGTTTCTATAATCATGTTCCAGAGCTTCTTTAGTTCAGATTCTGGTATTTATTCTATATTTTTATTTTCTTGTCTCACACGGAACAGCCATGTCAATCATTTGGTACTTGCTATTCTCCTTATCTATAACTGTAGAGTAGAGGTTGTGGGGGGTGTCAGGTACAAGACCACTTCCAAGCATAGCTGAAAATCCTCACATTTAAAGATATTATCAGATTGCTGAAAAAATAAGTGGAATTTTTTTGCTGTTAATGCTATTACATATGGGTGAAAAGAAACATTCTCATTGACAAATTCATGCCGCTTGGTAGTTAAAATTGTTCAAAGAGAAATGTAGGTATTTTAAATGTCCACAGAAGTTTTGAGTTCATGGTTGTGTAGTAGCAGAACGTAAAGTCTTCTTAAGTTCCTTCCTCTTTTTGGTTGGTCGGCGACAGAGTGAGAGAGAAGGTAAAATAAATAAAGAAATTGAACTTATAGCAGGCAGAGTGTTCATGTTGTTGTTTTCTTTGGCGTCGTGGAGTGAAAAAAAAAGAAAATTGAAAGTGAAGGTCGAATGAATCTATGATGCGCCCTTATGTCCGAGTGGCGTGGAGTGAAATTTCTTTAGTTACATTGACGCAAGATCGGTCAGCTAAACGGCTCCAATACTGACTGACTTTGAACGGTCACCGATGTGGTATAAATAGTGAAGCTTTCCATGTTGCCGGCTCCAGCAGGCCTTTTCACTTCTAGATGTGAAAAAAACGTTTGACTGTCGTCATATATGAATTTTCTATTTGCTATCCAATTAGGATCCAGAATTTTGCTTTTCTTGTGTGCTTTTCTTGGTCTGGGTTTTTCTAAAAGGTTTTTAGTCGTTTGAATCTACTTTTGTCTGTGTGCAATGTTACTTTGACTGTTATAGTTGGGTTTTTCAAAATGCTTTTAGTCGTTTGAATCCGATACTACGAGTGTGTAATTTTACTTTGTGTGTTTTAGTTAACTGTTGGATGATATAGGATTTGTATCCTATAAGGCCTTCACGCTTCAATGACGTAATTATTATAAGGTTTACAGTGTTGGTCATAATTCCAATTCTCTTCAACTACTTTTCAGTTTTCTAGCTGGTGTTCCAAGCACACCCATTACTACAGGAATTAATTCTACATTCATGTTCGATGGTTACTTCAACTCAATAGCCAGATCTAAAATAATAAGGTCGAGTCTTCATGCTTCAGAGCTAGGATCTATCTGCACTTAGAAATCCAGTGACATGTTTTGACTGTCATTTTTATCACTGTCTTTTGCTGAGGTTCATCTCATTTTCTTTACACTGAAGCCAAACGTACTTCCAAATAAAGTCTTCTCAGTTAGTGAGTCGGTTAATTGCTATACGTGATCCACGCTTTGGCGACCATGTGTCATTCGATCCATGAATGATTAGGCAGAAGATTTTCCTGCAGTAGGT
This sequence comes from Ascarosepion bandense, assembly GCA_037127315.1. Classification (NCBI taxonomy): domain Eukaryota; kingdom Metazoa; phylum Mollusca; class Cephalopoda; order Sepiida; family Sepiidae; genus Ascarosepion; species Ascarosepion bandense. The sequence continues at coordinate 11,883,626 of JBBBDQ010001127.1, read as the reverse complement.
TGGCACGTTTATCTGCGGCAGACTGGTTGCCAACCAAGGCTATAAATCCTAATCTGTTCTGCTACTCAAACCATAGTTCCTGATTTCTTTTTCAGAGCCGATATGTATTGTACCACAAGGCGCATCCACTCTTACTAGTCCAATAATGTCGTTACTTATAATCCTTTTGTATAATTGGTGTAACTCAGCAACTAGTGGGTTTGCCTCATAGCTTGCTCAAAGATCCTGAATTTGTTTCTTTCTTGTCACCCATCTATACTGGTTCTGATTGCATTCATTCTGATGGCGTGCTCTAGTGCTGTAGATATTCTCTCTTTAGAAAAGAATTTTAACCAAAAATCACTTCTCAAGAAGAGAAATTGCCTGTGTCAACCAAAAATGTGCATTGTGATGCAGTGGATATCGGCTAGGAAAGCGAAAACGGGAAGCCGAGTTCGAATCCCGGTTCAATGCCTTGCATTCACTTACGCTCAAATACTTTTGGGAAATGTATTGATCGATCTCTTCTCTCCAGTTATGGGTTAAATAACAAGATAGATTGGTTTCGCTGGCAACTAGTATACCGCAGAACCTGGTAATGCCAACCTACTGCTGGATCTTCTTCCGCCCAGTCAGTCATGTCTCTTTCGAGACATGACCACCCAAGCGTGTATCATGTATGTTACTTAACTGAGTGGCTACCGAAAAAGAAAACTTGAAGCTTCTTTTCTTTTAACTTGCCATTCTTCTACATCTTACGTTTTTGCTTTTCTACAACAAGAGTCACATTATCATTTCACACTTTCCAGACACCATCCACTATATATGTAGCCTGTCAGAACTAATTTATGAAAGGTATAATTATTATATTTCAGAGCAGCTAATGACACAATTTCTTCAAAACGTATTAACCCCCTGCTTTCCTCTCTTTCAGTAATCTACAGCCTTTCGGCTTCGCTGTTTGGTTTCCGAATCTTATGCATATTTCTCAACAGATTTGTTGTTCTATCCATCTCCACTAATTATGAATTATTCCAGGCTTCAGAATATCGTAGCAAAAAGATTATCCAAGTACTAATTCCTTTTCTTGTAAAGCGTCTATGTTAATATCCTATTATAATTTTTCTTGTCCCTACCTTCGTTAATACGCACGACCGTTACGGCCTGTCAGTACCTCATAAATGATGGACTGCTTTATTTGCTTTGAAAAAAGAAAAAAGAACGAAAGAATGATACAATGAGAAGATAGAAATGCTTAACGGCTTGTTCAGTGAAATGGAAAAAGTTGACAACTTAAAAATAATTCCATTTTTTTTTTAAATTAAGAAATAGGAATACATATTTATGAATTTTCAAATTTTCAAATAATTAATGATGCGATATGCGATACGATGGTTAGTCGGAAATCTATCGACAATCCTACCCGACACAACACAGTCAATAATTGCTGTACTCAACCCTTGGTGTTGTTTGTGAATGGCATGGACTTATTTCAATACAGACGTAGATCGCCGGTCCTGCATCCATGTGATTTTATATACGGGGGACCATCTGAAAGTAGATTACCGAAAAAGGTACAAGACTTCTGCCAAGTCACCGACTCCTAGTACTACTACTAATGATAATTGCTGAAGAGTGCGATGTAAGAAAAGAAAACGAAAAGAAAATATACAGTATTTTACAACGTTTTACAATTTTCTGACAGTGTGTCTGTTTCGTCAACTTATGCTTTAAAAAAACATACAAGTACTATATATGTACTATATATATATATTATATACATATATATATATTATATATATATTATATACATATATATATATATAGATATATATATATATTATATATATTATATACATATATATATATATATATATATATATATATATATAATCTTTGTTCCAATGACATAAGGCTTGAGAAAAACGGTCAACGCGACAAAACTGCAGAAACGCACGGAGCGTGAATGGAAAGCAACTGAAACGCGAGTAACATGATGGGAAAAGCGTAATTAGTAAGAGCAATTCTTTTAGGACGTAGGCAATAATTGACCTCACTTATCTCTAGCCCTTAACATATTTCCCCTAAGTATCTCTCCCAAAACTTGCTCTGCCATCCACTTGCTCATGACTATCAAGTATATTTCATGTTGTTTTCCCCTGTCTCTCTTTCCCTCTATCCGTCTTATGACATATTCCACTGATCAGTTTATTTAAAAAAATTAATAAATAAAAATAAATAAAAAAACATCACACATATTTTTACATAGATAAAACTCTTCAAAATGTGGGAATTGTATTTGTGAGTACACTTTTTATATTTCTGTAAGGTTTGCGCTACCTGGAAACCCTTCAATGGGTTTATCAGAAGCTTTTTTATATATATTTTTTCTTCTTTTTCTTCTTCTTCTTCTTCTTATTTTTTTAAAATTTCTGTTGTATGCGCTTTTTCTTCCGGGTCACAACCAGAGACTTAAGGTCTGAAATGGTTTCATGATATCATCCATTGATCATTTTTGTGAAAAAATAAAAATAAAAATGAGATCACACACATCTAAACTTATTTATAAAAGGAACTTTGTCTGTGTGTGTGTGTCCGTTACCTATAGACTCCAAAACGGCTGAACCGTTGTGAATCGAAAATCAATAATAGAAAATCAATACTCGAAAAAATCGGGTTATAGACGGAGTGGTCCGATTTTAATCAAATTTAATACATTCATACACAAAGACATAAGAAACGATATTCAGAAGTTTCAAGGTTGCAGTTCTTACAATAGTGCAGAAAATCGATAATATATATTTATAAAAGGCAAGATGTTTGTGTGTGTGTCTGTTTATCTGCCTGTATGTCTGTATTTTTTCAACCCTTTTATTTTAGTTTTTGCTTCGGGTTTAGCTCTAAGTAGGTATAATTGTAGTTCTTAGTCTCAGCCATGATACCATTTACTCAGAGGACTTATTTAGCCTTCAAAATTCAGTTTACGACGAAAAAAATCTTATTTGATTATCGATACCAGGAAATCAAAATTTGACTTACATCCATTCATTTTTCTTTCAGTCTACGGTTTCGCTTCAACTGGAAACAACTATTGCTTTTCAGTCTTTCGTGCCAATGTCTGAGCTCCAGTACCATGGATTAGTTTTAAAGCTTTCATTACACCCGAGCAACGTCGGGTTATACTGCTAGTTTTACATACATCAATCGTTTGTATTTCTTTAAGGCATATGCTACTAGAAATCACTTCAATGAGACTATAGGAAACCTTTCCAATGATCGAGGGCTTTAAATATAACTGAAAATATCGGTGTCCTCATGTGATATGTTTTATTATTATGTTGTCATTTTTCATCATATTTCGATTTCTGCTATGGTCGCACTACCAACCAAGTCTGCGGGAAGACTTGAGGCAGGTTATGGTGTGTTGATATGGCGCCATTTCATGTTTTTTCTATCTTCCCTAACGTCCCTAGCGTTATATAGACAAAGTTCTCCTTAGTGTGTGGGCTGTACTTAACAAAACAATCTTTTGTATATCTCTTAACCTTGTGTTTCCAGTGATTTTTTCAAAATGTTGTTTTGTTCCATTTTTTATCCTTCCAAGTGCACCCATTATCACTGGTACAATTTTTGTTTTTAATTTCCACATTTTTTATATTTCAATTTCCAGGTCTTTATATTTTTACAGTTTTTCGAATTCCTTGGTTGCTATGTTACAATCCGCTGGACAAGCCATATCAATTAATAGGCAAGTTTTTTCTTTCTGGTTTTTAACAATAATGTCACGCCTATTAGCTTCAAATTTTCTCTCTGTGTAGATGATGTAATCCCATAGACTTTTTAAAATAATAATTTGTTTTCCCACTGTATATTCTGTTATTCTTTCATTAAAGTCGTCGAAAATAAGGTTATCGAAAATAAATAAATAAAATGAATGAATAAATAAAAATAGATAAATACGCATTCTTTCTAAGAAAGAATATCGTAGAAATTTTATCAAACTGTTTTTAGTGTTTTTCATCGTATTTTTTCTGTTGCTTTGTTTTATTTTTTTTATTTTTAAGAAAGATTATCATAGTTTAGAAAATATTTCGAAATATCGACAACTAACGGAAATATGAATAATAAGAAAACTAGTTGATGAATCTGTTAGAATCTGTAAGAAGAGACAGATAAATTAAATAATATACGAAGAAAAATTCAAATTTGCGTTAAAAAAGTAAAACAAAATTTCATTAGAAAAAAAGATTTACGTTTTCAGGAGCTTTAGAAAAACACGCCTATCTGGTTGTAATTCCAATCGTGTTATTATTATTATTATTATTATTATTATTATTATTAGGTTGTCGCAAAAGTTCGTAAACACTTGCGAAATGGATCTATCTGGTCCAGCACAATCGAGACAAGCGATGGGTTCAGAAAGGACAAGAGACACCGTCGGTTCCAAAAGAAGATCGATTCAGCAAGAAAGTCATGTTGTGTGTATGGTGGAACTTTGAAGCTCTCGTGCATTTTGAGTTGGTTTCGAATGGTCGTGCTATCAGTGCTGAACTTTACTGTCAGCAACTTGGGCGGGTCTACGAAAAGTAGAAGCAAAAGTACCCGATCTGATCAACCGAAAGCGCGCTTTGATGCAGCAGGACAATGCCAAGCCACACACCGCCAGGAAGACCAAAGACAAGTTTGAAGAGCTGGACGGCGTTGAGGTTCTGTCACATCCAGCCTACAGTCCTGACTGTGCTCCATCAGATTACTACCTTTTCTAACTCAATGCAACACTTTCTGAAGTGCCGCTGATTCGACTCGTTTGATGAATTAGAGGAAGCATGTCAAGAATTCTTTGATTCGAAGCCAGCTGAATGGTACGTTGTCCAGATCCGAAAGCTTGCAGATCGATGGCAGAATGTCTTGGAAAATGATTTTTTTTATTTTCAGCAATAAATCTTGTTGTTTTTGAGAGTAAAATTTCAATTTTTTGCAAGTGTTTACGAACTTTTGGGACAACCTAATATTATTGCATTTCTTTACTTACATTTATCTATTTATTTTGGACTTGCGTATGATGTCAATTTAAAATTAATTTGCATAAAGAATTAACCTTATTATAAATTTTAGAAAACATTATTTTGATTTTATACTTTTACAAGTCACTGCGTAGCAGACTTGCTTCTGCTACTGTTGACACTGTCAGCACTCTGCCTTCGGTAGAGGGCGCTCTCTGCTTCCGAGCAGAGAGCACAAACCCAGTCGTGGTTCCGCCGGAGGGCAGAACCACGACTCGGTAAAAATAGACAGACATATTTTTGGCCCGGCTATATGGCCGGGAACTCCCACTTTAAAATGACCATGTGTCACATCCGGCCTTTTGTGGGGAGGCTAGTGAATATAGTTACTTACGCGAAAATACCCTTGAACGCACACGAACCGAAAAGAGCATGTCACATCCACGCGTCCATAAACGAACTCAGGCAGCGAGGTAGGCGAATGGCTTATTCTTCAACATGAATCTGAGGAAGGCCGACGTCCATCAAAGTTCATTCAAAGAATAATAATCCTCTTTATTATAATAAAGACCATTGTGTGTGCATATATAAAATATATATATATATATATATATATATATATATATATATGTGAGGGGGTGCGTGTGTGTGTGTGCGTTCTCTGTAAATAAATAATATTGATAATTTCACTAAGTTCTCTGATTGGATTGGATCAGTTTTAATATTTACTTTTTAATAACTAATACTAATAGAATTTCCTTTCGGATTTTACCATCAGGCCGCTTCTTTTGTACATGATATATATATATATATATATATATATATATATATATATATAATCTTTTTGCAATTGTTATGTCGTCGAGTAGTGATGAATATATACATATATCCTCACTATTATAATAAAGACCGTTGTGTCTTTAGTATTTTAGAGGTTAGAATCGCCGACTGATGTCAATTCGCTCTGAGTTCGATCCTAGCTAGAAGCAATTGCATGTCTAGTCGTACCGATGAGCTGTAATACAGCAAAACAGGACTGCCTGCAGATGACTAGTTACGCTCTCGCACGCCAATTGAGCACTCTGGAGAAGTGTTAGACTTTAAAAACAGTAGCTAGTCACCGCTATTTAAACATCGTTCGTTCAGTAATGAATTTGAACATTATCAATTACTGGCGCGTGTTTACATTGTGTATATAACACGCTAAAATCCGTTAGATTAAAATTGCCGACTGATGTTAATTCGGTCGGGTTCCAACCCTAGCTAGAAGCAATCGGATGTCTAACAGTACTAATGAGCTGTGATACAGCAAAACAGGACTGTCTGCGGATGACTATATATACACTATAATTATTAGGCCACCTCAGTTTTTTTTAAAGAAATGATGTATTTCAAACTATTTTTAGTATTTTTTGCCAAATAAAAATAGAATGGTTATTTTGTTATTATTACTTTGCAAAATTTTCAAGGCAAGTACAAAGATGAACTCGTCCGAATCCCCCTAAATTTTCTTCACTCTTTCATTGATGAAACTGCAATATAGGTAATTATTAAATATTTATAAATTCATTTGATGCGCATGTTATTGTGCAGTATTAACAAAAGAACCATTCTATTTTCATTTACAATTACTCACTTGGCTATAAATACTAAAAAATAGAATAAAATACATCATTTTTTAAAAACACTGTAGTGGCCTAATAATTATGACCGGCAGTGTATATATATTTCCCTCTTCTTCAAGTACTTTTAAGGCGATGTCTGTCTGTCTCTTTTACTCTCTAAGGGATACGGACAAATAGCGTTGATGTACCGGTCCTGTACGATCACCAAAGTTAAGCAACGTTGTGTCTTGTCAGTGTCTAGATTGATAGTCGCTCAAGTGTTGTAAGCTTTGATGTTCAAGTGGTTTAATGAACAATGTCTCCGAGTTGTAATTGGAGTACTGAGTTCCAATTTAAATTGAGTTCGTTACATTGATTTATGCAGAAAAGAATTGTGATTCATACTTGTCTTCTATATGAGTGAAGTAGTAAGACTTGCATTCACTTACACGCAAATAACCTTGGGAAAGGTATTAATCCGTCTCTTCTTTCCAGTTATGGGTTAAATAACAGGACAGACTGGGTTCTATAGCCTTGGCTAGCAACCAGTCTACCGCAGATAGCAATGACAACCTACTGCGGGATAATCTTCTGCCCAGTCAGTCATGTCTCTTTCGAGACATCATCACCCAAAGCGTGTTTCACGTATGGCACTTAACTGAGTAAGACTTGTATCATTATTTAATTATAATCTTAAAAAATATTTTCTGGGCTTAAGTAACCAGTAAAGGGTTGATAAGCCGTAGAAAATGAATAATACTTATCTTTTTGTTTTTAAATTTTTCAAATAAAAATGGCTTATTTGGTTGAAGAATAACTTATTCAATAGACACTTCCACATGCCAATCAAGCAATCCTTACACATTTACTGTATTCACGTTGAAATGGTGAACTTAATAACAATTATTTTTTGTCGATGGGAATGAAGCCAAAAAAATATTTTGTACAATGGAGGAAAATATATTTCCAAATTGCTCGCATATTGCTGCAAGTTACATCTTGTCACGAAAATTAAATGTTTTTTTACTGGCTTACTCCATATGTTATTTCTCCCGAAATTCGCTACGGGAAAATCCATTTTCTCCTGACGTTGCTTGAAGATAACATGGTTTGAATGAAGCAAAAAATTCCATGTTCTATGGGTGGCAATAATATTTCATTATGGTTTAGAAAAACAAATTTCACGTTTTCATTCAAATTTCTAAAATGGAATAGTATGCCTCGTAGAATTATTTAGCAGTAAGAACGCTTTAAAAATAAAAAGAAAAAAAGAAAAAATTCTACAGTCGATCGGTTTCAACAACATTGAATATTTTCTAAATTCTCTTCTTGAATACTTCTGAAATATTCCTCGGGGGTTTGAAAGAGTAATTGTAACAGCTGCCCGTGTTAATGTTCTACAATCGTGTGCGTTGTTTAAAGTGGTCAAACAATCTAAATCTATAGGGAAATTTTACGAGAACTCAAAATTGATTGTATTTATTGGTCGATATCATGAGAAATTAGTATGGAAAAAGAGGATGGAATAAATATATAATTACATATCGATACGGAATATGATAAAACTAATCTAATTTATGTTTCACGTATGAACAAGAGAATCATTTTAAGAAATTGGTTTAAGATCCATCTACCGACATGGATTATCTACAAACGTTTAGAAAATAATCAGATATTCAGCTGCACGGCTGAGTTATTTTCTTCTACCGGGAAAATATTTAGGAAGATTATATATATATATATATATATATATATATATATATATATATATATATATATATTCTTCAGAACTCAACGATAAGTCACTGATAAAAAGCAGACACACGGTAAGAGCTTTCATAATTGGTAATAAAGTTTAATAACTGGTAGTGAAGAGAATGAAGTGAGCCGACGCTGCCTTGATATTGTCTCGCACGCCATGAGCATGACCGGAGGAATATATATATATATATATATATATATATATATATATATATATATCGTTTATTTTGAATTTTATAGTGTCAATACGAAAATAGAACTAAATATTATTGTGATACAATTAATTTCCCCTTTTTCGCCACACATAATTTCTCATGTTCCGGTTCCATTTTCAAGCGGTCATTTTGGTGTCACTAATGCATTTCTTTTACGTTAGTCACCCCAAAAATGATTACTTTAAGATAGAGTAATAGTAAAATTATAGTTCTGAAACATAGGAAATCATGTGTTGCGAAAATTTAAGTTAATTTTATATATATATATATATATACACATATATATATATTACGGAAATTAACGAAGATTAACGAAACCGGTTATAAACAACCGACAATTTAAAATGATTTGCTTGAGCATTATTTTTTATTGATACTCGTATTTAAGTAGATATTCTGTTTAGAATCTAACAGTATTATATGATTATTTCTAACGATAATTTTTTGTTACAAAAATATGTATCATTCGTAACAGAAATTTATCGTAAATAATCGGGCCGGTAGAAATAAATATATAATATTGTTTGATTCTAAACAAAATATCTACTTAAATACGAGTAGCAATCAAAAATAAGTTTCAAACAAATCATTTCAAATTGTCCGTTGTTTGTAGCCAGTTCCGTTAATCTTCGTTACTTTTGGCAATGCATACATACATACATGAATATATATATATATATATATATATATATATATATATATATATATGTATGTATATATGTATGTATATATATGTATGTATGTGTGTGTATATATATATATATATACATACACATAAATATATAAATGTTTACATGCATATATATCTATATATATGTATGTACATACATATGTATTTAATTATATCTGTATATATGTACATATATATATATATATATATGCATATACGTATATACGTTTATGTATATGTATATATGTATATATATTTATATATATATATATATATATATCTATACAAGAATCAATATGTATGCATACGCTCTTAGACACTAATTGAGCACTTTGGAAGAATGGTTTACTTTGAATAAACAGTAACTACTCTGACATCCAAGCGTTGTTCATTCAGTAACGGATTAGAAAACTCTTTATTACTGGTGTATGTTTCCATGGTATAACACAGGTTAAAAGCATGCCCCCTTCTACCGAGCAGCCATAGCTCAGTGATAGAATCGCCGACTGATGTCAATTTGGTCAGGTTTCAATCTTGGCTAAAAGCAACCGGATGTCAAAACGTACTGATGAGCTGCGACACAGACCTCGCTGCGAATAATTATATGTGTATATATATGCGTAAATACATACGTGTGTGTGTGTATATATATATATATATATATATATATATATATGCATATGCACATATACAGATTTTTATAAATGTATATATGTATATGTATATATATATGTATACAAATGTATATATATATATATGCAGATAATTGTGTGTATATGTATATATAATCATATGTACATATATGTACAAGTACATATATATTTGTATATATGTGTACATATATATGTATAAATATGTATATATATATATATATATATATATATATATATATATATGAATGTATGCATGCAAGTATATATTACGGAAGTTAAGGGAAATCTACGAAACTGCCATTAGTCGACATATTTAATTTTTTATTTTATTTAACATTAAAAAAAGATTTAAAAATGTCAAAACAATTAAAAATTCAAATACATGCATACATACATACATATATATATATATATATATATATATATGAATTTTGTTTGTTTTCTATATATCCGTTTATGTCTATATACATGTATATATATATGTGTATATATATGTATAAATATTTGTATTCATGATATGGATTTATGTACATGCATTTTTGTATTCATATATATATATATATGTGTGTGTGTGTGTGTGTGTGTGTGTGTGTGTTTCTGTGTTTATATATATATATATATATATATATATGTATATATACGTATATTACGAAATCATACGGATGTTTACAAAATTGTCATCATATTTTATCTTTTATAATAATTTTTCGCAAAGTAAGGCAGCACTACCTGTGTTGCCGTTCAGTTAGTTGCATAAGAAGTGAGTGATTAGAAAGACGAACAAGTTACATGTTGAGTCAGAGCATGAATAAGAGAAAGATGGCAACGCTGGTGTGATGAGAGATGCATGAGAGTAGAGTAGAAGCTACATTACGCGGGTGAGAAAGTAACTGGAGTTGAAACGAAACCTACAAGGACTCCAGGACAAAAAAGCTAGAAGAAAAAAGTAATTATAAATTTTCGAAGACAAAATTATGATGATGCCAACATAAATATGTACAATAGTCTTTTGTGTAAATAATGTTAATACTAAGTATAGCTTAATTGGACTAAAGGTCAATATTGACGAAATAGGGTTCAAAAGACTGTTGCTTCAAACGGAAAATTTGGTAATGTTGAAATTTTGATATATGTTGGTTGGTGTAAATATAGAAATAAAAACCAGGTGACAATTATCGGAAGCCAGAAAGACAGAGAGTGTCACCTAGGGCAAACAGAAGGAAGGCACTGTCTCACACCGACCTGAGACCTGCTTCAAGGTCAATGTATCAACCCCAATAAAAGAGAAACCCTGACCAGTTTTAAAGAAGCGGATACCACTTACCATCTCAGCAACGATAAGATTCTTAGCCCCCTCGTATGTTGGTTGGCTGATTTTGTTTAGCGGCATATCAACATCTGTCACTGATTTAATGTCGAAATCCAAATATTTTCTACGCAATTTTTCTTTTTGATATTCATATGTGATGAAATTCGTACTAATTAACCCATAGTTGGAGGGAGAAGTGGATTTATATCATTCACAAGGGTACTTGCGCGATTAACAATCTCGAGGCATTATTCACCAACCGCACATCCAATTTTACAATATATCTGGTTTTCACAAACAGTTACCCATCTAGATACTGACCAGGCTCGACGGGCTTACGGCCTATCACGTTGAATACAACGGTTTTCGCTCGATCACCGAAGTTAAGCAACGTTGAGTCTGGTCAGTACTTATATGGGTTACTGCTTGGGAATACCAGGTGCTGTAAGCGTTTATGGACGGATGTGCGTTGTGGTGCGGTGGATATCGACTCGGAAAGAGAAATCGGTCAGCCGAGTTCGAATCCCAGTTAAATACCCTGCATACACTTAAGCACTGATACCCTTGGGAAAAGTATTAATCCGTTCCTTCCCTGCAGTTATGGGTTAAATAACAAGGGTAGGACTTGGGGACCGTGCCCTTAAAAACAAATTCCAATGAATCTTACAAATACAAAAAATAAAACAAATAAACTAAATAAAACAAATCAAAGCGATTTTCAGCATTAAATGATCTAATGAAGGCTGATATGCTGCTTAAATGAACCAATCAAACAACCAGGCCCGACGTTGCTGGATTTCAGTGTTTTAACGAGATGTGGTGGAAAGCCTTTGACTCAGTGACAATAGGGAATGTTAATTGGACTTAAGGCCTAACACTGACGAAATAGAGGTCAAAAGACTGTGTTTTTTCAAACTGAAAATTTTTATGGTCTGCCAGCGTTGAAATTTTCTTAAGTGATCCTTCCTGTGTTCGTTAGATCTTCTTTCAGCAGATTTTTATGTCGTTGGTAGCTTTACTTCGATCAACTGTTCCCATGTTATACCAATGAACAATATTGTCGATCTATCACATCTTTCTCCTCCCTTTTCTGTTATTCACATCCGTCGACTGCTAGCTTCATCAGCGTTGAGTTACCCGTCTAGAAAGAAATGTTCAATGTTACCGACTTCTCGTCGGTGACGAAGAACGTACAGTGAGTGAGGTAAGATCCCTAACCCCATCTGTTATCACAGTTAGGCAGTTAAGTGCGATAGGTTATCATGACTCTTTTGATTAATGTCTGACTAGGCAGAAGATTTTCTCTCAATTAGTTGCCATTTCTTTCTGCGGTAAAGGGTTCGCCAACCAAGGCTATAGAATCCAATCTGTCCTGCTATTAACCCTCTAGGGCTATTCGTATCATATTTGATACAGTATGAAAACAAGCCTTGAAAGAAATATTTTCCTGAAAATTTTTTTAAGAGAAATATTTTATAAATTTCAAATGAAAGCAGTACTGACTGCTCAGTCAATGAATACCAAATGTTTCCTTATAGGGAAATACCAAATGTTTCCTTATAGGGAAATACTGTATCAAATATGATACGAATGGCCCTAGAGGGTTAAACCCATAGTTAGAGGATTCATTTTATTTTCGAAGGTATTTTCGCGTAAATGAATGCAACGAATTCAGCTAGGCTCGAACTCGCTCTACTGATTTCACATCCCGAATCAATATCCGTTATAGCTGTTAGCTACCACCTAGTAAAAAAATTAGAAAGAGGATCTCCTTTATTTTCTTTTACAAGGAAAACACATCTTGTTGCTTGCTGATTTTCTAATGCTGCGTTTTGCTATTTTTTCTGGAATTGAGACCGCCAACTAATCCTATCAAATAATTTGCAATTCAGAAATACGATGCATTTCTAAAAACTCTGGCTTTCTATTATTGACGTTTGATATTTGCTAACTTCAGCAGCCTTGAAGCATATACAAGGAGGTTCAGTTTTGTTCCGGTGGTGGTTTGAATGATGTTCTCTCTTCCTTCCAAGTAACTCCACCGTCCTTTTCTTCTCGTATCCGGTGGAACATTATAGCACTGAATCTAACAAGGCATTGATTTGCAGTATTCATCGGGGTTTTTCTCTCTACTCCATAAAGGAAAACACTGAGTCCACAGATTTTTAATAATCACAATTTATTCTGTAAATTGATTTTTACTTTGTTGAAGCCAGATAGTAACCGGTTGATCTTTCTGATTCGAAGGTTGATACCAAGGCTGCAGATGTTGTCAGATGTTTTAAAATAATGATTTTATATTTGAACTTTTATCTGGTTTCCAACATTGGCCACTGGCAAAAATTGTAAATATGTGACTTGCTCGGCCATCTAAAGAATTGCTTAAAAGTCAGTATTTCTAATTCGTGTTATATATCGATAAACAACAAACACGCATATATATAAAAATATATGTATATTTTTTATTAATGACGATGAACCGTGTAGCCTAGTGAACAGAGAGTGAGAGAGCGCGCTTCTCCTGGGGTTGACGGGGGGGTCGTATCTGTTGCTCCTCTGGTCTGGTCTGGCTCTCTCGTCTGCCTCTGTCTCTCTGCCTCTGTCTCTCTGCCTGGACTCCGTGCGCCGAGGTCTTTTTATAATCTCCAAACCGGTACTTCCGGATTTTGCCTCGCCCACGCACGCCCACGTAATTCCCAGAGACACCTGTTCCGTCTGCCTCTTGTAGCCATCTCCGCTACTGCCGGAAATAAGGTCAAACAAACATCCGTTCCTTTCAACGACCGGAAAACACCCCCGCTCGCATCAGCCTTTCCTCGGGTGGGGCGAGATTGTTATATTACATTCGTACTCTAATCAGGAATGCACAGCTGCTTTAAGAATATAACGGTTTTTGAAAATCGGCATCCAAGCTAAAAATATAAGATGTATATAAACTATCAATTATACACTTAAAATAAAATAAAGGATTTTTTAAACTACTAATCGTACCATTCTTCTTCCGGACGTAAACAATCATCTTTCAGTACTTTTTAGCTCTTAATATATTGTCTTATTATTTCTCCCAAACCCTGCTCTACTATATGTTTTCTCAACCCCATCAAATATATCATGCTCTGTTTTCTCCCTATCTTTTCTCCCGCTATCTACGCTGTGATTATCAGGTTTTCTAAGCCTTCCTTCCTCATTACGTGCCCAGAAGCTTCAACTGTCTCTTCCTGATGATAAGTATGTTTCTTTTTGTTTCCGTTCTCTCCTAAACTTCATCATTGCTCACATGTACTGTCCATGGAATCCTCAGTATCATTCTGTAGAACCACATTTCTGTTAGACTTACACGTTGAATACACCGGTTCTCGCTCGATCACCGAAGTTAAGCAGCGTTGAGCCTGGTCAGTACTTAGAGAGAATACCAGGTGCTGTAAGCGTTTAGTGACGGATGTGCGTTGTGGTGCAGTCGATATCGGCTCGGAAAGAGAAATCGGTGAGCAGAGTTCGAATTCCAGTTGAATACCTTGCATTCACTTAAACACTGGTACCCTTGGGAAAGGTATTAATCCGTCCCTTTTCTCCAGTTATGGCTTAAATAACAAAGGTAAGACTTGGGGACTCTACCCTTAAAACGAAATCCCAATGAATCTTGAGAGTCGAAAAGAAGAATATTACTAGACACAAAACTTATATAAATACAACAATAAATTGTTGAAAGAAAAAGGTATTACCAGCAATAAATAAATAAAATTTAGTTGGCAATAAATGACCCACCGAGGTTGATATGCCATAAAAACAAAACAACCAACCAACCAGCCAAACAACCAACCAATATTTCTGTTGCTTCAAGTCTCTTCTTCATCTTTGAAGAGATTGACCACGAAAGCCGTATTCAAAATTCTCATTTCCGTAGTAAATAATCTACATTTAAAATCATGAACCCTGTGGTAAATACCCAACTGCCAACTACCTCTGCCACAAAGTCAGTTTCTCTTCTATCTTCTAAGTCAGTAGCTTTGTTGTAGTGGTTGGTCAAAAGTCGTGGGACCTATTGCCTTTTTTGTTTCGTTTTTTTTTTATTTCAAACAAGAAATTCAGATAATCTCAGGTCAAAGCATTCAAATAACCTGGCATCGCTGTGTCAAGGAGGCAAACACTCAATTTAAGTCACGGTTGCAAAGTAAGTTGAATTTTAATTGTTTACGTTGAGCTTTTCGGAAATACGCCTACTCCATGATAGCGATGAGAAAATAAGTCAAGTCTGAGCAAGAAAAAAAACGGTGGAAGTAAAAATTTTGCCCCAAAACTATCTGCTGTTGGTTATATAAGGCGTGTGTGAAAAGATCTCGGTCAAATCAGAGAGTGACTACGAAAATCCAAAGATATGTTCTTTGGTCAGATCGTAAGAAGCTCGAGTAAATCGTTTATGACGATTCGATTAGGTGTAATGGCTAGCAATGTTGTAGCGAGAGAACAATTACAACCGTGTAGTGAATTTGATCCTCACTGGGTGCCTCATACCTTTGACCTAGTGTCATATCTAATCTACGCTTAGCAAATCATTTACGGCAATTCGACGTGGTGTAAGAGTTAGTAATGTTGTATCGCTAGAACAATTGCAACCATGTAGTGAATTTGATCCTCACTGTGTGCATCATACCATCGTCTTTGTGCCGTATTTGAGCTTCGCTTAGCAAAATATTTACTGCAATTTGATGTAGTGTAATGTTTAGGAAGTTTGTCTCGTTAGAACTATTAGGAGAGTGTAGTAAATCAATTCCTAAATGGCTTTCCCAAAATAATAATAATATTATTTGGCACTTTGGTCAAATTTTAATATGTAGTTCTGGCTGAGGTCTTTCAAAAACATCTCTTTGAAAATCGTTAACTGGAACAACCGTAAAAGTGAAAATATATCCGCGCTTGTTAAAGTTCAACCTAATGAAATGGCCAGCAAGCGTGTCTCGTTAGATCAATTACGACTGAATAATGAGCTTGATCCTCACCGAGTATTCCATAATTTCGACCTTGCGCCACATCTAAGCCTCTCTTAGAAAATCATTTGGGCACCTCTACGTGGTGTAATTGCTTTCAAAATTGCCCTGCTAGAACAATAACAGTTGAGTAGCGAATTCAATACTCAAACCCTGTCCCATCATTTCAACTTTGTGACACATCTAAGCCTCTGTTAGAAAATTATTTGGGCCCTTCGACTTAGTGTTTGATTAGTAAGTTTGTTTTGCCTCATAACATACAACTGCAAAAATAGTTTGATCCTCATTGAGTGCTCCATTTATTCGGACTCGTTACGTATGTATGCTTCACTAAGTAAATCACTCAGTATTGGGAAACTCTGACATGATGTAATGGTTAACAAGCTTGTCTAATTTTGATTAATTACAGCTGCGTAGTGAATTCGGGCGTCGCTGCGTGCTCCATACTTTCGGCCTTGTGTCACATCTAAGCCTCTCTTGGACTCTTCCACGTGGTATAATTATTAGTCAGCATTTCTCACTAGATAACTTGCGAATGAATAATTAGTTTGATCCTCACTTGGTGCACCATACTTTCAGCATTGTGCCCCCATCTAAGCAACAATCTTAAATTTCTATATAAGGTGAGGTAAAAAAGAATGATAGCTTGTCATCGAGGCAATTCATATATTTAGATTTCAGCTATTCTCTTCTATGCAGCTACAGAAACGGAAGAAAACAGGCACTTGAAGATTAGAAATAGAAGCCGGTACTTATGAAAAAATCTTGACATCGGTTTGTGTTAGGATTAGCCAAATATAAATGCACATCAGAAGGTTCTCTTTATTATATATGCAGAAAATACAAGCAAAGAAACAACTCATAAATCACTATCTTTTGTTGAAGAAACACATAGATTATTTTCTTCAAGTGAGTAAACATTCGGTTTCCCTTGATAAAAGTCCCAGACAACAAACAAGGAACCATTATTTCTTTTGTGAAAGCATAGATTATGTCCGCACCTGTGCGTTAGTGATAGTGTCCATTCGAATATGCCAAAGTTAAGCAGAAAAACTGATTTTTTAAAATCCAAAAATAAAAAAAAATAACAGTTTTCATTAAAAAAAAAAAAATATGGAGACAATGGAAAGCTCTAGGGTTGGCGCTTTTATGCACAATTTATGAAAAATCGAAATTTGTGAGGAAAATAAAATAACTAAAATATATTTTCTAAGCAGCGGTTAGATGTGACACAAAACTAAAAATATAGAATACTCAGTGAGAATCGAACTCATGGCTCAGTTTTAATTCATCTAGCGAAACAAGCTTGTTAACCATTACATCATCTCGATGCACGCGAACTAAAAATAGTATAGAAGTTAGCTTTATCATCAGTGCGTAAATAACAGGACAAACTGGGTTCTATAGCCTTGGTCGGCAACCGGCATGAGAGAAGGACTAGTCTGAATTAGAAACCTCAGTGGTCGTTCACTAAACGGTTCACCGACCAGACCCTGTCAGGTGAGGAGAGTAGGTGAAACCCTAGCAGCACAAAAAGGGCTTTTGAAAAGCGTTTTTTATTGATTCATTTTTACGGTAAATCAAGCTCTTCTTAGGTTATTTTGTGACACCTGATGCCTGGGGCAGCTCGTCTAATTGTGACGTTCGTTCTCTTCGACAGTCGTGACGATCCCAGTTGTGACACTGCTACCTGGCTAGCCGAATGGTTCGGACATTGTTGCTGGTCGTGATGATATCGTCACAAAAACTGGTTTACAAGACGTCTCTTGCAACAACGCGCCACTGACCCACGTTGTGAATTGATCCCAGAGGTTGCGTCGTGCAATTTTAGTAGTTGCCTTTTAGAGCCAGTTCAGACACTAGTGCACACTTGTGGTTAAAAAAATTAATACGGCACCAAAAAAAAATAAAATAAAATAAAATAAAATAATAAAATAAATGAGTAAGGTTGAACATGTCTGGAGAGTTACGAAGAATGTCTTTATAAAAAAAAACAAAAAAAAACAATGTTTTTCTTTGCAGGAGCCGATAATACAGTTCTCGGAATGACGGTTTACAACGGAGAGAGAAAATTCGTTTAAAAATATCAGAGCTTTCAATCCTTAAATAAAAATGTCTTTTCTAAGTTTCGTTAAAGTAAACAGAGCTTTTCAAATTTTCACTAAAGTCTTTTCACGTATTCATTAAATTTTCATTAAAGTCTTTTCACATATTCTCTATAATCAGGGTTGTCAATTCTCTATGCAACTTCTAAAATAACAAAGTCCTTTCGGGTCCTTTCGGGCCCTTATCAGAGTTTACCGAAGTAGGGCGAAGGAGGAATCAGAATTCTCGATTCTCCCGTGCTTAAAAAAAACAATAACGTTTTTCGGGATTCATATCGAAGGCGCATTATTCCAAATTGACTCTTTAAGTTAATCGGCGGCAAGCTTCATTCTGCCTTAACGCTTTAGCTGCCGACAACAAAAAATGATTTTTCTCGCCGAGCCCGGATTTTTATAGCCCTTTTCAATCCTCTCAGGGGATTTAACCGACTCGAAGCTTTTAACCAATGAGATTATTTCCACCCACACAATTTGTGGCTCAACGAATGAGGTATAATCCTGAAACTGAGAATATTTAATTCCCACAAATTTCTGTTCTCAGGTAATATCTGTTGAGGGACTTTAACCCCGCCTGACACCATCAAATAATACTGACAGTTTATTATGACTTCGACCATTTCGTCAAACTTCCACCTGGTCCAAAATAATGCGTATCGCATATGAAAAAGAAAGAAAAACATATTTCTCTCCTTCCCGCAAATTTTCAGCTAGCTTATCAATTCGCTGGATTTTACAAGTACATGATAGTATTAAAATAGCTAATTCTTCTATTCCCCGTATTTTAAAAGTATACGATAGTATTAAAATAGTTTTTTACATAAGCTCAAGTCGCCAACCAATAATACTACTAATATTAATTTCTCTCTTTCTCCGCTGTATTAAACCAACAAAAGAAACTATCTCCGCGGGAGATAATGTCATAATTTGAAGTTGGAAATTTTTTCAATTGTAAGATGTTTTTCTGAGATAATGGTTTATGGATACAAGTCTAACCCTTAATTGAGTGGGGAGAGGATATGGATTCATATCTTTTCCAAGGACTTTCAAGTGTAAGTAAATATAAGTAACTGGAATCGAAACTTGGCTTTTTGATTTCCAATTCGGAGTAATTATCTGTTACACCATCTGCACAATCTAAGCTTACAGCACCTGGTATTCTCATGCGGTCACCCATCGTGGTACTAACCAAATTTGTTTAAAAGTGAATTCCTACATTTTTCCATGTTCTTGATAATTAATTTCATCATATTTTAATGGTTCATATATTTTAATAATTAACAAATGCTTATAAATATAAAAAAAAAACCCTTGTTTTCATAGTTAATCCCTTATAAATTGGTAAATGATAAATATTGCTTAGCGTAGCGGTAATAAAATTTTACTAGTTTTAGAATGTTGTAAATATAAAAAATTATCAGGTAAGTATCATACGTGATACACATTCTGGCAATCATGTTTCGAAAAGTCATAAAATCACTCTGTCCTATTATTTAACCAATAGCTGGAGGAAGACGCGACGGATTAATATCTTTGCCAAGTGTATTTGCGCCAAAATGAATGCAACCAGTTTAACTGGAATTCGAGCTCAGCTCTCCGATTTCTCATTCCGAGCCGATATCTACTGCATCACAACTCACATATATCATTCGGTTAAGTGCCATAGGTGATACTCGCTTTGGGCGATCATGTCTCGAAAGAGACATGACTGACTGGGCAGTACGTTGCCGTTGCTTTTTGCGGTAGACGGGTTGCTAACCAAGGCTATACAACACAACTGTTCTGTTTTTAACCCATAACTGGAAGGAAGAGACGGATTAATATCTTTCCTAATGGTATTTGTGCGTAAGTGAATGCAAGGAATTCAAATAGAAACTTTTCAAATAAACAATGTAATAAATAAATGGCCCAGGGTATGACGGTATACTGTATCCAGCAGCAAGGCCTCTGATTAGGAGGTTGTGAAGAGCATGGAACCACCTCTTAATTGTTGTTGTTCCCAGGTCCGCCCTAACCCGAAGTGCAAGCACCTGGTAAGGTCCCAGCTATGGGCAAATAGTTAACCCCCAAACTGGGGTCAAAACACTTTGAAAGTATAAAAATAAACTTTTATAGAAAAATATACATTTTTGAAGGAAGAATTATGACCATAACACATTTTTGAAGGAAAAAAAATATTCTCAGCAAAACATTTTTGAAAACAAAACTAAAAGACATTTTCAGTTTTCTAGAATAAAAAAGAATTAAAAAATTCAATTAAATGTTCGGTTATATTAACCGAGCATTTAACAAATACCTTAAAACACTACCTTTTTTGCATTAGAAGTTGATATGCCATTAAACAAAACTCAATAAAAAATAAAAATGAATAAATTATTTTTAATATCGAATCTATCTAAATCTAATCTAATTTAAACTTATTTATAAATAGAAATTTCTCTGTGTGTGTGTGTGTGTGTGTGTGTGTGTGTGTGTGTGTGTGTGTGTGTATCCGTTACCTATACACTCCGAAATGGCTGAACCGATTTTCTTGAAAATTTACACACTTGCACTATTAGCGTCTGCGAGTGTTCTTAGCTAGGTTTTGTGTCGAGGTACCCCCGATAAATATCGAAAATCGATAATCGAAAAAATCTGGTTATAGAAGGAGTGGTCCGATTTTAATCAAACACTCATAGACAAAGACATAAGAAACGATATTCAGAAGTTTCAAGGTTGTAGTTCTTACAATATTGCAGAATATCGGTAATATATATATATGTAAAAGGCAAGATAATTGTGTGTGTGTGTGTGTGTGTGTGTGTGTGTGTGTGTGTGTGTGTGTGTGTGTGTGTGTGTGTGTGTGTGTTTATCTGCCTGTATGTCTGTATGTTTTCAGCCATTTTAGTTTAGTATTTGCTTCGGGTTTGGCTCTAAGTAAGTATAATTGTAGTTCTTAGTCTCAGCCATGATACCATTTACTCAGAGGGCTTATTTAGCCTTCAAAATTCAGTTTACGACGAAAAAAACTTATTTGATATCGATACCAGGAAATCAAAATTTGACTTACATCCATTCATTTTTCTTTCAGTCTACGGTTTCGCTTTAACTGGAAACAATTATTGCTTTTTAGTCTTTCGTGCCAGCGTCCAAAGAGTCTGAGCTCCAGGATCATGGATTAGTTTTAAAGTTTTCACTATACCCGAGCAACGCCGGGCTTTACTGCTAGTTGTAAATACTCAAGAACTATAAATACTGAGTCGTCAGATGGGCATCCAAACATTCTGAAATGTTCGCATTTGAGCTTCCCGAATGCCGAGCAGTGCGGCATGTCTTTTACATATTTCTGGCGGAATGAATCGCGTCATGGTGCTCTTTTTCTTAGAGATCGTGTCCAACCGACCCTATTATAGTCTGCAATCGACGAAATAAAAAAAAACATGCATACACAAAAGTAAAAATATAAAATGGCGACAGTTTATATTTTTATATTTTTAAATCCATCGCATTCTGTATGTGTGAGTGTGTTTGTGTGAGTGTACTGACTAAAATATCTATAGATATTATTTTGTAAGAATTTTGACTAATTAATTCATCTAAATATTTTACTTCTACAGAAGGATGCTGCAGATATCATGAATCGAGGTTCTACAGCAGGATACTGAGGATATCACGGATTGAGCACCTGAGCAATGATGAGGTTTTGAAAAGAATAGAACGTAAAGGAAATTAATACTGAGCATCAGGAAAAGACAGCTAAACTTCCTGGGACATGCAATGAAGAGGGAAGGCTTAGAGAACCTGATACTAACAAGACAGATAGAGGGAAAAAGAGACAGGAGAAAGTCGTGGATAACATATTTGAAGGGCCTGAGGAAGTGGATGGCAGAGGGGGATTTGGGTGGTGTAACGGAAGAAAGCGTGCTAAGAGCCACCAGGGGTAGGGAGACGTAAAAATCCATGATCGCCTACGTCCTGAAAGGACAAGGAACATAAATGAAAAAGGAGAAAAAGAAGAAATATTTCATACATTCAGTTTTCCCCAGCTCACATGGTATTTCACAGATTTCTCACAATCACTCCAAACGAAATGAAGATATCGTTTCCTATTGACAATTTCCTTTTTGTGGAAACCGTTGCCTGTCTACATTTGCCATTTATAGATAACAACATGTCGATTGAAAATTTCTTCAAACTTGTCAGCTCAATATTGTCATTCTTATATCTCGTCTTTTCGTACTGGGAGTCTACAGTATCTGATAAGATGTGATTCACTATCGTAATTAAAACTAAATAGAAGTTACTATTAGTGTCTGTAGCATCATTTAATTCGTTGTTATGTATTTTTATATTTTTCTTCCGTATAACATTTAACACTTTTTTTAATGTTTGTTTTCTTGGTTTTATGTTACAATCTGCGATGAAAACGTCACGAGAGAAAAAAAAATAATGTATTCTGATCTTTCAAAGAAATATAAATGATTGAGTGAGTGAGATTCCAAATCAAAAGTTTGCGTGATGTATAATTAACTTCAAGTGAATTTTAATGCACAGATATTTGACAAGAAAATCTTCCGTAAGATTTTACACTTAATTGTGCCATTCCGTTTGACTCTGAGTTAATTTTTACTGATTTCCAGCGATTTACGAACTATTTCTGATCAAACCAGAAACTTCGTCTTTAGTCATTCTATCTTCTTTTAGACGATGTTTTCTTCAAAGTTCATGATGTCGCTACTATTGTAAGAATATAATATGCAAATCAAGTTTCCTTGTTTATATTGATTTTTTTAAAAGAATGATTAAAAAAATTAATAAGCTAACAGCATTCGGCTTTCCTAATTTTTGATTCTAATTAAAAATTCTTTATTCATGTTAGAAAACTATGTTTACTATGTCGGCATGGCTGATGTTAACTTCCTCGAGAGAAACTCATTCCGCCTTATTGTTATCAGATTTTCTGCTGACATGAAGGAGTATGATTATATTGAATCAAAAGCTAGGTCAGCTGCTAGGTAAGTGAGCTCACTGTGTCGTCTTAAACGTTTTTTCGCCAGACTCTTACACGTTTATAAATCTACCATTCGTCCGTGCATTGAATATTAATGCCACTTCCGGTCTGTTACTCCTGCTGTATATCACGAGATTCTCGATACGCTTCAAAGAAGTGTCTGTAATGTAATCGGCCCGGACCTGTCATTTAGATTTCAGTCAATCTTCCACCACCGTAACCTGATATCCGTTTTTCTTTTCTATAAATATATTTTATGGCAATTGTTGTAATAGGCTTTTTTCCCCTTTTCTACTTTTAAGCACATTACTACTTTAGCAAAATGTTCTCATTCATTTGCAGTTGAAATAGTAACATTTCACGGTAAATTTTATTTTAATATTGGGGTCTCAGAAAAAGAAATACATTTATAACTGTTTTAGCTTTTAAGAATAACTAGCAGTATAGCCCGACGTTGCTCGGGTGTAATGAAAAGTTTTAAAACTAATCCATGGTCCTGGAGCTCAGACTCAGCCTAAAGAATATTTGTGTGAAGTTTGGTGAGAATCGGATAAAATTGTGGATTTGTATAAAGGACATACAGACAGATAAATAGACACACAGACAAACATCTTGCCTTTTATATATATATATATATATATATATATATATATATATATATATATATTATCGATTTTCTGCACTATTGTAAGAACTGCAACCTTGAAACGTCTGAATATCGTTTCTTATGTCTTTGCTATGAGTGTATCAAATTTGTTTAAAATCGGACCACTCCTTCTATAACTCGATTTTTTCGATTATCGATTTTCGATATTTATCGGGGGTACCTCGATACAAAACCTAGCTAAGAACACTCGCAGACGCTTATAGTATAACTGTGCAGATTTTCAAGAAAATCGGCTCAGCCGTTTCGGAGTCTATAGGTAACGGACACACACACACACACATACACACAGAGACAAAGTTCTCATTTATAAATAGGTTTAGATTAACCTCTAACAACCATGAATGAATGATTCAGGACCTTAATTAAATCTACTACCCCCTGGTTACCACTCTTACAATTTTGTGATGGAAATTAAGGCAAACTTTTCGAACATCTATGATGGTTATTTCCACTATTTATATTGTCCCTATTTTGGTTGCCATATTCACGACGTTTTGGCCGTTGTACTCTCCGACCTTCTTCAGGTGATTGAGATTTTGAACTGAACGCTTAATTTTGTTCACCATGGTAGATTGTTCTAGTTCCACGAGTCATGACTCTTCCAGGTCTCCGGAGCTTACAACTATCAAAACTTCGAGAATATGGTAACAAAGATGAGGAAAACTGTCCTCACGAATTAAGTAGTGTAAATAATTACAATACTTCATTTCAGAAATATAAACAAAAACGATGATTATGCAATCATGATAGCTAGCTAAATTTATTTCTGAATTGACCAATTTTTTACTGGATACCCTGTAGTTTTTTCTTGTATTTCAGTTTCTTGCTTTTTACGATTTTCAAAAAATTGCCCGCTAGCAAAGGAGAGTCTGTAATGTGATAGGTACTGATCTGGTGACTCGACTGCAGCCACTTCCCCACCGTCGAAATGTGGCCTCCCTCTGTCTCTTCTATAAATACTTTCATGGCTTCTGCTCGGAATAGCTTAAGTCACTGATGCCTCCTCAACAGGTGTTTACCCGTGCAACCAGACTGGCAACTGGGTCCCACCTATTCACAGTCAGGTTAGCCAAATGCAGACGAGAATTCTACTCCTGCAGCTTCCTCTCTCGCACTTCACACCTGTGGAACTCACTCCCGTATTCTTTCTTTCCTGACGGCTACAACCTCCAGAATTTTAAATGCAAAGTCGATACTCATCTACTAACCACTGGACTCTAGCTCTCTCCCCTCCCCTGTATAACCTTCCCTTTCTCTCCACCTATGTATCTGTCATCGCACCTGCTTTCTCAGCTTTCTATTGTTCCTTTCTAACTAGTTTGTACTCCTCACTCTTTTCTAATTAATCTTTTTACATTTATGTGAAGCCCTGCACATCAGTGGCGTTTCCGCCTTGCTCGGGGTGAAATGATTAAAAAAAAAATGACTGATGTTAGTAGTCTGGAGAACAACACACTGCGTTTCTATGACCTCAACCGACCTTAAGTCGAACGACAACATTGAATTACTAGCTGCATCTACTGCAAGAAACACATTCGTTACTCGCAACTAAAATTCTGGACGCTTAACTTCTTACTACTATATCTCAGGAATATTTACCTTCGTAAATTTTCTGTTTGAACAATTAACTCTTACAAATTAATTAACTAGGAACATTTTCTATCGGAACATTTTATTTCTTACAAATTTGTTATTCTATTCAGTTAATAAAATTCCACTTATTTTATAAACAAAACTCTTTTTATTCTTTCAATCTTCTGACATTTAAGATTGTGGAAACTTCGGTTGTGTTTGGCATAAGGCCCATTTGATGACATCATCGAGGCCTCTACAACGTCAGCTGTCCCTTCCTGGTGCCAAGTATGAATTTCCTTTTCGTTTGTATCCTCTCCATAAACTCGTCGTTGCTCTATGATACCCTCAGCGGGCTTCTGTAGAACCACATATCTGTTGCTTCGAGTCTTTCCGTCATCTTTGATAAAATTCTCTATCATTCGCTGCATATAGAAGGACAGATATAACATAACAGTTCAAGACTCTTTGCTTTGTTTCCAACAAAATGTTTCTGTCTTTCAATACTCTGCTTAACTTTTTAAATGCGCCCTTGGTTAATTACTAAAACTATTAATGCTGTAGTAATATTCACACAGGGCCTTACGGACATATCACGTTGAACCACTACCTTCTGTTCGATCAGCGAAGTTAAGCATCATTGAATCCGGTCAGTCCTTAGATGGATTACCACTTGGGAATTTCTTTTCTGTAAGCTTGGATGTGTGGCTGGTGTAATGGATAATGTATCCAAATTAGCAATAAGAGAGCCAGGTTCTAATTCTCGCTGAGTTCGTTATATTCACGCAAAAATAACCATAGAAAATATATTAATTCACCACTTCCCACGGTTATGAATTAAGTATTAGTATTTTTATCACTAAATCATTATAATTTCAGAAAATAAAAATAAAACTTCTTACAATCTAAAAAACATTTATGTCTTTAACTAATCTACAATGGGTTGATAAACCATAGAAAATGACTCAAACAATCAATCAAGTTAGTTTTGAACTTCTTATGTAATGATACCGTATCTTAAATTTAAATTACCTAAAATCGGTTTTATATTACTTCGACACGATTTTTTTTTATTTTTAGATTTATTTCCTACTTTTTACAGACAGGTATTAAGGTGTTTGCACTAAGAATGTTAAGTAAGAATGTGTTGCTTTGGTGCAAGTAATATTGTATAACTTTCTACTTTTAGTGACTTAGGTTAGGCGTTGTGGTGCAGTGGATATCGGCTCGGAACGAGAAATCGCGGTGCCGAGTTCGAATTCTAGTTTAATTCATTGCATTCACTTACGCGCAAATACCCTCGGGAAAGGTATTAATCCGCATATTCCTTCCAGTTATGGGTTAAATAACAGGACAGACTGGGTTGCCTTGGTTGGCAATCAGTCTACCGCAGAAAGCAATAGCAACCTACTGCGGGATAATCTTCTGCCCAGTCAGTCATGTTTCTTTCGAGACATGATCGACCAAGCGTGTTTCACGTATGGCACTTAACTGACTGATCTTAAGAGAGGTGAAGACCAGTCTTCCCCTATTCTAATTTTTGGCTTTATGCCAGATGTTTTGTATTTTTTACGAAAATAAATACCATCACAGAATTTTTCAACAAACTTGCCCTAATGGGAGACAATGTCAAACCTATTATTAAGAACCACATCTCTATGCAGACGTTAGTATCAAAGTTGACATTCAAAACAAACAAAGCTAATCTGAGTGCCAATATCAGGCCAAATTTGATTCCTACGAAATTTGATCCCTATGAAATTACGGTAAAGCTAAACTTGTAGCAAAAATCGTATCATCATACCGCAATGTTTAGCAAGCCATTCCTACGGAACATTACACATTTTTTAAAATTATATCGCCCCAAGGAAGGAATTTTACTGCCACTGATTTGCAGGGGGTGACATCGGAGGAAAGTTATGAGAAAGAGTGACAATTTATAGGGGGTGTCAAGAAGTGGGTAAGAGAATGATCAGAATACTGATGAGAGTGGAGTGGACGGAGAAAGGAGCATGAGAGAGAGGATGAGATGGGAGATGACTATTGAATTTACATTTAAATTCTTGGAGTTGTCAGTGAAGCAAGTAAACGGGAGTGAATTCTACCGGAAGGAAGTGCGAGAAAAAAGCTGATGAAATAGAATTTGCGTTTACATTTTATTGGTTTGACAGTAAAAAGGTGGGACCTAGTTGCTAATCTTGTGGATCAAGTAAACTCATATATAGGGAGCACCAGTGAGCTAAGTTCATCGGAGCAGAAGCCGTGAAAGTATTTGTAGAAGAAGCACAGGGAAGCCACATTGCGCCGGGGAGAAGTGACTGTATCTGAGCTGCCAAGTCGGTATCGATCACATTACAGATTCTCCGTTGGATTTTGTCAAGGACTTCTTGGTGGATAGCATGAGCACCCTACGAGATATGGCAACAGTATTCACTGAACGGGCGGATGGTAGATTTGTATATGTGCAGGATTGTATCGGACAGGAAAAACTTGCTGGCCCTACACAGAGAACCGACTTTCTTAGCAACGGATTTAGCTATGGATTCTATGTAATTCTACTTGAGGTCTGTCAGGTTCCTGATGAATGGAGTGGGCGTTAATTTTTTTTTTTATGAAAATATCCGACACAACGAGTCCACTCAGATCTCACTGATTAACTTTTCGTTGTGGTGCAGTGGATATCGGCTCCGGACGAGAAATCTAAGCACCGAGTTCGAATTCCACTCGAATTACTTGCATTCAAATACCCTTGGATAAAAGTATTAATCTGTCTCTTCTCCTTCCAGCTATGGGATTGGGCTCCATAGCTTTGGTTGGCAACCTGTCTACCGCAGAAAATAATGGCAACCTAATACGGGAAAATCTTCTGCTCGGTCAGTCATATATCTTTTGAGACATGATCACCTAAGCGCGTATCACGTATGGTACTTAACTGGGTGGCTTTTTTTACCCTTTAAATCTGCGTTTCCCATTCTTTTCTATTTTGTGACCCATTGTTTGTGTCCAAAACAAATTTCAGGCCTACATAAACACAAATAGAAAACCCATGTAACAGGAAATGCATTTTATTTGCAAAAGCAAGATGTAGTAATAAATATAAATCCGAACTAATGGCTGCACTTCTCTTTGTATCTATCGATTAGATTGTCAAACTTAACTTCCAAGCATTAGTTCAACACCAGGTGTTTATCTCCACTCTTTAATTTTGAAGTATTTGTAATACGACACAATAAAACAATAAATTAATTCTAATCAATTCGAAAAAAAAAATAAAAATATAGAATATTTTAAAGAATTTCTGAATTATCTTATTTAAAAAATAAAGTAAAACACTTCGTATTTTCATAATTTTAGGTCAGTGAAAGAAATTTCAAAGGCTACTTCTTTGGCCAACTTCTGGCTGGTTTAAATAAAAAAATCTCAAGCTATGGGCTCACATTGATAACCACTGTTTTAAAATATAACCACTATTTTAAAAATAGAATTTCAAAGCCCACCTATTTTTCTTAGGTCAAATCCTGGCTCGTTTTAAAAACATTATCAACTTATGAACATTGATAACCACTGTTTGAGAATATAACTGCTTGTTTGTTTTGTCGCCCGTCCAGCTGATGTAACTCGTTGTCTAGAAAGAACATTGTTGACATCGGAGGATTTCCGGATCTTACAGCTATACAGTGTCACCAGTCACACTGACGTCTGCTGCAGCCTCAACTTTCCGTGAAGAACATGGCCTTCATAAAAGCCATTAAGTTTAACGTCTTAAAGAATCTAAATGCAGATCATGCTGACCCTAAACAAGCCCTGATCACACGACTACCATTTGTTGGTTAAATATATCATGATTCTGAAGTTTTAAATTTCATCTCTCGAGTCAGCTTGAGTCTTCTTTTATTGTATTTTTTAAAAATATTCAATGCTCTTGATTATAAATATCCCCATTTTATTCAGCACTTAATGGTATTTTCTGCTTTTTTTTAAAAGTCTTGTTTACTCTGTTCAAATCCCTAGAGCCACTCAAGAAATAGATTTACAGATTAAGATGGACAGTTAATGCGGATATGAGTGGAAGATAACGGATAATCTAAGACTTGAACGGTTAAGATTGTAATAATCGGAAAAAACTTCCTCTTGGAAGTCCGTTTCACAGAGCGATGGTTCGTGTCAAGAAGTTGATCAGGTGGAACTTATATCTCAGAAATAAAATACGAAGAGAATGAGGGTAACGTTCTGCAATGTGCTTGCCGTAGCGGGTCTCTATTGTGGCGGGTCTTAGCCGTGAACTGGTGGATCTAAATACACTGTTCACTCATCTTCCGAAATTAATATATTCCGGGAACCCCCGCGAAACGTGAAAAACCGAAGTGCAGACACAATATTTATTTTATTATTCAGGTACATTTTAAGCCTATATAAACTCACCCCATATTAATATAATCCCAACCTCTATCTGCATTACCCTTCCCCACACTCATATAGTATTTCATGTTTAAAGACATTCGTATTTATGAAAATAAATAGGAAAATATCGGTTTACAGTACAGTAGTAAGCGTTGATGCGGCGGATATCGTGGACTGAGCATGCAAGCAACAATGAGGTGTTGGAAAGAATGGCAACAATAAAGAAATTAGTACTAAGCATCAGGAAGAAATAACTGAAGTTCCTGGGACATGCAATAAGGAAGGAGAGCTTGGAGAACCTGATACTGACAGGCCAGATAGAAGGAAAAAGAGACAGAGGAAGGCAGCGGATAACATATTTGCAGGGACTGATCAGGTGGATGACGGAACGGGGGTTGCGAGGTGTAACAGGAGCAAACATACTAAGAGCCACAAGGGATAGTGAGACGTGGATAACCATGATCGCCAACGTCCTGAAGGGACAGGGTACATAGAAGAAGAAGTAACCGTTGCACATGACCGTGCACACTCGCGAAATATTGTACGCACGTATTGCACAAGTGTTAAAAAACATAGGTAGCCTTACGTATTTGAGAACACCAGTTACAATTTTTTTATTACACGAAAAGACGAGACACATTTTGTTCGCCAGCCGCAGAACTACTTTTAGTGCGTATGTTTTTTTTTGTAAAATGATGTAAAATGCTTTATAATTTATGTATTTTATTTCATTTATTTATTTTTACTGTTTTTAACTGTTTTTACCTTTTCTGACGAGAAAATACCCATTTTACTATTAAATGCATTAAAATAAAGAATTTTAATGTCTTTCTATTTTCTGCAGATTATCCGCTAATTTTCGTAATTTACACGATATCTAAACTTATTTATAAATGGAACCTTGTCCGTGTGCGTGTGTGTCTGTGTCTGTGTGTGTGTGTATCCGTTACCTATAGACTTCGAAACGGCTGAGCCGATTTTATTAAAAATTTACACAGTTGTACTATAAACATCTGCGAGTGTTCTTAGTTAGATTTTGTGTCGAGGTACCCCCGATAAATACTGAAAATCAATAATCGAAAAAAATTGGGTTATAGAAGGAGTGGTCCGATTTTAATCAAATTTGATACACTCATAGTCAAAGACATAAGAAACGATATTCAGAAGATTCAAGGTTGCAGTTCTTACAATAGTGCAGACAATCGATAATATATATATATATATATATATATATATATATATATATATAAAGCAAGATGTTTGTGTGTGTTTATCTATCTGTATGTCCTTTATACAAATCCACAATTTTTATCCGATTCTCACCAAACTTCACACAAATATTCTTTAGGCTGAGTCTGAGCTCCAGGACCATGGATTAGTTTTTAAACTTTCATTACACCCGGGAAACGCCGGGCTATACTACTAGTCAAATTATTTATATATATTTTGAAAGTCCACGATACTGCGAAAGGGGAACCGCTAAATGACGAGGGTTGACTAAAATGTAGTTCGTTTGAAAACTCTTCATAGAGTAGAGACTGGCATGTCAAGTTTCGTCTGTAAGAAAAAAGTCTAGGGTGGAAAATAATTCGTTACCCATAAGGACGACTAGACGCTTTTGGACGCTATCGAAAGTTGAAAGGGATTATGTGGCGGCAGCAGCCTTCCATTTTAGGACTGATTTGACTCTTGTAAATTGAGAGGATAGCACGAGGAGCCAGGTAGTTACGAGGGTGGTACAGGGAATCGACCATTTCCCAGCATATTTAGCGAGGGATCGTAATTACGTGCTCTACTAGAGGTTTGGGTTGGTTTTAGGGCTCGAGGTACTTGACATACCTGAAGGAACACCCGTTTATCATGATTGGTAATAGTCCGATCGGCGATGATGGAAGGTAACTAGTTTGGATTTCAAGTAATCAAATATAACCATCCAGTTTTTCCTATCCACCGAGATGTTAAAGTTAGATTAAGGGAGAGATCAACTGCCAGTCTCTAGTCATGTAAAGTTTTAGAGGTGTATTTGTGTTCCAGATAGGCACCTAAGTAGTCTATATTTATATTGTTAAAACAAAGCCTAATTCAAGGAAGAGGCGTCCCATCGTAAAGCCAGTCATTTAAGACTTACTACAGTAGTAAGTGTGCACCTAACCTTCCTACTTTTTGAGTAATTGGGTGAAAAAATACATTAAGTTTGCTAAATACCTATTATCCAGATTATTATTATTATGTCATTATTCATCATAATCTGATTTCTGCAATGGTCGGACTACCTACCAATCTGCGGAAAGACCTAAGTCAGGTCGTGGTGTGTTGTTATGGCTCCATTTCATGTTTTTTCTATCTCCAATAACATTCCCAGCGTTACATAGACAAAGTTCTCTTTAGTGTGTGGGCTGTACTTAGCAAAACAATTTTTTTGTATATCTCTTAAGCTGAAATTTCCAGGGAAACTTTCAATGTATTGTTTTGTTCCATTTTTTATTATTCCAAGTTCACATACTATCACTGGTACAATTCTTCTTATTATTATGTGCATAAACGTCAAGAAGGAGTTTTTGCTAATTTGATTCCAAACAACTAGTACTTATTCTTTATTTTTCATATTGTTCCGGTATTTTTTTTTTCAAAACCCGTTGTAGAGTTACAAAACAGCGGCAAAAGAGTAACTACTGATCAATGTAGTGACCAGAAATAAATGGCTGGTGTCAAAATTATTTGACCTTTTACTCTCTCTTCTTACTCTCCTTCGTTTCCGCTCGGCTTCCGCAATGCCTACCCAGCATCTATTAATTCTCTTTCACATGTATTCTATTCATACTGTACTTGTTTCCTGCCAAGGTTAATATTGATTTCAGATATTGTTTCTTTCTCTCATTTTATAATATAGTTTTATTAAGAGCGTTATTTTTTTTGTTTTTGTATTTTACCTTTACTTTCTTTTGTTTCTGACGATGTTTTTTATTTGTCTTTTCTTTTCTCTATCTTTTTTGCTGTGTGGGCTTTTTTTTCTCGTAATTAACACCACTATTTCTAATTCACACCTTTCAACTCTTTTCGCGGCTCTCATATTTCAATACTATTTGTTACCTAACTTATTTCTTTCATCTATCATTTTTTTCTCGTTTCCTTATAGCTTTGTCTTTAAATAAATACAGCGTGTCCATAAAGTTCGTGTGCACTTAAAAAAATTACAGCTTTATTTGTATTTGTGATAGAAATAATTTCTATCACAAATACAAATGCAGTCATAATTTGTTAAAGTGCGCACGAAAATTTATGGACACACTGTAGAAGAAAAAAAAATCACAACGTTGTCTAAACATTCACCCTAGTAGAAAACCGATAAATATCGAAATAGGAAACGCTGAAAACTTTCGCGCCCAGCTAATATTATGGTAAATATTTCATTTGTTCCCCGAAGGCCTTCACCCCTTCAAATCTTTCCAAAACATCCTTATTTTCGTGCAAATGTATACGCTGAACTCAAATCGATAATTGTTTATTAACGAAACCAACCTTTTTTCAAGTTTACAACCAGAAAAATATCGAAATTCTTTTCGCTGTTATCTCACCCCGTAACCACGCTACAAAAAATGTTATTCACTGCAGAATGACTTTACGCGTAGTTTGCCGATTTTCCAACCAATTTACTTCCTTTTTGCAATTACTACGCAAAAATTGAGTTCCGAAACCAAACAAATCGCGGAGTATTTACTCAAAGGAAGTAAACAGGCCGAAATAAGTATCCTACGCTTCAAGTCATTCAGCGGTGAATCAGCTGTGAGAACGGTGGTAAGGGGTGAGATATAGTCCGATATTTTTCTGGTATATAACAAGAAAAAAAGTAAGTTTTTCAATAAACAATTATCGATTTGAGTTCAGCATATACATTTGCAGGTAATTAAGGAAGTTTAGGAAAGCTTTGACGGGGTAAATGCCTTCGGGGAACAAATAAAAAATTTACCGATATTATTTACTTATTTATCCGTAGTCTTCCCTTCCCTTCATTCTGTTCCTTGAGAGGCGGTTAATATTACGGTCATCGACATCGAAATTTGAATCAGTGGGTCGAGTTAAAATTTTGACTTACACTCTTCCCTTCACTTTCGCATTATTAGATTCGGGAAAGGGAAGAACTTCTCTTTTATTCACCCGGCTTTGAATTAAATATTAATATAAACTCGGATCTGTATGACAGTTATTCTTATAGTAAGATTTCTCGTTTAAATTCTTGGAGACTGTAACGGGAAACTACAATAGTTTCTTCTTAAGAAATCATGGTAATTCACAGATTATAATGACCAAATTGGAATTAGTAACAACTATAAAAGCCACATAAAAAGAATGAGTTGCAAAGCAAATTTCCTTTTTCAATACCTGGCAATGGTACCCATGATGTCTCACTAACCAGCCATCACGTAATACAAATGGCCTAAAGATTGTGCTCGTGGCGGTTTCTTCTTGGTGTGACCTCAGAGTCCACTTTATATTATTTTTTAGGCTTATATATATATATATATATATATATATATATATATATATGAGAGAGAGATAAAAAATATCAGACCCTTAAAGACGCAGAGAATAATCCAAAAGATTTTATCCAATTAATAAAAATTATTAATTCCATAAAAATAGGGAGCTCAATGTATAGTATTCACAGCATAACAAAACATTGAGTAGAGAACTCAACATATATTTAAACGTTTTTTAATTCTAAATTTTAGTTCTTAATGTTTATTTTATTATTTACTATCAGTATAGCTCGGCGTTGTTCGGGTGTAATGAAAGCTTTAAAAATAACCCATGGTCCTGGCACTCAGACTCTTTGGACGTTGGCACGAAAACCTAAAAATAGTTGTTTCCAGTCAAAGCGAAACCGCAGATTAAAAGAAAAATGAATGGATGTAAGTCAAATTCTGATTTCCGATGTCAAATAAGTTTTCTGTCGCAAACTGAATTTTGAAGGCTAAATAAATCCTCTGAGTAAATGGTATCATGGCTAGGACTTAGAACTACAATGACATCTACCTAGAACCAAACCCGAAGCAAAAACAAAATAAAAGGAGTTAAAAAATTACAGACATACAGGCAGATAAACAGACACACACACAAACATCTTGCCTTATATATATATATATATATGGTTTTTGCTTCGGGTTTGGTTCTAGGTAGATATCATTGTAGTTCTAAGTCTTAGCCAAGATACCATTTACTCAGAGGATTTATTTAGCCTTCAAAATTCAGTTTGCGAAATTTGATACACTCATAAACAAAAACATAAGAAACGATACTCAGAAGTTTCAAGGTTGAGGTTCTTATCGATAACCTTGAAACTTCTGAATATCGTTTCTTATGTTTTTGTTTATGAGTGTATCAAATTTGATTAATATCGGACAACTCCTTCTATAACCCGATCTTTTCGATTATCGATATTAGGGGTACCTCGACACAATACCTAGCTAAGAACACTCGCAGACGCTTATAGTACAACTGTGTAAATTTTCAAGAAAACCGGTTCAGACGTTTCGGAGTCTATAGGTAACGGACACGCACGCACACACACATACACACACACACACACACTGTTCCATTTATAAATAAGTTTAGATTATTCCCGTTTATTTGCAAAATTGACCAAGCATAAATTCCGTTCTACAAATACAACAAAAACCAAAACTTCGCATTTTTTTAAACTTATGCATCACGGCAATCTCATATTAGAACTTTTTGAATAATTTGTTGACAACAGCCAACTAGTTCCCAACTAGCATTTCAAAATAATCACTAAAAGCCCCGAGCAACGTCGGGCTATACAACTAGTAAATAATAAAAATTGATTATAGATTTCTGGTCAAAAGTAATTAATGACAACTCTTGCATAAATAAGACATGATATGCATTGTTAAACATTTTACATCATACAAAAATTGTGCGTGTCCTTACCTTTGTTAGTTCGTACGACCGTTACGCCTTATCAATGCCTCATAAATAATAGACTATATATATATATATATATATATATATATATGTTATCGACTTTTTGCATTATTGTAAGAACTGCAACCTTGAAACTTCTGAATATCGTTTCTTATGGCTTTGTATATGAGTGTATCAAATTTGATTAAAATCGGACCACTCATATCACCCGATTTTATCGATTATCGATTTTCGATATTTATCGGGGGTACCTCGACACAAAATCTAGCTAAGAACATTCGCAGACGCTGATAGTAAAACTGTGTAAATTTTCAAGAAAATCAGTTCAGCCGTTTTGGAGTCTATAGGTAACGGACACACACACACACACAGAGACACACACTTACACACACAGACACATTTCCATTGATAAATAAGTTTAGATTTAGATATATAAACGAAGATTAAGGAAACTGGTTATAAATAACCGAAAATTGGAAATTGTTTGTTTGAACATTATTTTTGACCGATACTCGTATTTAAGTAGACATTCTGTTTATAATCAAACATATAATATATATATATATTGGTATTAGAATTTTTGAAAGACAACTGCCAAAATCCTCAGCAAATATTTCAGTGGCTATATCGCTGTTGCACAATATGAGAACTTGAATGCAATTCACTACCAAAACTGAAGCGGCATATACGACACAAACATATAACTGAACGAGAGAGTCTATTATATATGTATACCTTACATGAGTACAAAAGAAAAAAATGATGTCTTCAAAATAGTGTTTAAATTGTTATAATAGATCTATATATATATATTTTTTTACGGTGAGATTTATCCTGTACGAGGTACGGAGCACACTCGAAGTGGAACGTTACTAAGAGTTTATGGAGATAGGATGGAAGAGAACGGTTAACGCTAGACTTTAGACAGTTTAAGATGACAGTGATTAGGAAAACAACCTCTTGTGAATCGGTTCCACAGAGTCGTGGTTCGCGGGAAGAAGCTGCTCAAGTGAACTTACTTCTCACCAATGGAAGTTTATATAATGTGTGGCACTTAGCTAAATGGTTTCTTTTATAGGTAACATTTATTTCTTTGTTAATTAACCCTGATGAGATTCGAACCGGATCACTATGCTCGAAACGTTATCGTGCAAAACACTCGTCGAAGGAAGCATCATATATCAATACAGAAGCTGGGTGCCCCGACGTGGTGTAATGGTTAGCAAGCTTGTCTCGCTAGAAGCTGTTACAACTAAATAGTGAGTTCGATTCTCACTGGATATCCCATACTTTCGGCCTTGTGCCACATCTAAGCGGAACTAAGAAAATCAATATATCAATACAGGACCTAACAAAATGATTTCTTCAAAAAGAAGTTTGACGTGAAGTTCTTTTTTTTTTTTTTATTATTATTATTTCAACAGTAAGCTGACAGGCAATTAAAACCAAGAAGCTAATTGTATTAGTTGCTGGTATTTTTAACGCTGAAAAAAAAAACAACTTTGCGCCGTAGAAGTTTATTTTGCGTTTATTTTGCGTTAAAGGAACGAAAAGGCACTTTTTATATAGGAACGACTCGAGCACAATGTTTATCAGTTTTTTTCTCTCATCTTTCTGTTGTATTTTTTTTCTTTTTACAATATTCATGAAGCAGCTTGAATGGGAAAAAAACAAAATTAGCTTTCAACAAGTCAGTCAGTTAAGTGCCATACGTAAAACACGCTTGGGCGATCATGTCTTGAAAGAGACATGACTGACTGGGCAGAATATTATCCCGCAGTAGGTTGCCATTGCTTTCTGCGGTAGACTGGTTGCCAACCAAGGCGATAGAACCCAATCTGTCCTGTTATTTAACCCATAACTGGAAGGAAGAAACGGATTAATAACTTTCCCAAGGGTATTTGCGCGTAAGTGAATGCAATGAATTAAACTGGAATTCGAACTCGGCTCCTCGATTTCTCGTTCCGAGCCGATATCAACTGTACCACAACGTACATCCAAAATATTTTTTTGGATGGAGTTCGAAACCGTATGCGATATACTTACAATATACCAACTGCCGCTTAGTCCTCTCGGCCAAGCTGCGCAGCACAAGACTTGAACAAATATCACATCTACAAGACAATGTAACAGGGACGTCGGTTATACCGATTTGGTCATGGATGCCAGAAAAGATTTGGCTCTCTTTATGAAAATGACTTGGGTGCCCGACACATTTGACCTTGTTCCACATTGACTGCGTGGTGAGGGGCGAATACACTTACCTAGTTCATTCCGAGTAGAGTTTATCATTTCTCAGTTGTGTGTCTGTCTTTGGAGAGAGACGCGGCTGAGAAAAAAAATCACTTAGAAGTGACCCGGATCCGGGAAACAGCTGCGTGAGTCTACACCGCTTCGTTGTACTAGAAGGTCGGTGGTCGCAACCAAAGCCAGCGCAACCATTTTTGCCCCCGGTTCGGGCGTACGCGCTCGTTTTCCGCACCATAAACTAAGATTTCTATTACATCACGACTCAGTTAATAGTTAAAAATAGTTAAATGTAAGCTTTTTCTCTCGCTTGCCGTTTGCGGCACTCTCTCTCGTTTGATTGCTTCCCTAATAGCTACAATCTTCAAAAATTTAAACGCATATTATTTTTTTGTTGGCAATAAATAGCAACTAGTTTTAACCCGTGAAATTTTTACGGTTTTTCCTATTTCTGATGTATCTTC
Organism: Ascarosepion bandense; assembly: GCA_037127315.1. Taxonomy (NCBI): domain Eukaryota; kingdom Metazoa; phylum Mollusca; class Cephalopoda; order Sepiida; family Sepiidae; genus Ascarosepion; species Ascarosepion bandense. The sequence continues at coordinate 11,845,061 of JBBBDQ010001127.1, read as the reverse complement.
ATTTTTCCGTTAATGATAGAATTGGCTCATAGCGAGTTCTACGGCAATAAAATTTCCGTAGAATATTCATTGTTATATATTTAAAGCCAACCAACTTTAAAAAAATATCTCAATAACAAGCATAATACGAATGCTGGTTGTAATTTTAAGTAGGAAAGAAATTATTCCAGGATTCATCTTTATCGGCCGCAATCTGAAAGATATAAAAATGCAGACGATAGCAGATACGGGAAGCAAACTACACGATCTTTTGCGGGAAATAGTTACAGACAGCAGAAAAGGGACTACATATAGATTACAAGAAAACTGAATGCATAGTAATCAGTAAAAAGGGGAGCCCAAAATGCCAACTACAGGCCAGGGATATTAAAATCAAGCAGGTATAAAATTTTAGATACCTGGGAAGTGTTCTAATCGAATATGGAAAATGCGATATTGAGATCTGAAGGCGTATTGTCTTGGCTTCCTGAAGCTGAGTAAAGTTTTAAGAGACAGAAGAATTTCGCTGAAAACAAAGAAGAAAATACTGGATTGTCATGTGATGTCTGTCCTTCAAAATAGCATTGAATGCTGAACAATCCCATTAAAGATAAAGGAAAGATTTGAAGCAACCGAAATGTGGTTCTACAGAAGTTTACTGAGAATACCATAAAAATAACATGTGAGCAAAGACGTGGTTTTGAAGAGGATGAACACGAAAAATAAAACCGATAATTAGCACTAGAAAAAGACAGATTAAGTTTGTAGGACATATTGTAAGGAAGAATGGCTTGGAGAATCTGATGCTCACGAGACAGATAGAGAGAAGAAGAAACAAAAGAAAGCAACGCGTGACATACTTGATGGAACTGAGCAGATAGATGGCGGAGCGGAAGTTAAGCAGGATAACAGGAGAAGAAGTATTAAGAGCTACAAGAGATGTGGAGAGCCATGATCGCCAACCTTTCTAAAGAGACACGGCACATAGGAGAAGAAGAAGAAGCAGGTACAGATGAAAACAGATGTGAAATTGACAAATTTTTCTATTTCAACAGACGTAAAATACTTCTTTTTTATATTTTTGACTGAAACCAAGTAGCGTCTTTGATCTGTATTTTATCTTTTCACGCGATCAAAAAAAAACGGAATAGTCCATTATTTTTGAAGATTTATTAGGAGACGTTAAACCCTTCTATCTTTCTTTCCTGATTCCTTGGTTAAGGTAAGTCCCTTTTTGTGTACCTAGTTAATGTGAGTGAGTGTGTTTCCCGGCCTGTTCCCGGCACTGTCCCTTATGTTATGAGCCAGTTCAAGATTCCCAGTTACGATTTATTTTGTACCGTTTTATCTCGTCTGGTTCACTATTATATTTTCCCCGTCCTTGTTATTTTTCTCCTCTCCACTCCCTGTATCTCTTGGTTTTGTCCCATGGGAAGAATACAGCGGCCTCTTTGTTTTGTGGGTAGGTTAGGTCCAGCTAACATCATGTCTTTAGTTTGTATTTTGAGTTGGAAAAAAGTTGTTTTGGGGAACTCTTTTCATACCCCTTCCCCCTCATGCCATTTCATGTGAAATTTCTATGTATATTTTTGTATTCATTACATATTGAAAAAATTTTTATGTTCATTTGGGTTGTTTTTATGTCCCTATAATGTGTTGCGGTATTTTGGTACATGGTGGTTTAAAGGTTGATGGATAAGGTCTTGTGGTGATTGAGTAAAATTGTAACGTATGGTCGTGAATCAGATTATCTAGGTATAAGATATTTAGTGTGGACCAACCTGAGCTTTTTTCCCCCATCCTAATAGACCTTGTGCCACAAGTAATGTATGAATTACTAAATAAATATCTTTCTTTCCTGATTTTGTATTCGAAACTATATATTGTCTCTGATTTGTCATTGTTTATATCCATGCAATCAAAACAGCATAGTCTATTATTTATGAGGCATTGATAAGGCGTAACGGTCGTACGAACTAACAAAGGTAAGGACACGCACAATTTTTGTATGATGTAAAATGTTTAACAATGCATATCATGTCTTATTTATGCAAGAGTTGTCATTAATTACTTTTGACCAGAAATCTATCATCAATACTGGATTTTTATTTTTATTTTTTAATAGTTGTATAGCCCGACGTTGCTCGGGACTTTTAGTGATTATTTTGAAATGCTAGTTGGGAACTAGTTGGCCGTTTTCAACAAACTATTCAAAAAGTTCTAATATGAGATTGCCGTGACGCATAAGTTTAAAAAAATGCGAAGTTTTGGTTTTTGTTGTATTTGTAGAACGGAATTTATGCTTGGTCATTTTTGCTAATAAACGGGAATGATCTAAACTTATTTATAAATGGAACACTGTGTGTGTGTGTGTGTGTGTGTGTGTGTGTGTGTGTGTGTGTGTGTTTTACCTATAGATTCCGAAACGGCTGAACCGGTTTTCTTGAAAATTTACACAGTTGTACTATAAGCGTCTGTGAGTGTTCTTAGCTAGGTTTTGTGTCGAGGTACCCCCAATAAATATCGATAATCGAAAAGATCGGCTTATAGAAGGAGTGGTCGGATATTAATCAAATTTGATACACTCATAAACAAAGACATAAGAAACGATATTCAGAAGTTTCAAGGTTGCAGTTCTTACAATAGTGCAGAAAATCGATAATATATATATATATATATATATATATATATATATATATATATAAGGCAAGATGTTTGTGTGTGTGTGTCTGTTTATCTGCCTGTATGTCTGTATGTCTGTATGTCTGTATTCTAGTTTTTGCTTCGGGTTTTGCTCTAAGTAGGTATAATTGTAGTTCTTAGTCTCAGCCATGATACCATTTACTCAGAGGACTTATTTAGCCTTCAAAATTCAGTTTACGACGAAAAAAAACTTATTTGATATCGATACCAGAAAATCAAAATTTGACTTACATTCATTCATTTTTCTTTCAGTCTTCGGTTTCTCTTTAACTGGAAGCAACTATTGCTTTTAGTCTGAGTGCCAGAACCATGGATTAGTTTTAAAGCTTTCATTACACCCGAGCAACGCCGGGCTATGCTGCTAGTGTATGTATAACTGGAAGAATAATGGCCGACGTTATAGGAGCCTGTAATGCGATGCGTTGTGATGCAGAAGTGGATGCATTGTCCCTGCAACGTCAAAAGGGTTAGCACCTTGTAAAATAGGTAAATTTATTATGGCATACGATAAAGTAGAATCCAGCTAAGTGTTTCGGAGAAATAAATGATTGCAAAAAGCAATATTTGCCATTAATTTTTACCGCACCCTCTGTGTCAATTGAAATTTTTGTTCGCATATCAAGGAATCAGACTTTGATCTATCAGTGACTTCATTTTGGTTGCGTTTGAGTGAATTGTCTTGAAGAAATGCATAAAAGTGCGCAAAAGACTACTCGAAATTATTTTTGTCGTTGATTTTTGACGAACGCTGTACATTGATTTGAAAATGTTTGTATACATCAAAGGTTACCTTGATTTACAAGTCACCTGATTTTGGTTGAATTCGCATAAGGCGTATCAGAGGAGAAGAGTTTGTAAATTCTAAGCGTGATTTCTGCCGTGAAATCGATTCGAGAACTTTTTGCTTACATCAAAGGTTCATGTCCTGATCGACAAATGACACAATTTTGATTGAAATCAGACATAAGGTTTCGGAGGAAGAGGTTCGTTACAATGGCCACACACACAGACATATACATTTTTTACATATATAGATAACATGAATGTCGTAATATTCTAGGACCATTTAAGTAATTATAATCGCAGTCATAAATCATACGATTAAAGAAAAATATAATTCAATTTAAATGTTTCATATAATTAAACCTTTAGTTGTTTCTTTTAAGTATTAAGTATTATAATACTAGCCAAATACCTGACCAGCCAACAAAGTAATTAAGATTCTATAAAAGTACCCTTACCCGCTTCATTTTGGGTACCTCGACGTGCTGTAATGGTTAGTAAGCTTTTCTCGCTAGAACCTATTACAACTAAGGAGTGAGTTTGATCGTCACTTGGTACCCTATCCTGACAGTCTTCTGTCACATCTAAGCGACGCTTAGAAAATCAAAACTTCTGCCACTTAATATCTCTGCATAAAAACATTTCCAGCAAGTTTATTATTGTTTAATAATTTTCAACTACAAGCAAGGCAATAAAGTCACTAAGACACAATGGAGCTACTGAATGTGAAAGAATAAAAAAATTATTAAAGAGTCAGTCAGTCAGTTAAGTGCCATACGTGATACACGCTTGGGCGATCATGTCTCGAAAGAAACATGACTGACTGGGCAGAAAATTATCCCGCAGTAGGTTGCCATTGCTTTCTGCGGTAGACTGGTTGCCTACCAAGGCTATAGAACTTGTCTATATTATTCAATGAAACCTGTATTAATGAAAGAATACTGTCAAAATACGCACAATATATATATATATATATATATATATATAGTGGTCCAAATGTAGGTGGATAGTAGATGATAACATTAATTTTGAGATTATATATACAATTATATTTATTAATATATTTATTAGATTGATTAAATTTATTATGTACAGTAATCCGAAAGCACTTCAATTTTATCAACGTATGCGATCGAAATTTGTCTATTACAAGAGACACAGCTTCAGTCCACCTCTTTTTAGTGAACGTAGATTTTTTAAAAAATCATCTAAAGTACGGCAAAGCCGCTAAGATAAAACGGGTTAGTGATATTAAAAGAATAAGGGGGGGAAGCACATTATCAAGGAGCTGGAAAAATAAAAGAAGATAAATGAAGAAATCAGTAGATAACGATCGACATGATATTTAAATCTCCGAAAACCAAAATTGACTGGGAACAAGAAACCGAGAAATACATTTAACCCGAGAACACTAACCATGTGTATATAGTCAGTCAGTCAGTCAGTTAAGTGCCATACGTGATACACGCTTGAGCGATCATGTCTCGAAAGATGACATGACTGACTGGGCAGAAGATTATCCCGCAGTAGGTTGCCATTGCTTTCTGCGGTTGACTGGTTGCCTACCAAGGCTATAGAACCCAATCTGTCCTGTTATTTAACCCATAACTGGAAGGAATAGACGGATTAATACCTTTCCCAAGGGTATTTGTGCGTAAGTGAATACAATGAATTCAGTTGGAATTTGAACACGGCTCCCCGATTTCTCGTTCCGAGCCGATATCCCATGCACCACAACGCACAACATTAAAGAGTAAGAACAATAAAAGAAATGGTATCAAGAAAACCGTAGATAACGATCTTCACTGCATTTATATTTCGAAGATACAAGTTATCTGGAAACTATAGAACTGGTTTTGCAAGCTAGAAGCGCTAGAGAAGAAACTAGCCAATAAAACTGTAAACTGAGTAGGCATTGTTGCCAGGCTAGTCTATCCTCCCATCACTCTCACTGGAGCATAGACCATCGACGCGGTGACGTCAATGCTTCTGTAACTTGTATTTTTTACATGTATATGTGTTTACTCTACACAAACCTCTTTATCCTTTAGGAAGAGTGGTTGCCAAACAGGGCTACAGAATCTAATCTGTTATTTAACTAAGCCATAACTGGATGAATTAATACTTTTCCCCAAGAGTATTTTCGCGTAGTTGAATTCCTTGCATTTACTTACGCACAAATACTCCTGGGAAAGGTATTAATCCGTCTCCTCCCTCCAGTTATGGGTTAAATAATAGGACAGATTGGGTTCTATAGCCATTGCTGGCAACCAGTGTACCGCAGAGGGCAACCTACTGCGGGATAATTTTCTGCCCAGTCAGTCATGTCTATTTCGAGACGTGATCACACAAGCGTGCATCGCGTATGGCACCTGACTGAATTTAATAAGATTTCTAAATTGTCCTGCCGATTATTCATTTCGAGATTGTACCTAAATTTTGACAAGGTAGATATTAATTCTTTCTCCCCAAACAATTTATTTAAAAGATTGGTTTACTTTCAATTCAACGCCAAAATAAACGCGTTGTCAGCCTCCAACTATATAGAACCTGCATTGAAACTTAGTATTCGATCTTCACTTAGTGAGGGGCGAATACACTGCCGAATCATTAAGCATATCGATGGATTGTCTCGCTAGAATCATTACAATTGAGTAGTGAGTTCGATCTTTACTGGATACGTCATACTTTCGACTTTATGCCACATCTAAGCTGTGCTTAAAGAATCACCATTAAATACATTGATGTCGTTTAACGGCGAGGAGGCTAATTTTGTCGACAATTAGAACTGAATAGCGAGTTCAATCCCTTGTGAGTGCTTTATCGAGACATATTATTTTAAACTGCACCGGTGTTGGTTAGAGAGATTGCTTAACCATTACTAGGGGTTACTAAGATGTACCCAGGCCTGTTCCCTAATACTTGTAACCGTGTACCAAAATAAACTAAGCTTTCTTTGTTGTCACAATGTGATGCAATGATCAGAGAGTTAAGCTGTTTCAAAAAAAGTAGAGAATCCGATACTCACAGGGTGTCCAATTCTCGTGCCAATTAAATTTCGACCTGTCATGAACTTGAACACTTGCTCTAACTTAAGCTCAATATAGTGCAAGGGCAAATGCGTGCAAGGTGAGCAAGATTGGCAAAGTAAGCAAGGCGAAATTTGATCAATACGTTATTTGAAAATAGCTTCCCTCTTTGCCGGTTTGCTTAGAAAAATCAATATTAAATAATTTCAACCTTTGACATCGCACATTAGCAAGAAAGACGTAATTATCTCAGTCACCAGACAGGCAGGCATTATCAACCAAATTTTAACTCAATTCTATCGATTGAATTCCTAAAAATGTGTGACATAGATGAGGTTTAATTTGCTATTCTCGGCACTTCAGCAAGGTCAGCTGTCACGTCATTCGAGCTTGAATGAATACCTCGTGCAAACTGCAGTCAAAGTAGCAGGCAGAGGGTGAATTAGGCAAGATGTCTTGACAGACCCCATGCCTTTTCAGGCTGGTTTTAAATCTGGAGTATTTCTTCCTCACTTGGCAGCTTCCTACTTCAAGGGAACTAGTTGGCCGTTGTTTTTAAACTATAGCTGGAGGAAGGGGCACTTCGTCGTCTGTAATGGTTAGCAAGCTTGTCCCACTAGAACCTGTTACATCTGAGTAGTGAGTTCGTTCCTCACTGGGTACTCCATACTTTCGGCCTTGTGCCACATCTGTAACACGATAACTAGGCGCATATTAAGGTGGATTTGTAAAATATGTATCATAATAGATTAAGAAAAGAAAATGGTTAAGAATAGAAAAATAGTTTAAAAACATGTATTTCGTTTAACAAAAGTACTAAGTGAAAAAGAAAAGGAAAAAATAAATAAATAAACGCTTTTTCTTTTATAAGTAAATTTAAAATATTTGACTAAGTGATTTGATGTGATAAAAGATAAAGTTTAGGAAATAGATTTTTGAGTGATCAGGTCAAAAACTGTCTTTACTCTATCTTGACCAGACATTAAGAAAATAAAGAAAAGATAATAGATTTTTCACTTTCTCCAGACAATAAAAAAACGGGTAAAGTGCCAGAGCTATAAAAACATCTGGCGACCTTCACACAAAGCTTTATTAAATAAAAAGATAAAAACAAATCCTGGAAAATATTAAGGTTAAGTGCAGACGGGATGTCTATGAGATGTTTACACATCAAAAGAAGGAAAATTTAAGTACCTTGAAATTTTGGACTTACAGTCGCCAATGCTTATTGCCCGGTGGTCTAGGAACTTCCGATTATTTCAAAATAAATACAAGTGATTTTTCCGAGTCGGGCAGTTAGTTCAGTTCAACCAGGCGTGTGCTTGAAGTAGCTACGTGTGTCAGGCACACTTAAGAAGGGAAAACTCTGTTCGTCTGAGTCGGTCGGTTCGGCATTTGATCTCCATTAATTAGAGTTAGAGCTAAGTGTCACATCGCCTGCCCCAACTGCAAAACTAACTCTAAACGAAATAAAGCATCGATTTAACTCATCCAAGTTGTGGAAGTTCGTTCCTTATAGTTTATCTTGTACCCCCAGCTTGAGACTCCGACTTTTTCAACCAAGCCCCGGCAACATTACAGCATGGAGAACGGCCGCCGGAGAAATTGTTCGGACCCTCCACTGGGGTGTTACACATCTAAGCAGAGAACCTCGGCGTGGTGTAATGGTTAGCAAGGTTATCTCACTAGAACCTGTTACAACTGAGTAGTAAGTTCGACCTCACTATGTACCCTATTCTTTCACCTTTGTGCCATATCTAAGCGGAGCTTAGAAAATCTGCTATAGCTGGAGGAAGAGATGGATATCCTACTTTTTTCCCCAGACTAAGCAATCGTAACACTTACCACAACTCAATTTTGAAAAGAGGAAGTGTATAAAAAGAGTAAAGCTCTTTATTTATAAATGTCTGTTCGCAAAATCTAAACAAATATTAACTGTAAGCCGTTACTGAGTTTCACATATTTTTGTTTGTGAAACATCTAAAAAGTAGCGACATCTGGGTGGCGTTTAATCGATTACTTGTGGATTTACACTTGGCGTCTTGAATTGTTTATGGCTGCAATTGTAGCTGTTCGAAGAGAGGCAATAACGTGATAACTTTAACGTCATAAACCGGGAGAATGGCAGAGTGAACATTTTTTTTTACAAACTAACACTACACTTAGAGCTTAGTAACGTTTCACAAAAAGCCCACGAACAACAGGACGCAATTATTTAAACTTACTAGTGCAAAAGAAGTGACAAGCAAGATGGAAATTACAAACAGACATTTCGTGCGAAGAGACTTTCCCGTGTTGTTTTCTGAGAGAAAAATTTATGGCCATTTTCTTATTTGACCAATGCACTATCAAGACGTAACGATTTGATTTTTTTTTTTACACAAACTTTCAATCAATATTTTCTACGGTTTCTTTTAAGGGCAAAGCAAGTAAGAACTTAATACTATTTTCTCCCTATTTTCACTCCTTGTGAAAGCGCAATAAATTTAAACGATCAAGTGTCGGAGATTAGTGTTTGCGAAACTACGTCTAAAAAATTGATTTCAGAACAAAACGACACCATTATAACAGCATGACACCATTATATCTATACCTCTCGTCGAAAACCTTATAATGACAATACAGTTCTGACCAATGCGAATACACCTTAGTACTAAACCACGCAAGTATTAAACTATAAATTTATTAATATTCTAGTTATTTATCGTGAGGATTTGCAAATATTTAAATTAGCGGAATCCTTTTTAGTAAAATTATTTTAATCGGAATCGCCTCAGGATGTGCGTTGTGGTGCAGTGGATATAGGCTCGGACCAAGAAATCGGAAAGCCGAGTTCGAATTCCAATTAAATTTGTTGCATTCACTCATGTCTAAATACCCTTGGAAAAGAAATTAATCTTACTTTCTCCAACTATGGGTTAAATATAAAGACAGATTGGGCTCTATGGCCTTGGTTGATAACCAGTCTTCCGCAGAAGGTAATGGTAACCTACTACGGGAAATATTCTGCACAATCAGTCATGTCTTTTTCGAGACATGATCGCCTGAACCTGTATGGCTGATCACCACATGTAAATCAGTAAGACCACTAAAACACAAAGGGTTACAGAGTGTGAAAGAGTTCGGAAAAGTAACATTAATAATAAACGGGAAATGAGAGGAGAACAGTAGATAGCGACTGATATTGCAAATTAAATTTGGCTGGAAAGCATGGAGATGGAAGGGAGTCCCAAAAACGAGATGTGCGAAGAAAATAAACAGCATAGAATTTCAGACTACATCTAATTAGACCAACTGTAAATTGATGAGATCTCGACTCCAGTCAAGTACTGCGCTTAAATTCATAAAATCTAGGTACCATAGCAAAAAGCGATATTTATTTTGTAATAAATACAAAATTGTGGCGATGGCGAAAAACTGATCTTCTATCTTATAATTAAACTCAGGTAGCCACAATTACTGACTCAAACATTCTACAATATTCCTTACACCAATGAAACATTCTTACCATTTTTACAACAACTACTATAATACTTCAGAATTTCCATGAACATTTAACTAGTCCCCATATGTAAAATTTTTGTCTGTGAGGAAACAATTCAAAAAGTTAAACACAGTGTGTATTTGTAATATTGTAAAATAAACGCAATGGTAGTAGTAATCCTGATTTTTTTTCATTCTCGTAACAACCAGATATAAAAACAAAAGTTTACTTGAACTTTCGCCATTCAGTTGGTTATAATAATACTGGATGAGGTAACTTATGACTGCTCCTTATGTGACCATTCAATTTTAGTTTACATGCCCCCTCACACCTTTGAGCACCGGACGGATTGACGTGTTAAGTTGAAGGTTGGCCCAGAATAATTGTCCACGCATTTGTGGGTAGAAAGTTCGAGGTTCTCGCGTGTTTCAAAGTGAGCGTTGACTTGGAGCTGGTGAAGCCCGATATAAGTGTTCTCCAAGATTATTTTGTTCTGGGATTAATGAATCCACGCTGATGTATATTCCAATTTTTTTCTGGCTCATTACTCGCAGAACTTAGTTGATATTCTACGTTGGGTGGTAAAGAATTATAATCCGTGTTGATCACCATACAAAATTCACCGGGTCGCTGCGGCCGGACCCCAGGACCTGGCGAAGTACCATGCGTTTTTGACCTAGATATGTTTAATAAATTAAACTGGCTGTAAATCGGGGTACCATGAAGTCGAATGATGTGGGACATCAATTACAGGGTGGATCATATGGAGAAAGCGACGGTCGCGTATAGATTGCTTCCATCCAACCGCACAAACAGTACTGCTGGTTACCGAGTATCGAAAAAGAGTATCGATTCTTTGTCCTTTCGTCCACCGACGCGAGTAAGGGCCATTTTGTTTCTGGATTTGAACAGAACCGCTAATTTGTAATTATTATAAAAATGCTCGTTCAGCCATTTGTGAAAAAGGTTCTTAGTAAATATTTCCAAATCTGTATCATTTTCACAAAGTTTTGAACCGTTATGCCCTCCGGTGTTCGTCAGTTGTATGTGTAACCTTCAGGAAATTTCGAACCAGACTCTGTATATAATCTACGAGTGTCGATCTCGTTCTGCATTTTTTTATAATCATTTCACCCCAAGCAAGGCAGGAATTCAACTGGTGCGGAGAAGGTTACAGTGAGGGAATAAAAAAAAGTACAGGGGGTGGTGAAGAAAAGATAGATAGATGGGAATCTAGTAGATAAAAGATGGCAATTGACATTGCATTTAAACTTTTGGAAATTCTCGCTATCATGGAAGCAAACAAATGAAAGTGAGTTTCACACACGGGAAATGCAAGAAAAGAAACTGTTAGAGTAGAAAAGGCTGTTACAGTTAAATATTTCTAGGGATATTTTTGTCGGATTGCTCTTTATTTAGTACTATACATCTATTGCGTGCTCTATTTGAACTGAAGAAATAGCTCCGTGTATTGAAACGTTGGTTCATAAATTTGGTGATATATTCATTGTTATTTAAATTACTTTTTATGCACATTTTATGCAGGAGTTAGAAAGAGGTAACTCATTACTACCAAGAAGATGCACTACTAGGAATTGAGTTCATAGTATAAATTTAGACTGAAAAGAAACAATGCACTCATTAACTGAGGTGCATTAAATAAGTCCAGATCTTCTTACACTCTCCGGCAAATTAAATAAAACAAAACGATTAATGTCTCCCTAGGATCTTTCACACTTTCTCTGATCATGTATACGTCGTCTCGTGGCGTTGCTCTTCTCTTCTGACCACATTTTCCTTTACGTTTTCGACTGATGAAACCAGTTTTTATATTCGCCTTGATGACACGAATGACAGTTGAAAAGCTGACACCAACAATATCCGCCGCCTCTCTGTAAAACTTGTCAGTGTGTTAAAATTTTTGTAGGCCTCCCTGGAGTAACGTCCATCGCAGACAACGGCCGTAAGACAACTAATCGAGATTCGAGACAATAGTTTCTGGGTGTGATACCATCTGATGCAATACTTTTCAAGGCCTAACAAATTTCATCATACACCCCGAAAATAGATTCATATTACTGTACACCACTGCAGATAACTTAATCTGAGGCAAAAATAAAAATGTGTGTGTGTGTGTGTGTGTGTGTGTGTGTGTGTGCAAGAACAGTGCCCCTGCAGAATAAATAAAGTGTTCAGATCGACATGAAGGTTACAAGTAGTGACAGATACGGGAAGATTCCCGAATTTCTCATATTATTTCACGCCTAGTAACTCCCTGTATCTTAGTTGGTTTAATGCTTGGTTAGGGTGCAATTTAAAAAAACAACTTCCATAATTATTAGGGGCTTACAGTTCTATCCTTCACATTCGACATATCTCTCACATCTCAGAAGACCTGTTATGTTTTTCTCTAATTTCTCTCTCCCATTTGTGCCCACCCTTCGATCTACAGCGGAGCCATGTCAACGATCTGGTGCGTTCGTTATTTTTGTGAATATCAGAGGACGTGCAGGTTGCATAATCGAGAGCCGGATAAGATTAAGAAATCGGAGAGCTTACTTCAAAATTACAGCCGAGTTAATTACTTTCTGTGACGCATAAATACGCAAGATATCTTTTCCCCCAGCTATGGTTTAAATAGTAGGAATTGAATCTTGAAGTATCAGTATTATCTACCAAAAATCTTTAACTCATAATCCATTCGCAAAGACGAAATATTTCAATTCAAAATTTATGTTTCGGCTTTAAATAACACAGAAACGGTTGACAAGCCATAAAACCACAATAATCTCAAGCATCAGAGCCAGATTTGCTAGGATTAGATGATTGGCATGATTGTCGAAACTGTAAACGATTCTGGGATTTTTTTTTAGTTTCCCTGGACGACTTTAAACTTATTATGGCAATCTGATATGAATTTTAACCGGTTGAACCCAGACCGTTTACAGTTTCTAGTGTATGACGAGTCGTACCCTATCATATTTATGCATTCTTTTAGGATCACTTTCATGCATTCAATGATTATGTGGTTTATTCTTTCATCTATTTCACAGGGTCGGCCTTAACTGTTTTCTCAGTGTTTTAATGGAATTTGTTTTGTTTGTTTGTATGCAATTTTTATGAGCTACGTTCAGAGGTATTCTCATGTTTGGCTAATGTTCTCTGAACAACAACTTAAAAAAACAATACTTATATGCAAGAGAATTTCATAGGAAAAAAGAGTAAGCCAAAAGCTTTCAAATGTATCAGGTTTTATATTGTTTGTTCTTATGGAAATAAGAAACAATTTAAAATATTTAACATGTCTGCTTCGAGAGTAACAAAACAACGTAAGTCAATCAATATGCCCCTAACTTAATGATGAAAAACATTATTTTCCAGAACAGTTATATTCTATTTTAACATAACCTCCCTCTTTGACAATGCATTTAAGGCAGTGGAGAATACCAAAACAGACTTTGTCTAATAACAGGTTGCAGACGACATATTTTACCTTTCAATGTGTCTATTTAATGCCGGCCATGTTTTTGGATTATCTTATTTTACAAATTTATTACGATTAGAACTGTGGGAGATATCCTAGCAACTGTTTTATTGATGTGTGAAAATATATACTTGACAAATGCAGCCGATATCAATGGACAACAAAGGTTAACAAACACGTGTAATATTTTATTATCTTCCTTAACGGGATGTTTTAATGGTGTTTTTAATCATATCAATCCCTGCAAAGTAATAAAACCAATACGACACAAGTGGTCAGTGAGTGTGAAATAATAAGAAAAAAGAGAAACATTGTTAAGGAGCAAGAACAATAGAAGAGTAATCAAGAAGACAGTAGTTAACGATCGACATTGGCTTTAAATCTTTGCAAATAAAAGTTGGCTGGAAGCACTGAGCCAGAATAGAGTTACACAAGAAAGAAGTGCGAGAAAAGAAACATTTAGCCTGGACCAGGCTTGCCTCCCAGAGAGTAAAACACTACGCCTCCTTGGTCTCACACTTTCAGCGGACCTCAAATGGAATGACTATATCGAATCCATTGCTAAATCCGCTGCTATGAAAGTCGGTTCTCTGTGTAGGGCCCGGAAGTTTTTTCCGTCTAAATCTATCCTGTACATTTACAAATCTACCATCCGCCCGTGCATTGAATACTGCTGCCATATCTGGTCGGGTGCCCCTGCTGTTCTCCTCGGGCTTCTCGATAAGGTTCAGTGGAGGGTCTGTAATGTGATAGATACCGACTTGGCAGACCGCCTGCAGTCTCTCTCCCACTGGCGAGACGTGGCTTCCCTGTGTCTCTTCTATAAATACTTTCACGGCTTCTGCTCCGATGAACTTAGATCACTGGTGCCCCCTAAATACGAATTTGCACGAGATACTAGATTAGCAACTAGATCCCACCGTTTTACAGGGAAACCGATAAAATGCAGCCGTAACTTCTACTCCAACAGTTTCTTTCCTCGCACTTCCCGACTGTGGAATTCTCTTCCAAACGATTGCTTCCCCGACGGCTACAATCTCCAGGAGTTTAAATGTAAGGTCAATACACACCTCCTAACACACTAACCTGCTCCCATTCTATCAAGCACTCTTCCCATCTGCCCGACCCTCATCCTCGCTATCCTTACTCATATGTCACCTTTCTCCTGACATTCCCTATGTCTATCCACTCCTTCTCTTTACCTTCTCCTATGTAGCCCCATGCGCAATAGTGGCAGTGGAATGCCTTACTTGGGATGAGATGATTAAAAAAAAAAAAAAAGAAGTTACAGTTACATTCAGCCAGTTTAACTGTTGAGATCTTTTTGCAAATCTAATACTGCGCTTAAGCTCACAAAGTTTACGTATCAAATCGAAGAGCAATTAGCGAGAAAGCACAGGGAAATAATTTTACAGTAACGGAAAAGAGAATAAAGACTAGTCGTCAGGTCAGGACCAATAATATTGCTGATTCTCATTTGGGATTTATAAAGAATCTCTAAATAGATAGCAGGAGCACTGAAGTATATTTGGCAGTAATACTCTAAGCATGGATGAATGGTAAACTTATAAATATGTAAGATAGATTCTGGAGCGAAAAACTGTCTAGCACAATACAGTGAACCAACTTTTTTAGAAGCCAACCCAATAATGCATTCAATATAGTCTTTCCAATTCATGTCAGTCGAGAATGTTTACGTTAAAAAGGACAATTTGGAAGTTAGCATCAGCCATGTTCATGGAAGGCAGAAATGGGTCTCTCAGGTCTTTAATAGAAAGTTGATTAGTTTTAGAGGCGTTAAAACTCATAAGCATAGTAGAAATAATGTTAAGTCTTTAGTAGAAGCTGTAAATCATCTCCTAGATAATTTCATTGCTTAAGTGTGTTAGTATAAAGTTGGTATTTAAAGTTAGATCTTGTAACGGAGGTGTTAATGCATTTTGCTATCAATTAAATTGAATGATAATGTAAGTATTTTTAAACCTTCTGGTTTTCTTTCTTGTCTAATTATCTGAGAAGCATGTTTATTTTTTCTTACAAACACAAATCTTAAATTACATTTTTAGTTTCTACAGTGGTTTTAACAAATCATAATGTATTTATGTTATTTGAACTATTGTCCTCATTTTCGTTGCCATTCGTACGGCGTTTCGGCCGTTGTACGCTCCGGCCTTCTTTAGGTGCTAGGAATTTCGAATCGAACCCTTTATTACAATCAGTGGGGTATATGAACTCCATTCCGTGCGTAGTAGTACTTCTTTTTGATAGTCAAAACCCTGAAAGTTACTTGTTCACCACTGCTGCAGTCTGGTATTGAACTCACAACTCTTTGGGTCAAGTCACAGAAACTAACCAACGTATGTTCAGGACACATGGCCCAGTGGTTCTATACCAGGTTACAGCAGTGGTAAACAAGTAACTTACAGGGTTAGAGGGAGATAACTCATTACTACCAAAAAGAGGCACTATTATGCAAGTAATGGAGTTCGTATACCCAGTGATTGTAATGAAGGGTTCGGTTCGAAATTCCTAGTATCTGAAGAAGGTCGGAGCGTACAACGGCCGAAACGTCGTACAAATGGTAACAATGATGAGAATAATGTAAATACTGTAAATACTACCTCATCTCAGAAATATAGACAGATACACTCCCGATCAAAAATTTAAGACCACTTAAAAATCTTTAAAAAGAATTTTTTTTTCCAGATAGACTTTAAACTCCTCCAACTTAAGGTACCAATACTACAATCTAAAAGGTTATGGAAACAAAAAGCTACATTCCAAACATTTTATTTAGAAATTTACATTTTTATAAAATGAGGCGATTTACGCATGATCAAAATTATAAGACCAGAGACAAAAATTCTACGAAATTGTACAAAAAGCGTATGAAAAGTGTATGAAAACATTCAACAAACAAATTTAATAATGAGTTCTACCTCCACTGCTTTTGATGACTTCAAAAATTCTGTCAGGCATTTCCATTAAGGTGCGGGGGATGTTGCGCCAGCTTCTGAAGTTGGCTTCACGAAGTTCATTTTTTAACCGTTTGATTGTAGTATTGCTAACCTTAAGTGGGAGGAGTTTAAAATCTATCCGTAAAAAAAATATTTCTTTTTAAAGATTTTTAAGTGGTCTTAAAATTTTGATCAGGAGTATATTAAATCATAATGTTTTTCTTTCTTTTATTAAGCATTTATTTGTACAATTTATTAACTCTTTGTGGATTATTTGAAATCAAAGCTTATTTTCTATTGTCGTTTATTTTTGGCGAGTGAATATTGCATTAACAATTTTTTATTGTTCCAAAAATAAGCCCAACTATTTAACCCTTAGCTCGGTGTTGAGATGTATTCATACGTATGCATATATTACGTGCGCATAAGTGAATGTGTCGAACCCGACTGGAATTCGAAATCAGCGCTCTGATTTCTTAATCAAAGCCGCTATTCCTCATTATTAAGGAGACTCCATAAAAACAAGTACGGATAAAAACGAACCCAAATTAGCACATCATATATTAAATAATTTAAAAATTATCATTTCCATTCTTAAGTTAAGGTTTAAAATATTTACAACTCTTTGTTGTGATGTAGCGTTTAGCATACAAATCTAGAAGACGGAGGCTTTATTTGTTTTTTTTATGCAATGTCCTTCAGTCATATTCCCGTTCTTTGTTATCTTTTTAAGTAGCGAGAAACCTTTGGCTTTCATTTGCTTTTTGGGGATTTTTCTTTATTAGACTGGTTGTTATTAAAGGCAAGAGAGAACTGAATCTAATCCTTTTATTTAATCCATACCAAGAGGGTAAATCATAGATTCATGTCTTATTATATCAATATTATTAGAACGATCGTAATTCTGAACGTTCTCTGTTTATCGCTTTTGCTTCCTTTCCCTTCTGACACTATGTTTAATTTCGCATGCAAAATTAAAATTAGAACTGTGCTTACATTTTTATTAATGAAACTGCATAAAAATACACGTAAAATCACAAAAATTAACTACGTTATCATGTTTTGTTTGTCTTGTTTTCCGGCATATCATTTTCAATGAATTATTTAATGCCGACAAGATTTGTGCAATATTTTCGTATGAATATAATGTTTTCTTTGTAATATACCAGTTTGTTGCTAAAATTCAATTGAAATATTTTTGTAAAGAGGAATTTTGTAGAGAGACAACTGTATTGCTGCTGATTTTTTAAAAAATGTATTGCTGGTAATGTGCGTTTTCTATTAATGTGCGTTGCTACCAATGTGCAGATGTGCGTTGTGGTGTAGTCGATATCGGCTCTGAACACAAAATCGAGGAGCCGAGATCGAAATTCAGTTGGATTCCTTGAAATCACTTACGCAAAAATACCCAAGTGAAAGGTATCAATCCTTTTCATCTCTCCAGTTATGGGTTAAATAACAGGACAGATTGGGTTCTATAGCCTTGGCTGGCAACCAGTCCACCGCAGAAAGCAATGGCAACCTATTGCTGGATAATCTTCTGTCCAGTCAGTTATGTCTCTTTCGAGACATGATCGTCCAAATCGTGTATCACGTATGGCACTTCAATGATTGCTGGTAAAACTTTTTATTTTAAAAAATGATGGTAATATTTTTTCATTTAAAAATAAATTCTGGTAATATTTCTATATAAAAAATTGCTGGTAATGTTTTTTTTAAAATGTACTGCTGGTAATTTTACTATAAAAGTCTACATTTATTTTTTCATAGTGTATTAATCCCAGTTCGGTAGTTAACTATTTACCCATAGCTGGGACCCTAACAAGTGCTACCAACCTGGATCAGGTTGGACCTTGAAACGACAGCAATTAAAAGGTGGTCTACGATTCTGTAAACCTTCTAATCAGAGGCCTTCGTGCCGGATGAAGTTTATCGTCATAACCATGACCCCGATGTAGTTTATAGTCTGTTGTGGATTCCGGGCAAGGAACCGCACAAAATAATAAATAAAAACAAATATGAAGATAGAAAATGTAGGTTATATTGAACGTAATATAAAAACTGGAACTCGGGTTAGTCACTTTAGGAATACTATTAGTAGAAATAAATATATAGAGTCTTGAAGTGAAATAGTAGATCCGGGTAACTTATTCTAGCTGAGTGCAGCTCAGAACAACAGCAAATACAAATGCGATTCCAGGACCAACTCCAACTAAACAACTCTCACCTTACAAATGACAACAGTATTTAGTTGGCCTTCCCACTTAAGACAACATGTGACACAAATTCTTTTTTTTATGTAGGTCTTCCGAGCCATATAGCACAGCCAAAAATATTTGTCTATCGTTACACAGTAACCAGACAACTGACAACGGCTGTTCTCTCTAGAGGCAAGATTATATGTGCACACAGTTGAGTCCGTTATTATGTATAAATGGGTGATCCCACAACATACTTACTCAAGACGCCTCATCAGTGGAGAGTTTACCCTTCTGCAGAGGTGCAGTCTGCGTATTCTGAAGTCCCAGCCGACAGGGTGGCTATATTATCAGATCAGACAAGAAAGAGAAAAATGTCACCATGTTTTCAAGCTTCAGTGTAGCATTTATAGACTTCTCTTCTCCATTGCTCAATATTTGATAAATGGTTTCATGATTCAATGTTCTTTAATTTATAAGAAATAAAACAAACAAAACAGATGTCCATACTCTTCTTCTATTTTTTCACCTGATTTCCATTTTACTCTGTGATTATAAAAAAACAAAATCTTGATTCATAACATTGTGGCAGATTTAAACCAACATTATGTATGCCACAGACATAAGATAATTAAGCATAAAATACATTCAACTTGTACAGCGAGACCTTAGATGTTATGCCAGGATTTGTCATCGGAGGCCACAATTTGAACAACATAAGGTACGCAGATTATACAGTGCTGATAGCAGACACAGAAAGGAAACTACAAGACCTCCTACAGAAGGTAGCTGAAGAGAGTGACAAGAAGAGAATTACAAATAAACTGCAGAAAAACCGGATGCATGGTTATCAACAAAAAGAGCAGCCCAAAATGCCAAATACAGGTGGGGGATATATGGGGGATATCCAGGTACAAAAATTTAAATATCTAGGAAGGTTCTAACAGAGACGGAAAGTGCGGTACAGAGATCCGAAGGCGAATTGGCATGGCAAAGGAGGCATTCCAGAAGCTGAGTAAAATATTAAGAGACAGGAAACTTTCACTAAAGACAAAGAAAAAAGTACTGGATTGCTATGTGTTGTTCGTTCTTCAATATAGCAGTGAATGCTTGACAATATCCTCAAAGATGAAGGAAAAACTTGAAGCAATTGAAATATGGTTCTACAGAAGAATTGCATGTGAGCAGTGAAAAGGACGGAAACGAAAAGGAAATTAATAATGAGCAGCATGTATTGAGGAAGGAAGGCTTGGAGAAATTGATGCTACCAGGCCAGATAGAGGGAAAACGAGACAGGGTAAAATAGCGGATAACATATTTGAAGAGCCTGATCAGGTGGATGACAGAACGGGTGTTGAGGGGTGTAACAAGAGAAAACGTGCAACCAGGGGTAGAGAGATATGGAAAGCCATGATCGCCTACATCCTGAAAGGACAAGGCACATAGAAGAAGAAGTCATTATGCTCAAGTTTTTATTAAACCAAAAAATTAACCTTAAACTTCAAGCCATATTTTTAAGAGCCCTCATCAAATCGCAGTTCACAAGTGGTATTGAACAGGTGAAGAGGCTCATCCCTTGTTACCTGTTTAGGATGTGGTTTCCGACTTTCTCTTTTCCAATCTTTTCACTCTTTTCTTTTTTCTTTTTTTTTTTTTCAATTGGAGTAGATAGACTAAACTATCACTCGGTTCCCACTCCACCCACGTCTATTGAACGGGTGAAGAGGCTCATCCCTTGTTCCCTGTTTAGGATGTAGTTTCCGGCTTTCTCTTTTCTAATCTTTTTACTCTTTTCTGTTTCTTTTTTTTAATTGTAGTAGATAGACTAAACTATCGGCCGGTTCACACTTCACTCACGTCTATTGAACAGGTGAAGAGGCTCGTTCCTTGTTCCCTGTTTAGAATGCGGTTTCCGGCTTTTTCTTTTCCAATCTTTTTACTCTTACTGCGCATCAGTGACGTTACCTCCTTGCTCGGGGTGATATGATTAAAAATAAATGCAAGCCATAGATTCAAACTCGTTCAGAAATATCTAAATGTCAGCTGTATAAAATAGGTTTTCTAGAATTTTACTATAAATGCTTTTGAATAAACACATGTAGGTCTTACTCATCCAACATCGTGTAGGTCTGGCGATACAGCATTACAAACAAAGAAACATACCTGAAAACATAATAACCATATCACTTGAGGACTTTTAACAGCAGTAACGACTAAAATGAGTACTGCATGTAACTCGAATAGAAAATAATGTCATAACCATGATGCTGACGTTCGACACTACTTTTTTTTAATCATTTCACCCCAAGCAAGGCATTCCACTGCCACTATTGCGCAAGGGGTTACATAGGGGAAGGTGAAGAGTAAGATATTGGAAATTCAGAAGGAGGGTGATAGACGGGTAAGGATACCAAGGATGAGGAATGGGTAGATGGGAAAAGTGTTTGAGAGAATGGATGCGAGTTAGTGCGTTAGGAGGTGTTTATTGACCTTACATTTAAACTCCTGGAGATTGTAGCTGTCGGGGAAGCAAGTATGTGGAAGGGAATTGCGAGAAAAGAAGCTGTTGGAGTAGAAATTGCAGTTACATTTTATCGGTTTCATTGTAAAAGGGTGGGACCTAGTTGCTAATCTAGTATCTCGTGCAAATTCGTAATTAGTGGGGCACCAGCGATCTAAGTTCATCAGAACAGAAACCGTGAAAGTATTTATAGGAGAGGCACAGGGAAGCCACGTCACGCCGGTGAGGGAGTGACTGCAGCCGATCTGCCAAGTCGGTATCGATCACATTAGAGACTCTCCGTTGTATTTTGTCAAGAACCCCGAGGAGAACAGCAGGGGCACCCGACCAGATGTAGCAGCAGTATTCAATGCACGGGCGGATGGTAGATGTATATATGTGCAGGATAGATTCAGACGGAAAAAACTTCCGGGCCCTGCACAGAAAACTGATTTTTATAGCAGCGGATTTAGCAATGGATTCGATATAGTCTTTCCACTTGAGGTCCGCTGAGAGTGTGAGGCCAAGGAGACGAAGTGTTTTCCTCTCTGGGAGGCAAGCCTGTTCCATGTTAATGGGAAGTAGGTAGGTGTTGGAACAAAAGCTTAGGAAGAAAGCCTCTATGACTTCTAGAAACTGTATTCTTTTCTATAATTATTCCTACTCAATGGCTGTTAAAATAATTTAAAATAAAATGCTTTTCACAAATCTAATAAACCAGAAATGCTTGATCTTGGTACACCTAATACACCACTGATCAGCATATAGACAAGCTTCCATTAAACACGTGGCCTGAAAATTGCGTTCACAAATAGAACAGACTGTTACCACTATGTGCTGACTTTAGTGTTCACTAATATATATATATATATATATATATATATATGTGTGTGTGTGTGTGTGTGTATGTATGTGCGCACGTGTGTATGTGAATTTCATTTGTTTCAACATTATTATTTTTTATTGGATACTTGTATTTAAGTGGATAGTCTGTTTATTATATATGTACATTATATATATATATATATATATATATATATATATATATATAAACAATACATTATAATTTCCACTGGGTTTAATTGTTCAAGAAATCATATTTTGGTGTTTGGAAGTATGCAAGTTCAATTCCTGCCAGAAGATAGATATATTCGAAATAAGATTTCTCGAATGATTAAGGACAGTGGAAACTTATACTGTTGTGTTTATATATATATATATATATATATATATATATATATAGATTATCCTCGCAAAAACGAGTATCTATTTAAAAAATAATCGGATACCGAGAAGGGAGAGAATGACAGATTCACCGGATACGAACCATGGCTTGCCACATCAATCGACGAATTTAACTTGCCCCTAGACAGGAAATGTAAAACTATACGCGGCCTAAAGATACATCAGATGAAAATGAAATGCATGGTACGTATTGACAATCTGCAACGCACAGGATATCCTCCTGGTGAGACGCAGGAAGAGCAGGGTCAGGACGCGCACCACAGTATCCAGTCCTTCGATGTAGGGGTCAATATGTCCTGCAACATAACATCAAATAACTTTCGGAAGAAAAATGGCCTGCAGCCGCTGGTACAAACTCTTGGCAAGCTTTTAATTCGGATGTCAGCGAGATCCTGACAATGATTCTGAAGGGCTCCGTTGATAAACGACTGGAAGTTATGAGCAAAATAATCATGAGCATTGGAGCAGAACGGTTTGGGAACACCGAAGGAAAAAAAAGTGGGGAATAGAACCGTGAATCGAAGAGAAAATCGAATTAAAAAATACAGAGCAGAATTAAACTCCCTCAAAAAACAATACAAGAATGCAAAGCCCGAAGAAAAAGAAGCTTTTCGAGAACCGAGAGACTCGATCCGATCGGATTTAAAAGTATTCCGAAGAGCCGAATGGCATCGCCGGAGGAGGAGAAAAAGAGCACGGAAAAGAGCAGCCTTCATATCCAATCTTTTTGGATTTGCCAAACAATTACTGAGTGAAACTCGTAGTGAAACGCTACAAGGTAGCACAGAGGAAATAAATGCTTTTCTCAAAGACTCATTAAGCGACCCATACCAGCAGCAACACCTTGGCAAAAACTATCTAATCCTTACCCCAGATCCTCCTTCAATTGATCTTGACACAGGACTACCTAGCTTGGTTAAGTTGCAATTAATGCTAAAAAAAAGCTCGCTCAAATGGAGTCCAAGTCGTCTAAAAATCGCGTTAGCATGTAACTTGGGGTACAAATAGGGGTATTTTTCCCAAGTAATTAACGTTGTCAAGCGGATTTTTGTTTTGTTTTTTTGTTTTTTTTTTTGCTCTGTCTATGCAATCTCGGCTTTGTCCATTTTGCTGAGTAGAAAATTTTTCCTTCAGGCTATTTGTATTTTTATTTCAGTATTGTCATTTTTGTTCGAGCATTTATCTGGATAAGGGCTCTTTAAATTGTCCGTTGGTTTCATCAACGTTACTTTTAGTAGATACCTGTATTTGAATAGACTTTCTGTTGATTTATTAAACAGCCTATTTATTTATTTTCGTCTATCCGCCTGAATATTCGAAAAAATTCTATTAGGAAAATATGCGCTGTCAGGATTTGAACTGGCGTTCTCCTAGATATATTTAAATGTATATTCATATCGATAGGTCTGAGTTTATGACCCTGGGTTTCACGTTCTTGCGATCGTCAGGTAAACTGATTATATTTTTTTTTAATTGGCTATATGTATGGCTGCGTATATTGGTATATTTTTGTGGAAGTGGGAGGAAAATTTGTCACCGTGACAGACGCAGATATATATACACATTTGTACACCCATTAACTGCTACACAGATATTTAGCGCTTTCAAATAAGTACAGCGCATATAGAATATATAAATAATATAATCTATATAACAAATTGCATATATATATATATATATATAATTTCAAAACATATACTATTAAATATAAGAGACGATGAATGTCTATTAGGTTTAAACATGAGCCTTTCTAAACATCGTATTTTAATATTAATTTCAGTTAAAAATGAAGACAAAAATTCACCAACATTTGGATAATTTTTATTAAGTTGGTTCTAAGCTTTCGGCTCACATGAGCCATCTTCAGAAAGGTCATAAGGACGGTAACACTAAAACATCCACCATCAGCGACGATTCATCTTGTGTTGACATAAACTTTTGTTAAGCAACGGCAACGGCAAATTTGCAATGCTATGCTATAACGTGGTGTGACGTCATAGAACCGCATTGCAATATATATATATATATATATATATATATATATATATATAAATATATATTTAAAATATATATTTTTATATGTGTTATATATGTATATATAAACATATATATATATTTATATGAATATATAATATATACATATTATGTACATATTTCATTCATATATTGCATATATATAATATATAACTTTATATATATTTATATATACATATTAATATATATATATATATTTATATATACATACATTTATATACAATATATATATATATGTAAATATTGAATTATATATGTATTTATATATATATATATATACATATTTATACATATATAATACATATATTTATATACATAATATATATTTATTTCTAACATATATTTATATATAATATATATATTATATATATATATTTAAATAAATATACATAAATATATATTAAAAATATATATTTTATATATATTAAATATATATATAAATCTATACATATATATATATATATATATATATATATATACATGTTCCATTTAAGAAATGAAAAATAGCCACAAGCTTTTTATTCTCCAACTGCACTACACTATTCACATACGTATGGAATTTAAAAGACAGAAATATTTCACCAACAATAAGCTAGAAAATATTGGGAAATACACCTGCCTACAACAACATTAAAAACAACAAAAATGCCTGCTTTACCTACATGAAAAAGTAGCTATTATATTATCATCCCACACAAAAGAACTTACTAAGCATAAGTTCAGAAATAATTTCCAAATGCAGAGACGAAAATATATAACTATAATGACAATTCTTACCAAACGGATAAAAAAAAGGAACCGCTGATACCATTATCCTATCAATAATTTTCTAGTTCAAACTATTATCTTAATAATTGCATTTATTGTTATTATCACTCCACCATCATTACTAATTTTTGCTATTGCTTTACAATAACTATTTGCTACCACAACGCTTGTTATCATCGAACTCATTTCGAACATCACAATTGCTATTACCGTATTAGTCCGCAATCATCGTTAACGTAAATTACTTCTCTCTTCCGCAGTAAAATTAATACGACCGCATACAAACCAACCAATATTACAAATGAGAATTTCTACCATTTAAATATGTGCAACCACAGAAAACAAGCTAATAACCAACTTTAAAATAATAATACAATTAAAAATAATAGTAATTTTTACCTATCATAGTTTCACACGGACCACATCATATGTACATATATACGTACAAGAAAATATTATTCAGAGAACAGAAATCGACAATCGTCTGCGCGTTGACATTGCTACACTATTTGAATATACCAATCAAATGCGTATGTATGTACGCAAGGCACATATATACATATATAAGCCAAGCCCCATACGGTTCGCATATATTTATGTTTGTGTAAGCATATGTTTGTGTCTCTGCGTATGTGAATGCGTGTACATGTGTGTATATATGTCTGCGTTTGTCACAACGACAAATTTTCCTCGCAGTTTTCCTCCCACTTCGAAAAAACATATGCTTGCATATACCTAATCTTTAAAAAAATTAATCAGTTCGTCTGACGATCGCAAGAGCATGAAACCCAAGGTCACATACTCACAACTATCTATATGAATATGTCAGCTCTATCACTGATATTGAGCGCTTTCAGTTAAGTACAAATATGTACCGCGCATATATAATATATAAATAACATAATATATATATAACAAATTGCATATATATATATATATATATATATATATATATATGCATACACATTATATATATATATATTTAAATACACACACACATACATATATATATATATATACTTTTTTTTTAATCATATCACCACAAGCAAGACGATGACGCCACTGATGCGCAGGGGGATACGTAGGGGTAAAAAGAATGGAAAAGAGAAAACCGGAAACAGGGAACAAGGGATGAGCCTCTTCACCTGTTCAATAGACGTGGGTGGAGTGTGAACCGGACGATAGTTTAATCTATCTACTCCAACTGAAAAAAAATTAAAAAAAAAGAGTGAAAAGATTGGAAAAGAGAAAACCGGAAACCTCATCCTAAAGAGGAAACAAGGGATAACCCTCTTCACCTGTTCAATGTGGGTGAAGTTTACTTTAGTCTATCTACTCCAATTAGTTTAGTCTATCTACTCCAATTTATATATATATATATATATATATATATATATATATATATATATATATATAAATATATATATGAAAAAATACCTCTTAGGTTCATACAACCATGAATGAAAACGCCATAATTCCTTGTAATTTTAAAAATTCCTCTGTACTTCTTGCATTCAGTCTGCCTCGTGAGTATCAAATATTCCAAACCGTTTTTCCTCTTTATGTGTCAGAGCAATTTCAATATTCCCTTCCTGAGGTTAAGTATAAGTGTTCTTTTTGTTTCCAGTTTCTCTCAAACTTCGTCGCTACTAATAGGTTCGGTCCATTATATTCTCAGCATCCTGAGTAACCAAGCGTCTCTTGCTTTATCTCCTCTTTATCAGTGAGGAGATGATCCAACATTAAGGGCTGTTATTATGTAATAGCACTATAGTTTTTCTTTGCGTCTTACAATATATTTTATTTCTGTTTTTTAATAATTTGCTGATCTTTTGGAAGGCGTTTTTCGATTTTACAATGTTTATTTGGATTTCAATGTTGCACTTTCCTTTTTCTGTTAAAACAGCTCCCGGATATTTAAATTTGTTAGATTTTGTTATCTTTAATATGAATTTGCTTGTTAGGCTATTCCTGTTTCTGACAAACATCACTTTTTTTTCCTTGTTTTTTTTTTTTTTTTAAATTGATATTTAAAAACTAAATTCCATTAAGAAGGATCGAAGTTAGGAGTAATTAAACCGTGTTATTGGTGAAATTTTATTAATTTCTCTATTGGATTATGTTATTTGAGTCATGACAATTATGAACTGAATTGAATGCTATGGATGTCGAAGATTTTGGTTCCCACGGGACGGCGTCACATGCCACGCAGCCAATGCAACAATGGCTTTATTGAATAAGAATTTCCCAGGTCGCATCATCTCTCGAAAAAGTGATGTCAGTTTGTCACAACGATCGTGCGACTTGACGCCTTTAGAATTATTCCTTTCGGGTAATCTCAAAAGTAAGGTCTGTGCCAACAAGACAACAACGATTCAACAATTGCAGGATGAGATAATAAGGCATGTTGGTGAGTTCGAGGAGCAACTATGCAGAGACGTCATCAAACATTTTGACCATCGAATGCAGGTGTGTCACCGAATCCTCGATGAACATTTGGGCGATATTATTTTACACATATAATTGCCATGACTCAAATAACATGATCAAATCGGGAAATGAATTATATTTCACGAACAGCACTGTTTTATTTAGTGCTAACCTCGATTTGTCTTAATTGAATCATCCTATATATATATATATAAAGCGATTTAAGTTATAAGCGTGTCAATTACATTCTTGTTGTGTATATAATGGCGTTTCTTTGGTAAATATAGACAATGTACAGAACGGGATTAAATTTTATCGTTAAACGTAATGTAGACATTTCATTCTTGTCTTGTATATAATAGATTTTCTTTTGTTAGATATACATAAGCTAACGAATAGTTTATTTCCCAGTTTGACTTACCAGTTCTGATGGAAATTCATTCCTAGCTCCCCACTATATTTAAATTCCAATTTAGGTTTCAAATTATGGTTCCACAGCCACCATATTCCTCCCGATTTTTAATCACTGTACAAAATGAAGATCAACGGTATAGGAAAAAAGAAAATGAAGATCAACGGTATAGGAAAAAAGAAAATGAAGATCAACGGTATAGGAAAAAAGAAAATGAAGATCAACGGTATAGGAAAAAAGAAAATGAAGATCAACGATATAGGGAAAAAGAAAATGAAGATCAACGGTATCGGAAAAAAGAATAGATTCTTGAGCTAGTATTTCATGCCAAACTGAAGCACGTGATTAACGCTGACCGTCTCAATCCAAATTTGATAACAGTACAACTATAATCAATACGTTCAAGAATAACAGTAATATTTGAACTTTTGGGGGTTTTATTATTAATCACAAAGATGGTTCTCTTTTGATCTGCTAGCTGAAAATAAAAGCGTGAATTTCAAAATAATTTTATTCAAATAATTTATGGCGGTCGATTCATAACATCAAAAATATAGTTTCAGTTCTCCGATACATGCTGAAAAAATATCGGCACGATCTAGGATTCCTTCAAAAACTTCTGAAGTTTAATAAGAGTTATGTTACTTTTTAATTTCAAATTGATTCAGAAGAATCGAATTAATTTGCTAAAGATTATAGACACGTATTTTCACCTTCTCTTCTCTTTTTCTTCTTCTACTTTTTCGTCTTATTATTATTATTATTATTATTATTATTATTGTAAACGCGATATAAAAATTCATTTTTTTCATGTATACAAAGTAAACTTGACTTCAGGAATTACCTTCAAACCCCTGATTTTTATCTGGTCCTCAAAAACCACTGATGTTATTGACAATAGTCTAACTGTTTGGGTGAGTTGCCTTATAACATTCATTATATATATATATATCTTGATCGCTCATTTGATTTCTGTTTTTGATTGCGCTTCTCCTCTTGATGTTTTTGTCTTGATCAATGTTGATCTTTCAATTTGACTCTTGTTGGCTCTATTGATGTTTCTCACTTTTGATCCATTCACTGTCTCTCTTTCTTTTCCTCTCTCTGAAGGTCTCTCAATTTTTTTTTATCACGCTTGCTCTCTCCCTCCTTTTGAACCTTCTTGATATTTCTTTCCATCTCGCTCTTTATTGTTCTCTCTCTCTCTCTCTCTCTCTCTCTCTCTTGATAACTCATTTAATTTCTGTTTTTGAATGCGCTTCCCCTACTGATGACTTTCTCTTGATCAGTATTGATCTGCCAATTTCACTCTTGTTGGCTCTATTAACGCCTATCACTCTCTCTTGATTCTCTCTTTCTCTCTCTCTCTCTCTCTCTCTCTCTCTCTCTCTCTCTCTCTCTCTCTGTCTCGGTTTTTGTTTTTTATCTTGTATGATCTCTCTCTATCTTTTTGATCCTTCTTGATCTCTCTTTCTACCTCAATCTTAATTTCTCTCTTGATTTTCTTTTCCCCTCCGTTCTTCCCTCTCTCCTCCTTTTCTTTTCCTCTCTCTCCTCCTTTCTCTTTCCCTCTCTCTCTCTCCTCCTTTCCTTCCCTCCTTTCTTTCCCTCTCTCCTCCTTTCTTTCCTCTCTCCTCTTTTCATTCCCCTCTCTTTCTTTCCTTCCCTCTCTCCCTCCGTTCTTCCTCTCTCCTCCTTTCTTTTCCTCTCTCCTACCTTTCATTCCCTCTTTCTTTTCCTTCCTCTCTCCCTCCGTTCTTCTCTCCCTCTCTCCTCCTTTCTTTCTCCTCTCTCCTACTTTTCATTCCCCTCTCTCTTTCTTTCCTCTCCCCTCTCTCCTCCGTTCTTCCCTCTCTCCTCCTTTCTTTTCCTCTCTCTCCTACTTTTCATTCCCCTCTCTCTTTCTTTCCTTCCCTCTCTCTCTCCTCCGTTCTTCCCTCTCCCTCCTTTCTTTTCCTCTTCTCCTACTTTTCATTCCCCTCTCTCTTTCTTTCCTTCCTCTCTCTCCCCTCCGTTCTTCCCTCTCTCCTCCTTTCTTTTCCTCTCTCCTACTTTTCATTCCCCCTCTCTCTTTCTTTCCTTCCCTCTCTCCTCCGTTCTTCCCTCTCTCCCTCCTTTCTTTCCTCTCTCTCCTACTTTTCATTCTCTCTCTCTTTCTTTCCTTCCTCTCTCTCCCCTCCGTTCTTCCCTCTCTCCTCCTTTCTTTTCCTCTCTCTCCCCACTTTTCATTCCCCTCTCTCTTTCTTTCCTTCCCTCTCTCCTCCGTTCTTCCCTCTCTCCCTCCTTTCTTTTCCTCTCTCCTACTTTTCATTCCCCTCTCTTTCTTTTCCTTCCCTCTCTCCTCCGTTCTTCCCTCTCTCCTCCTTTCTTTTCCTCTCTCCTACTTTTCATTCCCCTCTCTTTCTTTCCTTCCCTCTCTCCTCCGTTCTTCCCTCTCTCCTCCTTTCTTTTCCTCTCTCCTACTTTTCATTCCCTCTCTCTTCTTTCCTTCCCTCTCTCCTCCGTTCTTCCCTCTCTCCTCCTTTCTTTTCCTCTCTCCTACTTTTCATTCCCCTCTCTCTTTCTTTCCTTCCCTCTCTCCCTCCGTTCTTCCCTCTCTCCTCCTTTCTTTTCCTCTCTCCTACTTTTCATTCCCCTCTCTCTTTCTTTCCTTCCCTCTCTCCTCCGTTCTTCCCTCTTCCTCCTTTCTTTTCCTCTCTCCTACTTTTCATTCCCCTCTCTCTTTCTTTCCTTCCCTCTCTCCTCCGTTCTTCCCTCTCTCCTCCTTTCTTTTCCTCTCTCCTACTTTTCATTCCCTCTTTCTTTTCCTTCCCTCTCTCCTCCGTTCTTCTCTCTCCTCCTTTCTTCTCTCTCTCCTACTTTTCATTCTCTCTCTCTTTCTTTCCTTCCCTCTCTCCTCCGTTCTTCCCTCTCTCCTCCTTTCTTTCCTCTCTCCTACTTTTCATCTCTCTCTTTCTTTCCTCTTCTTCCCTCTCTCCTCCCCCGTTCTTCCCTCTCTCCCTTTCTTTTCCTCTCTCCTACTTTTCATTCCCCTCTCTCTTTCTTTCCTTCCCTCTCCTCCGTTCTTCCCTCCTCCTTTCTTTCCCTCTCTCCTCCTTTCTTTTCTCTCTCTCTCCTTTTCATTCCCTCTCTCTTCTTTCTTTCTTTCCCTCTCCTCCTTTCTTTCTCTCTCTCTCTCTCCTCTTTCATTCCCCCTCTCTCTTCTTTCTCTTTCCCTCTCTCCTCCTTTCTTTTCCTCTCTCTCCTTTTCATTCCCCTCTCTCTTTCTTTCTTTCCCTCTCTCCTCCTTCTTTTCCTCTCTCCTCTTTTTCATTCCCCTCTCTCTCTTTCTTTCTTTCCCTCCGTCCCTTAATTTCTATCTTTTTATGTCTCTTTGGATCTGATCCTCTCTGGACTCCCCCCCCCTCTCTCTCTTTTCATCTCACATAATAATCTATCTTTTGACTTCTGTCTTTGTTTTTCGTGATACTCTTAATCTCTCTTTCGGCCATTTTCTTAATCAGGCTCTTTATATTTAACTCTCATGACTCTTACAACCTACTCTCTTCAACAAAAAAGGGAAGAGTTGGTAATAATTAACGAAATAATAATATTCTAAATACTTTCATCTCGGTGTTTTTGTTAAAGCAAAAACTTTGCACAAAATATTCAGGAAAACACCGTGAAGATCTAAACTTATTTATAAATGGAACTTTGTCTATGTGTGTGTGTGTCTGTGTGTGTATGTCCGTTACCTATAGACTCCGAAACGGCTGAACCGATTTTCCAGAAAATTTACACAGTCGTAATATAAGCAACTGCGAGTGTTCTTAGCTAGGTTTTGTGTCGAGGTACCCCCGATAAATATCGAAAATCGATAATCGTAAAAATCGGATTATAGAAGGAGTGGTCCGATTTTAATCAAATTTGATACACTCATAGATAAAGACATAAGAAACGATATTCAGAAGTTTCAAGATTGCAGTTCTTACAATAGTGCAGAAAATCGATAATATATATATATATATATATATATATATATATATATAAAGCAAGATTTTTGTGTGTGTCTGTTTATCTTCCTGTATGTCTGTATTTTTCTCAGCCCTTTTATTTTAGTGTTTGCTTCTGGTTTTGCTCTAAGTAGGCATAATTGTAGTTCTCAGTCTCTGGCATGATACCATTTATTCAGAGGACTTATTTAGCCTTCAAAATTCAGTTTATGATGAAAAAAACTTATTTGATATCGAGACCAGGAAATCAAAATTTCACTTTCATTCATTCATTTCCCTTTCCGTCTACGGTTTCGCTTTAACTGGAAACAACTATTACTTTTTAGTCTTTCTTGCCAACGTCCAAAGCGTCTGAGCTCCAGGACCATGGATCAGTTTTAAAGCTTTCATTACACCCGGGCAATGCCGTACTATACTGCTAGTAAGTTTTAATTGCACCAACAACTTGCAAAATAGAATTAAGAGGCGGTATATCAAGAATGTTAATAAAGATAGCGTGCAAGATAATAATATAACTGATCAAGTGTGAAAATGTGTGAACAGAAATAAGTGCCTAGGAAATAAAGTATGCAAAACAAAAGACATAGTGTATAAGGCAGAGGTGGAGGTGAAAAAGTCCAAAATAAACTGTAGTCTGGGAATATAAAAGGCAGTTTTAAGAAAAGATGGTATAACCATCGCTCATTCTTTAAGCTAGAAAGTTAAAAACATACGAAATTAGCTGGACACGTATAGGAGTTAAAATATGTAAAAGGCCATAATACATGTTGAAGTATTGTAAATATTATATCCAGATCAAAGGAAACAGTTAAATGAAAGATCTGAAATAATGTGAGTATCTAACATACGAAAACTGATCGACTGGAACAATATGAACCTGTATAAGAGTAAAAACATAATATATATATTTATTTTTCGAACCCAGCTATTATGGGGTAGAATTGAATTAGACCAATATGAAAATATAAAAGGCCATAATACATGTTGAAGTATTTAAAAAATATAGTATTGTAAATATTATATGCTGATTTTGTTAGGATGTCAAGCTTGTGATTATGTTATATCCAGATCAAAGTAAACAGTTAAATGAAAGATCTAAATCAATGACAAGTTGTAAACATATGACAAATGATCTGCTGGAACATAATGAACCTGCATGAAAGTACAAAAATAATATATATTTTTATTTTTAGAACCTAACAATCATAGGTCAGATTTAAATTGAATTAGACCAGTAAATTGTTGTATTAGAAAGTGCTCAATATATGTTTGAAGGAAAAATGAAGATATAACATGGAGAGCATTTAGCTGTTTAAGTAGAGACGATCTACCGGTTACGCTACCATGGTTTGGCCTTTTTCGATTTTGTCAGCCGAAAACAAAACACCTGACGAAACCGAAAATGCCCAAGCCATGGCAGCGTAACCGGCTGATCTTTCCTACCTAAATGTTTTTATTCATATATGTGTAGTAGTAAATATTTTTTAAGTAAAGATCACATCGCGAATAACAATAAAGCACACTTAACAATACCACTAATGACAATTTCCTCGACACCGTTGCATTAAACCAAAAAGTATATTTACGTGGAAATAGGGTTGCAGTATAATTTCCAGAACGAGAAAGGTTTCTAAATGAAAGGTTTGAAATAATGTCCGGATGTAAACCGCTTAGAAAATATATAAACACGGATGAAAGTGTTTACAATATTATTTCGCTAATCCTGACCAGCTCTTCGCTTATTTTAAACGTTTGATAAAGCGTTGAATGATCAGTTAATTTAAATACTTAGAGATAACGAAAGGTTGAAACCGAGGCAGCGTAATCGGTTTATCTTCCGAATTAGAACACACACACACACACACACACACACACACACACATATATATATATATATATATATATATATATATATATATATATATTGTGTGTATTTTGGCAGCATTTTTTCATTAATACAGTTTCATTGAATAATATAGACAAGTTCTGTCTATTTATTTTGTGAAAGATTTGCTTGATAGTGTTGTCATGGAAAGACGACAAGAAATCGCAATAATTGCTGATTTTTTTATCAGGTCTGAGCTTTCGGCTTACATAAGCCATTATCAAAGGATGAACATTTAACGTTCAGTGAACATAGAACATTTAAATTATTAACAGAGTGGAGTTATACGAGAAAATTAAACAGGTCCATTTTTTGTGTCGCACATGGCTGAAGGCCGAGAAGGAATGGTGGTAGTGGTTTTTTGGTCAATTGAGTGTATAGTGGTATGAGGGGATTGGTCTGGGGACTGCTACTACTATAGTGTAGGAGGTAAGTATAATATATATATATGTAAGTATAATATATATATATATATATATATATTTAAGACAATCTCTACATGGCTGATATAAATTTTTATTAATTTTAAAAATAAGAAGATATTTCTCTAAAATTGGAGAATACAATTATTTCTGTCAACAAGAGTAACTGAATTGGTTGAATCTGGGTAAAACTATTCTAGTCATAATATTGTCATCCTCTTTGTGGTGCATTGGATATCGGCTCTGAACGAGAAATCGGGGAGCCGAGTTCGAATTCCAGTTGAATTCATTGCATTCACTTATGCGCAAATACCCTTGGGAAAGGTATTAGTCTGTCTCTTCCTTCCAGTTATGTGTTAAATAACAGGACAGATTGGGTTCTATAGCCTTGGTCGGCAACCAGTCTACGCAGAAAGCAATGGCAACCTACTGCGGGATAATCTTCTGCCCAGTCAGTCATGTCTCTGTCGAGACATGATCGCCCAAGCGTGTATCACGTATGGCACTCAACTGACTGACTGATATAATTTAACATTTAGATCTTTTTTTAGTGATATCTGCAGATTACGCTAAGAAAAGAAGTTAGTCATAGAACGAGAAAGTTTGCTAAATGAAAGGTTTGAAATAATGTCCGGATGTAAACCACTTACAAAATATATGAACCCGGATGAAAATGTTTACAATATTATTTCGCTCGTCTTGACCAGCTCCCCCTTTATTTTAAACTTCCGGTTATGCATTTTGGAAGTTCCTGTTATGCGTTCGAAAAGTCGTTAGATGATCAGTTAATATAAAACGCCTGAATATAAAGAAAGGTTAAAACCAAGGTAGAGTAATCGGCTGATCTTATATATACATATATATATATATATATATATATATATATATATAGAGAGAGAGAGAGAGAGAGAGGGGGAGGGAAGGAGAGAGAGAAATATTGTGTCGTTGGGCAGCAATCATTTTTTAATTCGAGTTTCGTTAAAAACAACTGACAAAGTAGTGTGGTTAAGTTTTATATATATATTTTTTTTATAATTCTTTTCTTTTCTTTTCGGGACATAAAATGTCTAAATGCTTTATATATCCAAGCGCTTTTCGACATAATTTTTACCATTATCAATGAAAAAATATTATTTTACTTTTAACTGATTAATTTTGTTTTGTGTATCCATTTAAATATATAGGATTCCATGTGACGAAGGCGTAACGAATTAAATTCGGTGACGCGCCGCTCGTTCACATATTCCGTGGTAGAACTCATCCAAGTTCCTTTACCCATAGGACGGTGCCTCCCAGAGACACGACTACTCTCACTCAAGAGCATTATAAGCTGGTTCAAGCAGGATTTGAAATAATTAAGTAATTAATCATTTCGGACTCGCATCCACTACCAGGAATTAAAACCCAGACAGTTAGGTTATTAGGCAAACGTCATACTAATTGTACCTCGGGCTCCTGTGACGAAGAGGTAACAAATTAAACTCAAATGTAGGACGAAACGGCCGTCCAGTGCTTTCTGCATTCTGTTGGGATCGAATAAAAAACTCGATGAATTACTTAATTTTTTCAAATCTTCCGACTATTTCCGATACATATATATATATATATATATATAGCCTTTGCGATTTCAATCGCTTGATTGACTAGGTCGATTTAAAAATTAATTAGGCAATTAAAGTTTATTGCTTTACTCGTCGATTCAAAATCTTCAAATATAGAAAAAGGAAATCTGATCCCTTTTACAACCCAAAGGTATGCCATTGAAGAATCACAAGTGACTTACAATGACCTACAATGATATTATTGAAATCTTGGCTTTTATCGTCCCGGTCAGTGTAAAGATTCGGTTAATTAACGCTTCCAGAGTGGAGCCAAAATGTCTCTGTCTTCCAGATTAGAGACGATCACAGAGTTTTAGAAATTCATTTGGAAAAATAGTATCCTATATTTCTTCCCCTGTTACGAAAGGTATTAACGATCATTTAAAAAAAAAAATACGTATACTTCTTTCAACCACGCACCGAAAAACAAATTATACAAGTAACTTTTTATAGAAAATTGTCGAGATCAGATTTGTTATTTTTTATCATCTATAAGGTCGAGGTTGTAGTCAAACAGAAAAAAGAAACTACGAACTTAGGTACCTCCACCCAGTTGCCAAAAAAAATATGCATATGATTTTAAACTTAATGAAAACAAAGTTTTATCATCAAAATATTCATGCTATTATTAAAAGGAAAGGTCAAATTTTTTTGTTATTATTTTTTAAAAATTGCTAAATCCATTCTAATACGTTCGAAATTTTAATTAAAACTTTATTTTCTGTTTTACGTCAGCGATTCGCGCTATGTTTACGTAACGCGACTATTAAAAGAATGGAGTTGATCGAGTAAAATAATTTGGGGGCAAGTCAATTTTCCCTCGCTCTCGACCGCCGGTCGAGTGATTTATTTTTCAGATCTCAAAGGCTGTATATATGCATATATATACACCCTTATATATATATATATGTGTGTGTGTGTGTGTGTGTGTGTGTGTGTGTGTGTGTGTGTGTCATAAAGAGATCCAGACACTGAATAATGTTGAAGCAGTTTGAAACTCTATAGAGATTCTATTATGATCCCAAAATCTGTAACCCAGTAGGGGCAACAGATGTACTGCAACCGTAGTAACATTGGTGCATCTTGGGTAAGGTAGCCTGACGAAGACGAACACTACCTCATTTGAATTTAGAGCTTTTCTTCTCCAAGACTAGGCATCACCCCAAAGCTATAGAACCCAGTCTGTCCAGCTATTTATCCATAGCTGGTAACGAAGATATAGATTCATGCCTTTTCCTAATGTATTAGCATGTAAGTGAACGCAATAAACTCAACTGGAATTCGAACTTAATTATTAATAAATCCGTGCAGCTATCAATTACTCCAGAGTGACTCCAAATATATTCTTTGGCCGTGTCTGAAACCGCATTTTACCACTTCAAAAGAGTTTTGCGTACTTTCTACAATTAAATATCAAAGAGGAAGTGAAAAGGTGAATTGTTTTAGCTGCTGGAATCTCTTTAAGGTGTTTACGTCGATCCTACTAAAACGACATAATATAAACGTACTTTATAGACCTAAATTTTTCTTCTTCTTAAGTGTTTCTTTGCAAAACCTCCATATATAAACTATCGCTTTCTCCTGTCTTTTAAACTCGTTCGTCTTCTCAAAGTTTGGTAATATATCTCGTTTCTTTGTAGTCTCAAAAAACAACTTTCAAAACGTTTTGAAAACCTCATCCAAGCTGCAGTCTATAATATAATCTCTCTTGCAGCAAAATTAAAATAGATTTTCCTATTTCTTCTTTTCCATTTTTTTCTTTGTGCCGTGACCTTTCAGCACGTTAGCGGTCATGATTCTCTACACATAAAATTTGTCTTTTTCTTAATATTTTTTTCTTTATTAAATTAATATGCAACATTTTGTTTTCCGAGAACTTAGGTGGTTTTAAGGTGTTTTTTTATGTCACACAAAGAATAAAACTTTTGCCA
This sequence comes from Ascarosepion bandense, assembly GCA_037127315.1. Lineage (NCBI taxonomy): Eukaryota > Metazoa > Mollusca > Cephalopoda > Sepiida > Sepiidae > Ascarosepion > Ascarosepion bandense. The sequence goes on along the minus strand of JBBBDQ010001127.1, from coordinate 11,807,224 downwards.
TTTTGCAAGGATCCGAATATATAAAAATCCGAAGATGCAATGTCATGTGATTATGGCATGTCGGGTAGGTAAATTTTTGATTTGTTCCCCGAAGGCCTTTACCCCGTCAAATCTTTCCTAAATTTCCTTAATTATGCGCAAATGTATATGCTGAAATCAAATCAATAATTCTTTATTGAAGAAACCTACCTTTTTTCCTGTTATCGACCAGAAAAAATCGGACTATATCTCACCCCTTACCACCGTTCTCATATCTGATTCACCACCGAATGACTTGAGGTGTAGGATACTTATTTCGGCCTGTTTACTTCCTTTGAGCAAATACTCCGCGATTTGTTTGGGTTCAGAACTCAATTTCCGCCTAGTAATTGGAAAAGGAAAGTAAATTGGTCGAAAAATCGGCAAACTACGCGTGAAGTCATTCTGCAGTGAATAACATGTTTTGAAGCGTGGTTACGGGGTGAGATAAACATCGAAAAGAAGTTCGATATTTTTCTGGTTGTAAACTTGAAAAAAGGTAGGTTTCTTCAATAAACAATTACCAATTTGAGTTCAGCTTTTACATTTTCACGTAAATAAGGATGTTTTGGAAAGATTTGAAGGGGTAAATGTCTTCGGGGAACAAATCAAAAATTTACCATCGGCTAACATATCCTGCCATGCTGCAACAGTTTTGTCGGGTCCACAAGGAAACCTGTGGTCAGAGGGAAAGCAACACCTTCCCTTTTCGCCAATTCTATTTGTTTTTCTTGAATTACCTCATTTAATTCCTCCATTTATAAGCAGTACTTTTCAGAATCAATTGATTGGTTACATGGCAGAAGTTCATAGTACATGATTTTTTTCCAATTTCAGCAGATGCACAGCATCACTTTCTTAGGATGAAGACCTACTTTTGAGGTGGCCCAAAGTTGGTTTATGTCTCTTACCCCAAGATTTTTTAAACTGAAATTTAAAATAGTCAATCCATTTCTCATCATCCATCACAATATATTTTAGAAAAAGGGTGCATTTTCATTACGTTTATACATCAAATCACAGATAAACATGCCTTCCAAAAGATTGTTTTCATTCAGATCATATGATACCTTAACATCATCGGGATTTGTGTGTCCAAGTTTCACTAAGTGTTCATGAAGGGTGGATTTTGATAAATTTAGTGTTTTTGCTCTGTAATGTCGCATATTCTCAATCAATGTTTTAATTTGTTCGTCATCTCCTAGTGGGGGTCTACCTAAGTGTTCTTCATCAATATGGCTACAAGAACCAATTCTAATCTTAGTGAACCATTTCCGTACAGTTCTGTAAGGTAGAATAACTTCACCGTACAAAGCACATAACTTTTTTTGTTGCTAGTAAGAGATCTTTGCCTTTACAGTCATAAAAAAGGCATCGAGTGTTTAAAATGCAACTCATAATCTCCTATTTTCATAGGGATGCAATATTAAAACGTATTAAGTAACGTTAAACTTTTTTTTCTCAAGAGATATTTTGATGTATGGCTTAATGAGAAACGTAAGCATATCTGTCAATAAATTTGATGTGTTTTAACATTTTGGAACATGAACAACTAAAAATCGGGCTGAATTTTCTTGACAACCCAATAGTGTATTAATCCCTTTATTCAAATATTAAAGTAAAAAATTTACAATGACGAAACTGAAACAAAAAAAAAGAAGAATTTATTACTTAAGCTAATCTTTTTACTGCAGAATCAGCTGAAGAACATAGAAGTTTAAGTCTTCGAAATATTAATGTCTGCTCTATTGCAAAATAAAGTGTCGTTAGATTAAACAAGATTATCCCAGAGATAGTTTTGAACATTTTTAACCATTAGTATGTTTTGGACGCTGAATAGTTAAGCAAAAACAAGTCAAGTTCAAGAGTCACATGCGCTGCTAGCTGTACTGACTGGCGGGTGTTTGGTTGACTCGACTGAACTCTGTGACCATGCAAATAAACTTTTAGAATAATAAACATCCTGAAGGGTAGACTTCTTGTTTATTGACTAAATATAAACTTGGCGCGTACAAAAAAACTTTAATCTCATTTTTTTCAACATTCTTCTCCGAATAGAATGGAATTTTTTTCAGATTGTCGGGAACCAACATTACAAATATTTAAAATATACTCATACACATAGAATAATATAGTCATGAGTAAATTTTATCCAAAGAGAACGGATTCTGTTTTGTTTTTTGGGGTTTTTTTTAACAACAAAAAACATCATAACCAGTGAAGCTTATTTATAGAAAAGCGGAAATTAATTTCGATTTTTTTTTTGTTTTTTTTTTGGTCACTCCAAATATTTAAATGATGAATTATATTTAAACTGAACAAAAAAATTAAAATATGAGACCAGAAACTTTTTCTTTTGTGGTATAATACATGACTGCACTTCTGAGATCTGTTCCAACGTAGCTGCTTAATTTCGCTTGATATCCGGAATCGGCTCTGACTCAAGGTACCCACTAAACGCCTTGGGTTTATAATTGATGTGCAGTTAGGCAAGCATAAGCTGTCAGTTAAATGTTGCCAAAATGCTTGAATGCCAACATAAAAAACGATATCAAGTAAACATAGAATTATCTTCTTGACAAAGTAACTATTACGGCATCCTCTGTTACGTATTATTAATTATTAGCAATTAATTAGTACTGTTGATGAAACATAATTACATCACTAAGATCAGAGTAACAAGCAATAATTTATGCTCTGGCGTGGTCTGAGTTCTCTAACTCTGCAGAACTTTAAGAATTCTAAACTTCAACAGAAAAGCAGTAGCAAATAAAAAAATCAATTTTTATACTTAACTATTGTCATAACGACGAAACTATTTGTGCAATTTAATCATCTGACCTGTTCTGATTAAAAGAGTGTAAAGTAAATATCTGTAGATGCTTATTTGAAAAAATGAAACAAGTTAACGAAGACTAAATCAAATATCTGTAAATGATGGTGTGGAATAGTAAAAGATGCTAAGAGACTAAAGCAAATATCTGTAAGCGTTTATGTGGAATAATGAAAGACGTTAAAGGAAACTAAATGAAATATCAGTAATGAAAGATATTACAAGTGACTAAAATAAATATCTGTAGGTGCTTTTGTGAAATAATGAAACATTTTAACGGAGACTAAAGCAAATAATTATGATTGTTTACAAAGAAATTATGAAAGATGTTAAAGGAAACTGAAACCCTTGGAAAAATCTTGACTTTGATGTAAAATATTATTACATTTATTAAGCTTACAAATTATTGTTGCGTTGCTTAGCTTCTTTTGTTTCACTCTTTTCAGCTTTAATATATAATCTATTAGAAAACCTGTAAATGACACAGGCAACGCGAAATATGGTTTCGAAGTAAATAATTGTCAATAATTAAAAATGAAGAAATTTCAAAAACATTTCTTAAATTTGCTTATAAGAATATATGTAATTTATTCTAGGTTTTATTACTTTTGCTTAATGTAATCAACTGGTTAATGTGCTCTCAAAAATCAGGTCTCATTATGATCACAATAAACGAATTGATCTATCTACTGCACGTGTTTATGTTGAATGTGTTAAATTCTCCTTATTTGCAATTCCTTTTTATAGAATAATGAAAAACGAAGAATACATAATATTGTTATCATATATTGAAGAAGGTAAGATATTCCAGTATAAGGGGACAGTTTATCATAAACCGTTGATTTATTGATTTTGTTTGGCAGCATATCCTCTATCGGTCTTTTAATACCGAATCTAAATATTTCAAACACAATTTTATAACTTCAGTCAAATATGTTTTGAATGCAATTACATGCCTTCAACTACAGATAAAATGTATTGCAGGTAATTTTATTATAAATAGATATTGTCGTTATTTTTTTATGAAATAATGTATTGCTTGTATTTTACTATATATATTTTTTATACTTTCACAATTTTGTTTCTTGTTTTGGGGACCAGTATTTTCCCATAACTAGGATCCTAATAGGTGCTTCCACCCTGGATCAGGGTGAACATTGGATTATAAAGCAAAAAAAAAAAAAAAAGGTGGTTCCACGCTTCTCAAAAGCTCTAATCTTCCGATCAGAAACTTTGCTGCCAGATATAGTTTATCGTCATACCCAGGACTGTCATAAATCGTGTACAACAAATAATGATCTAACTGATTAAAGCATCCTAGCGTTACAAACACCCAATCCTATTAGACGTCGAATCAATGCTGGTGTTTTAAAGCAACTCGTCATAACAAATACTGGATATGAAATTTCACCCATTAATATGCGATCTAAAGTTCAATAATAATTATAAAAAGTGTATATCGAAACTTATTTATAAATAGAACATTGTATGTGTTTGTGTATCTGTGTGTGTCCGTTACGTATAGACTCCTAAACGGCTGAACCGATTTTCTTGAAGATTTACACAGTTGTACTATAAGCGTCTGCGAGTGTTCTTAGCTAGGTTTTGTGTCGAGGTACCCCCGATAAATAACGAAAATCGATAATCGAAAAAATCGGATTATAGAAGGAGTGGTCTGATTTTAATCAAATTTGATACACTCATAGAAAAAGACATAAGAAACGATATTCAGAAATTTCAAGGTTAAAGTTTTTACAATAGTGCAGAAAATCGATAATATATATATTTATAAAAGGCAAGATGTTTGTGTGTGTGTCTGTTTATCTGCCTGTATGTCTGATTTTTTTCAGCCCTTTTATTTTAGTTTTTGCTTCGGGTTTGGCTCTAAGTAGGTATAATTGCAGTTCTTAGTCTCAGCCATGATACCATTTATTCAGAGGACTTATTTAGCCTTCAAAATTCAGTTTACGATGAAAAAAACTTATTTGATATCGATACCAGGAAATCAAAATTTGACTTACATCCATTCATTTTCCTTTCAGTCTTCGGTTTTGCTTTAACTGGAAACAACTATTGATTTTTAGTCTTTCGTGCCAACGTCCAAAGAGTCTGAGCTCCAGAACCATGGATTAGTTTTAAAGCTTTCATTCCAACCGAGCAACGCCGGGCTATACTGCTAGTATGCATAAAAGTCCCACATTCAATATAGTTTTACAATAACCCCGTAATAAGTATTGGTTTATAAAACAATTGCAATATTATCGGTCTTGATTTTACATTTCGGCCTTTGTCAGTCCTCACATCTTTCCCTGTGTCTATTCTCAAACTGTATTCATGGCAGTTGTTCTTATGAAATTTCATTCTTCGCATCTTGGTTTCCTGAATTTAACTGTAATACTAGATTGGCAGCTAGATCTTATCATTTTACTGTTGAAATTACAAAATATAAACCGTATATTTTATTCTAATATTAGAATCTGGAATATGTTCTCTGTGATCCTTAATGAAAAGTAATGTTTATTTGCAAAAATTAATGACACTGAAGTCACTGAAGTATCGTCTACTGCTAGCCACTATTTTTCCCCATCTTTCTGTCAGCATTTGAATTCCACGTCGGAAAAATGAGATATCTTTTGGGGCTAACCACTAGTCGACCAAATTTTTTGCTTCTTCATGTACACTCGATCGGAACAAGTGATAATCCGACGAGGCAATGTCTGTTAAACACGGCTGGTGGTGTTTTAGCGTTTCCAAGTAGTTTTTTATCCGTTTTGTAACATGTGGTCTAGCGTTATCATGTTGTAAAATTACTTTGTGTCTCTGCTCGTATAGCGGCCATTTTTTCTTCAATGCTCGGCTCACACGTATCAAGTGTAGCCGATAGTGATCTCCCATGATTGTTTTGGTCGGTTTGATTGTTTGTTTGTTTGTTTTTGTTTAACGGCCTATCATCATCTAAAGGGTCATTTAAGGCCAGAAACGTATTTTTATTTTAAATCACAGTTGTTGGTAACATTTTTCATTCAAAAAAGGTTTTTAGTAATATTTTTCATTCAAAAATGTTTTGTTGGTAATATTTTTTATTCAAAAAAGTTTTGTTGGTAATATTTTTCATGTAAAAACGTTTTGTTGGTAAATACTTTCATAGCATTTTGACCCCGGTTTGGGGGTTAACTATTTACCCATAGCTGGGACCCTAACAGGTGCTACCACCCTGAGTCAGGGCGGACCTGGGAACAACAGAAATTAAGAGGTGGTTTCACGCTCCTCATAACCTTCCAATCAGAGGCCTTGTGCCGGATACAGTTTACGGTCATACGCAGGGCTATGGTCGGTTTTAACAGCTCATAATAAACTACACGTCACTGATCCCATCAAATGCAGATCAGACACTTCGAACCATGTTAATGCATGGCTGGGATTACCTTACGATCGTCTGCGTTTAGCCATTTAAGTGCCATACGTGATACACGCTTTAGGCGATCATATCTCGAAAGGAACATGACTGACTAGGTAGAAGATTATCCAACAGTAGATTGCCATTTCTTTCTGTGGTAGACTGGTTGCCAGTCAAGGCTACAGAACCTAATCTGTCCTATTATTTAACCCATAACTGGAGGGAAGAGACGGATTTATAGCTTTTCCAAGGGTATTTGTGCGTAAGTAAATGCAAGGAATTCAACTGAAATTCGAACTCGGCACTCCGATTTTTGCGTTCCGAGTCGATATCCGCAGCACCACAATGTACATCGTAGCGCATCTATTTTCCATCGCCGATGACAATACGATGCAAAAACTTGTTTCTTTCACTACCGCTGAAGCAGCTGTTTAGCCGTGAGAAGACGCCGTTTGACGTCTCTCGGCTTCGATTCGTATGGCACCCAATGCCTTTGCTTTTGAATCATCTCTAATGATTTAAAACGTTTTAAAACTGTTGTGTGATCAACTCCTAATGATTCTACAAGTTCAGCTTCCGCCTGACATGCATCTTCATGAAGTAATGCCTCCAATTCTTTGTCTTCATTTCTTTTTTAATGCGCCAGAGCGTTCTTTATCGTAAACACCAAAATCATTATTTTTGAAGTGTCTAAATCAATCTTGGCATGTTGTTTTCCTCATGATTTTTTAATGCTCTTACAAAATTACCTGAATTTGAGAAAGCTATCTTCTTTTCTTCTGCACCAAATGGAATTCGATAATTTCAAAGACACCTCGCTTGTCCACAGCAATGATTCCTGAAAGATTGAATACATTTTCGAAAGCTGCAGACTAAATTTGTTAGATGGTGAGAATTGAGATTGTTAAAATGTCATCTTTAATAGACTTTAAAGAAATATATTTTTTCATTCTTTACTGATATTAGGAATCTGTGACGATGAAATCGTTCAGTCCGTTTCAGATAAACAGGGCTAAGGAAATCTAAAACATAAGTTAGGAAAAAAAAGTTAGTTACACATCTCCGAGTCTGTTCGCATCCATATTTTCATGATGTCTAAATCTCCGTCTTTTCTTCACACCTTTACTCTTCGTTTTCCAGGGGGTCATATTTATGTCAGAGTTCTTTTTTCGCCTCTTGGACAAATAATCACGCCAAGTGTTTTAGAATTATATTGAAATCAACATGAATTAAGGTAAAAAATAAAACAACCTCAGAATGAACCGGAAAAATATTCCTTATTTTCAGGGTGTTATACATAGTAAAGCCTGCTTTAATAGCCTGCTACATTAAGCCTATAATACTGTACTCATGCTGGCATCTCCACGACGCAAAACTGGAATGAATGGCTACTTTCATTTTGCACCCACCGCTGCAATGAGCAGGAAAACGTGAAATTGCTAGTAAAATATATGATTTGACTCCTTGTGCTGATCTTTCGAAACCCTACCCACTTCAGCAAACTTCACGAACCACTACCAAATTCACTACTGAAGAAATCTGTGGTTTGCTCAGTTACCTACTACAGACGAATCAGTGACGCTTTTTAAAAAAATCTTCAGACATAAAACCAATATCCATTAAAGACTATAACTGATACGGCCCGATCGTATATCGAAGTCCCTCACTCGATGTTGGTTGGGCTAAAATAAATTGTATTCTTTTATAATTAAAAAAAAAAAACATAAATTATTCAGTAAATAAATAAGCTGAATACATTAATAATTATAACTGTAAAAAGATAGACTTTATTTTTCTGGGAGAAAACAATATAGTAATATGTAAATGTATGAATTTTTTATTTAGCCGTTTTACTCGTGAATTGGTTAAGTGAAATTTGAATTTTTTTCAAGTCCCTATAAAGTTATATATGTTATGACATTAGATTCAACGTCTTCAGTTTTCTAAAATAAGGAATAAAAACAAAAAAAATTCATTTAAATCTGACAAAATCAGCCTTCTCACTGTAACCGAACATTAAAAAAAATAACTTAAAACGCCACTTTTTTGGCATGAAATAACCAGCAGTGGTTGATATGCCATAAAGCAAAACATAAACTCAAACTCCTCAAAGTTACACTCACGGGCCGTTAAACATTCTTAGAAGTCCACAAAACACAAAATTTTACTTTCTTTTAATTCCTATTGATTTGTTAAACTTTTTTTTAAAATATATAAGACTATCATATTCTTTCTTTTTAAATAACACAGTTCCAGTGGTCTAATTTTGTTGTCTGAATACGGTATTAAAACTCCATATTTCGTTACTATATACGACTCGCAACTGCACTATTTTTAAAAAATAAAGTCAATAGCAATGAAATACTAATTGATTAAAAACAATAGCACAGATTCTTGAAAAAATAATCCAACCTACGTTTTTACGAATATTTTGTGATATATCCCGGAAAGGAATATATATATATATATATATATATATATATATATATATATATATATCATTTGAGGTAGCTAAACGGTTTAAGTAAACGCAACGGGTAGAACAATCTAGTATGTAGACATAGTGGACGGTACTCGTCGTATGCAGTATCCTGAGATGTAGTCAATAGACGTAGACCAATAGTCGTAGATCTGTAGACCTCTAGTGGTAGACCAGTAAACCTAGGAACGTAGTCATCTATGCGCCCTCGCTTTCATTTGTATTTATAGCTGACAGCAGTCAATCACATAACTGTGAGGGGGAACCAAGGTGTATGCATATTTATTACATTGTCATTACATCACTTTGCAAATATTAAATTAATTAGTGTAAAGAGAAAAGCTTTGGAGATGATAAGAGGCTTGGTGTACATTTTTAAGCAATAATACTGGATTAATATTTTAATGGCGAAAATGATAACAGTTTTAACAGAAGGGATATGATGTCGGCCATTTTAATGATGGAGAAAATAACGCTAATTGTAATACTTTTTTTTGTTTGTTTGTTTTTCTTTTTGGATTAAAGTTTTGTCGACAAAATGAATGAATATTATTCTCATATACATGAAATGTTGAATGAGCGATAATTCGATAATTGTTCATTTATATCCTTTATCCCACTTCAAGCAATGCAGGAATAGATAGTAACCTTATAAATGATTATTATTATTGGATATGTATACATAAGATATGTATTGTTGTATATATGGATATTTATGCGAATTATTGCATACATAAATTTAAATACAATATGTCGAACATATGGTACCGGTGTTGATAAAATATCTGCTAAGATAAGTTGATACGGAGTAATTTTTAATGTAAATTATGGTTTGATTTTTTATAAAAAAACAACTTTAATCGGCCTTCACGTTTAATATAACAAATTAGAATATATATATATATATATATATATATATATATATATATATGAATTCCGTTTGTTTTAGGTAGAAAATGTATATATTTTTATAAATTATAAATACTAATTTCGGTATAATACTTAAGTGCGCCAATATTGTGATAACCTGATATTTTTTATTCAAATTTAAATTGCGCAATGATCAGTGTATACTCAATATCTGAACATTGTGTTGTGCAGAATACTCCGAGTCATGCTACAGGTGAAGGATATATATATATATATATATATATATATATATATATATATATATTAATGCATGTTTCATGAAATAATATAGACAAGTTTTTTCGATTTATTTTATGTAATTTTTTTTTCATATTCTCTGATATGCTTAAGAGCATTATCATTGAATAAAGAAAGAAAATTACAATACTGATACAAAAAATTTTATTAATCCAATCTAAGCTTTCGTCTTACATAAACCATTTTCAAAGATGTCAAATTACATTATATAATATAACCACGAACACACAAATAAGGACAAACTGTTTTGTTTACATAGAAGATTTCTAGGCAACAATAAACTCGTGCATATAAGTGAATGCCGCATCACAGCTCATGACGTCACACAAAGTGAAAACAAAAACTTATTGAGTATGGGAAGCCATTGGAATAAATCAATGGCTTCTGTTATTAATTATAGGCTTTTAAGTATATTTGTATATATTAATAGTTGTGTAAAGGCGTAAGACAAGGATGTGTCTTTTCAACGGATTTGTTCAACCTATACAGCGAGAATATTTTGAGGAACCTAGATGACACGCCAGGATTTGTTATTGGAGGCCACAACCTGAACAACATAAGATATGCGGACGATACACTACTGATTGCGGACACGGAAAGGAAACTACAAGACCTCATATAGAAAGTAACAGTGGAGAGTGACAAGAAGGGACTACAAATAAACTTTAAGAAAACTGAGTGCATAGTCATCAGCAAAAGATACAATCCAAAATGACAAATACAGGTGGAGAATAACAGAATCAAACAAGTACAAGAATTTAAGTACCTAGGAAGAGTTCTAACAAGAGATGGAAAGTGCGACACGGAGATCCGAAGGCGAATTGGCATGGCAAAGGACGCGTTCCAGAAGATGAGCAAAATACTAACACACAGGAAAATCTCAATAGAAACGAAGAAAAGAGTTCTAGACTGCTACGTGATGTCAGTTCTTCAATACGGCTGTGAATGCTGGACAATATCATCGAAAATGAGGACAAAACTGGAAGCTGCCAAAATGTGGTTCTACAGAAGAATGCTACGGATATCGTGGACTGAGCATACAAGCAACGACGAGGTGTTAGAAAGAATAGCAACAAAAAGGAAATTGATGCTGAGCATCAGGAAGAGACAACTGAAGTTCCTGGGACATGCAATGAGGAAGGAGATCCTGGAGAACCTGATACTGACTGGACAGATAGAAGGAAGGAGAGACAGAGGAAGGCAGCGGATAACATATTTGCAGGGACTGATCAGGTGGATGACGGAACGGGGGTTGCCAGGAGCAACAGGAGCAAACATACTAAGAGCCACAAGGGATAGGGAGACGTGGAGAGCCATGATCGCCTACGTCCTGAAGGGACAGGGCACATAGAAGAAGAAGAATATATATATATAGTACAGGTGTTAATAAAACGGTGTTTGATGTAATACAACAAAGTATTAAATATATATTAATAAATACATATATTATCCCTTTTTATAGCACTACTTTGAATTTCTCGCATTTGATAATAAAATATTTTAAAGTTATAAATGCTTGAGAAGTAATCAGTCATAATGCAAATTTAGATTATTTCGAAAAAAAAACAAAGACGGTAAAAAATACACTGAAACACCGTAAACTCAACATTATATGGCTTAATTTACCTTTTAATCATCATATTTAAGCAAATATCGGAATAATATTCCTAAATTTAATTTATAAGCACTTTAATCATTCACCGATATTAAAAAGTCTTTTGACAAAAATAATTTTAAGATCAGAAAGAGCCGCTGTATAAACATCAATAAATTTATATCCCAACATAACAATATTATATTAAAAATAACTGGCTCCTGCCTCCCATAAGCATGGACCAAGCGATTCTCCCGAAGAGTAATACACTACGCCTCCTCGGACTTACCCTGTCCTCAGACCTCAAATGGAACCACTATATTGAATCCATAGCAAAATCTACTGCTAAGAAGGTTGGGTCACTATGTCGATCCAGGATGTTTTTTCCACCTGAATCCATCCTGGATATATACAAGTCAACCATCCGTCCGTGCATGGAGTACTGCTGCCATTTATGGTCAAGTGCCCCTGCCGTTCTCCTCAGTGTTCTTGACAAGATTCAAAGGATGGTCTGTAATGTGATAGGTACTGATCTGGCGACTCGACTGCAGCCACTTCCCCATCGTCGAAATGTGACCTCCCTTTGTCTGTTCTATAAATACTTTCATGGCTTCTGCTCGGACGAGCTTAAGTCACTGATGCCTCCTCAACAGGTGTTTACTCGTGCAACCAGACTGGCAACTGGGTCCCACTCATTCACAGTCAGGTTAGCCAAATGCAGACGACAATTCTACTCCTGCAGCTTCTTCTCTCGCACTTCCCGCCTGTGGAACTTGCTCCCGTATTCTTGCTTTCCTGACGGCTACAACCTCCAGAAATTTAAATGCAAAGTCAATACTCATCTACTAACCACTGGACTCTAGCTCTCTCCCCACCCCTGTATAACCTTCCCTTTCTCTCCACCTATGTATCTGTCATCGCACCTGCTTTCTATTGTTCCTTTCTAACTAGTTTATACTCCTCACTCTTTTCTAATTAATCTTTTTACATTTATGTAACCCCCTGCACATCAGTGGCGTTTCCACCTTGCTCGGGGTGAAATGATTAAAAAAAATGTCCAACGTAAAAAACAATGTTAATATTTTTAAAATTAAATGCAATTTCCGAAAAAATATGATCTGTCGCTTAAACGGCCAATGTATGTCTGAGAATATTGTACACTGTGCTAGCATTCATTACGGTAGCAATATTAAACTTTATTTTGGTTCTATTAAGAATCCTTAGAAATTACGCTTCTACAATCAGCGAATGATTTAGGCAATATAAAATACAAAAAACAATATTTGATTTGTCTGCATGTTTTCGACAATTAAAGAATGATAATAAAACGTCTTTTATCACCTGGGACATTATAACTAGAGACAAATATTACAATGTGAAAGGAAATAGAGTTAGTTTATGTCTTGGAACTTATTTATCTTAAAACACGTAAACAACCCGGCTAATTAAACAAGAGAAATGAAGTGATAATTACACGTAGACATAAAATAAATATCTACATGAATATGTTCACCAGATCAATTTTTAAGAATAAATTTTTTGATATTGATTAATTTTTATATAAATCATGGTTTATTTTTGTTGTGAGAGCATTACCCACATATCAGAGTGAACTCATCCAGATTCTATTTAAGCTAGGTGACATTATTTGGCGAGGGACTAAGTCGAGTATCTGGCTCCGGCCTTCGAGTTGGGGCTCAAAATGACCAGTTTAAAATCAGTTTTGAACCTATTCACCGCGGTGGATAGGTAATACTTTGACCAGTACCTGGGCGTACTCGCTCAGGTACCCCACGTTAAAAAAGACTTTGTGTCATATTTCTCTCAAGTGGGGGAGAAGGGTAAATATTACTAAGTCGAGTAACTGGTTCCGGCCTTCTGGCCGGGTCCCAAAATGACTAATTTAAGACCAGTTATGAACCTATTTACAGCGGTGGATAGGTAATGTTTGACCAGTACCTGGGCGTACGCGCTCAGATTCCTCACGTTAAAAAAAACCTTGTGTCACATCTTTCTCAGGTGGAGGAGAAGGGTAAATATTACTAAGTCGAGTAACTGTAGTAGTAGCATTATTGCGAGACTCTGCTAAGCGCTCATATTTGATTGACTATCTGCATTTATTTTATGTTGTATTGTACTTTGTATTGTTGTCAATATATGTATTTAATCCAATCCTTTGCGTTCGTGTTTCTATGAGTGGTCTTAAAACTAAGTTCACATCAATTTTCGACGAAGACTCGTAACTTATACGAAGAAGAAAAACACAGAATCGTTGTACATCAGTTGGCAACGAAAGTTCGTAATTCTCACGGAAATAAACACATAGACCCGTAGCACATGAATTGGACATCGAACATCACACAGGAAAAACCAAACTTACCAAGGATTCGGACTACTCAACAAAAAATTACCAAAATTCAAGTGACCCTCCTCACACTGACAAGTCGGTCATACAATCAATCTGGAAAATAATAACCAAAGGAATTGGCCACATTACAGAAAAACTTTAAGTAATTCATCCGATATTTTTTATACGTATTTTTTCCACGTAAAATGGAAGAACTTTCAACGGCGATGCTTCAAATTAAGAAGAATCAGTTCGAACAGCAAAAGAAAGCTGATGAACGTCAACGGAGAACGGATGAACGACTGCTGGAGCAGCAGCAGAAAAATGAGGAACGATTGTTGGAACAGAAGCAGGAAACGGACAAACTCGAAGAGGCAGCAGTCAGCCACATTAAAAAATCAATCAAAAGCGCTACTCCCCAGAACGGAACGAGGGAAAAGAATTTTATCAAAGTTATACCAGACCAAAATATTACTCCCCTGAAAGACGCAATAAAAAACAATTCGACAAATATACTAATAAACAGAAACATCCCACCAGGGTCGTGCGATATATGTAATAAAATGGACTGGAGGAAATTCTGTCCTGCTTGAAAAAAACATCGTATGTCGAAACTGTGGCAAAACTGGTCATTATGCAAAGAACTGCTGGTATGAAATTCGACTAAGAAGACCAAGAAATCGGGTCAGACAAACGCAGTTCAACGACAATAAAGAAAACAGTTTGCGTAAATACGTAACTGTAGAAATAGCAAATAAGAAATTTAAACTGCAATTAGACCATGGATCTGAACTAACGATTATTAATGTCCATAGGTGGCATAGATTAAAAAGACAAACATTACTAAAAACGAAAAAAACAGCAAAGTCTGTAGCGGGAGAGAAACTGGATATCTTAGGCGAATTAAGCATTACCGTTACGATAAACGTAACAGCAAAATAGCTTAAGGCATACGTCATGAAAAATACCACGAACTTATTTGGCACTGATTGAATCGAAGAATTTGACCTCTGGAATTGTCCGCTAAACACATTTTGTAAAAACATTCAGTGAAGAATTAAAAAATAAACAAAAAATTAACTTGCGGACGTCTCCTCAGGAGACCTGGCAAAGTGTACCAAGATAAAAGCAAAATTTCAACGGAAAGATAACGTGAAACCAGTCTTCAGAAAGAAAAGAAACCTGCTATTTGCTGCCATAGAACAGATCGAAAGGGAATTGGACAGGTTAGTCGACTCACAAATATTAACAAAAGTAGATAACTCTGAATGGGCAGCGCCTGTGGTCTACGTCAAGAAGAAAACTAATCAAATTAGAGTCTGCGCTGACTTCTCGACTGGTTTATACGTAGCTCTCAAAGACCACCATTATCCTTTGCCTAGCCCGGAAGTAGTTATTAACCGATTAAACGGAGGTAAAATATTCTCAAAGATCGATTTGTGGAATGACTACCTTCAAATCGAGGTAGATAATGAATGCATCATCACGTATAGGGGACTATATATATTTAAGAGTTTAGCCTTTGGCATAACGTTTACTCCGGCTATATTCCAAGAAACAATAAACACACTGCTAGGGGACCTTGAATATGCGACCGCTTATTTGGACGACATACTAGTCTGTTGAAGATCATAAAGAACACATCAAGAGCGTATTTTGGGAAGATAAAAAAATACGGCTTCAGAGTGAAAGAGTCAAAATGTGAGTTCTTTCTACCTCAGATAAAATATCTAGGGTTTATAATAGACATAGAAGGGCGACGACCCGACCCAGAGGGAATCAAAGCCATTAAACAGATGCCCGTCCTACACGATGTCCAATCTTGCTTGGATTAACTAATTTATACCAAAGTTTTATAAAAAATATGCATGATCTCAGGGCACCACTAAATAACTTCCTTAAGAAAGATGTACGATGGAACTGGATTGACGAATGCCAGTCAGATTTCAACGAAATTAAAAAGACATTAGTCTCAGTTCTAACATTAACACATTACGACTCTAACTTGGAGATTATAGTAGCCAGTGATGCTAGTAGTTACGGTGTCGGTGCATGTATTCTGCATAAATTTCCAGACGGAACAAACAAGCCTATTGCTCACGCCTCACGATCCCTACTGCCAGCAGAAAATCAATACTCACAAATTGAAAAAGAGGCATTAAGCATTATTTTTGTTACTACAAAGTTCCATAGATACTTATACGGAAAATAGTTCATATTGCCGACTGATCACAAGCCATTATTAGCAATATACGGAAATAAAAAAAGACTATCTGTATACACAGCCAACAGGTTGATACGATGAGGTACTATCTTACTCAAATACGACTTCAAAATAGAACATCTGTCATGGAAAAAGATCTACCGTGCAGACGGCTTATCAAGATTAGTCCCGGAAAACAAGGAAGCACACGAGGACTCAATAATTGCAACACTGAGATCGGACGGGGAAATAAAAAGCATGATAGCTAATATTATGAGAGAATTACCAGTCTCTTTGTCAGACATTAAAAGAGAGGCCTCGTCAGATGATTTTATTATATTAAAAAAAAAAATTAAATTAAAGTATAAAAATGTGCCGGAAGTATTTTCCTTATGCGACCAGGTACTACTTTACAACGATCGAGTAGTAATCCCTAAAACTCTACAGGAGAAAATTCTGGGAGACTTTCATGCCGGTCATCCAGGAAAGAACCGCATGAAAAGCTTAATGAGATTTATTGGACGAACATGGATAAGGATATCATCAACGTAGTGGAATAATGTAAAGGTTGTGCATTAGCTGCCAAAAGCCCACCAACAGCCGGCAAACCATGGCCAAAGACTGAACACCCATGGGAACGCATGCAAATCGATTTTGTGGGTCCAATAGAAGATCACTGCTACTTAATAGTAGAAGGCAGTCATTCCAAGTGGCCTGAAGTTCTAAGGTGTAAAAGGCCTACGGCGAATTGCACCATATCTTTTATACATGAGCTTTTCGCAAGGTTTGGTGTGGTGGATACAATTGTCTTTGATAACGGAACACAGTTTACGTCCAGTGATTTCAAGAATTTTTGCGAACATTTTTAGGTAAAACGTTTGACAGCTCCACAGTATCACTCTAGGTCTAATGGCTTAGCGGAAAGGTTTGTAGACACACTCAAAAGGGCTCTGAAGAAGGCACAAGGCACACCAACCGATCAATCTTTACAACAATTCTTACAAGTTTACCGCAGCACTCCTAACCCAAACACACCTACAGGTCAGACACCGGCCGAGGTAATGTCAACAAGGAAAATTAAATCAGTCTTCGACAAGTTGATACCCAGACAGGCAAGGTTCAAAAGGACCATCACGCCTCTTAAGAAGCATTACAGATGCGGTGAGAAAGTATTATTCATGTCATATAAAAATAACATGACATTCTGGGAGGTAGGATCAATAAAGCAGAGAATCGTGAACCTTATATATATAATACAGGGTCCAAAAAAGGTGCACAAGCGGCACCTGAATCAATTGAAAAAATGTCGATTTAACGACACGGAATAACTGCCACCCATAAGTGAAGAACCAATCGATATGATAACTTTTATTTAGAACCCCCTCGGGTTGCACCAGAGAAGGGGAGATCTAATCGGAAAAGAAAAATTACAGATCCTCTGTGCATAGACCCGAAGAGGAAAAATACTGGTAGTTTTCCACGGGGAAAACTCTTTCAGGGGTGAGGTGTTGTGGGGGCATTACCCACATATTAGAGTGAACTCATCCAGATTCTATTTAAGCCAGGAGACAGTAATTGGCGAGGACTAAGTCGAGTAACTGTTGTAGTAGCATTATTGCGATACTTCAAGACTCTGCTAAGCGCTCATATTTGATTGACTATCTGTATTTATTATATGTTGTATTGTACTTTGTATTGTTGCCAACATATATATTTAACCCAATCTATTGCGTTCGTGTTTCTTTGAGTGGTCTTAAAACTAAGGCCACATCAATTTTGGTTTTATGTTTTCGAAAAAGAACACTTAATCTCTCTTTCTGCTTAATTATACAAATGTTAATATTCACAACCCTAATATATATATATATATATATATATATTGTTTTAAATACCAAATATTTTTTAAATTTCAAATTAAAACATGTAAACCAAGTATAATATATAATATACCAAAATTGCGAGGTTAAGAATGAATGAAGAAGGATGAAAAAAAAATAAGGAATATTTATAAATCTAACATGTTTCGTGTTTTATGAAAGCTTTATGAAAGAGTAAGATATGGAAAGGATTTTCTGGTCTAATGCCAGACATTTTTTTTTCTTATCTTACTGATTTATTTTGGTAGGACTCAGTGTGTATTTAAATAAGATCAAATTGAACTCTGATCTGAGATGTGCAAGTTAATCTTCTCATCAACATTGTGGTGGCGTGTTCAGTGTAATTATTTACAAATTTGGATTGATCAAGAACATAGTTCTTCAGAAGATACGTTGGCTGATTGGTTGTTTTGTTTTATGGCATATCAACCTCGGCGGGTCATTTATTGCCAACTAAATGTTATTTTATTGTTGGTAACATCTTTTTCTTTCAACAATTTATTGTTTTTTATATAAGTTTTGTGTCTAGTAATACTTTCTCTTTTCGAGTATCAAGATTCATTGGGATTTTTTAAGAGCAGGGTCTCCAAGTCCTACCCTTGTTATTTAACCCATAACTGGAGGGAAGGGACAAATTAATACCTTTCCCAAGGGTACCAGTGCTTAAGTGAATGCAGGGTATTTAACTGGAATTTGAACTCGGCTCACCGATTTCTCTTTCCGAGCCGATATCCACTGCACATCCGTCACTGAACGCTTACAGCACCTGGTACTGACCAGGCTCAACGCTGCTTAACTTCGGTGATCGAGCGAGAACCGGTTCAGAAGATATGTAAATTCGTAAATGATATTGGTTCTGAAAGGGTATGTATATATACAGAATATAAGGAATATAAAATGGTACATATATATGACCGACTAAAAGTCTCGATCTAAGTATAGAGAATATTTTTTCATAAAAAGTTATTGCTTTAAATATCAATTGAACATATGTTAATTATCTTATTTTATGTATGTCAACAGGCTATATATATATATATATATATATATATATATATATATATATATATATATTGACGTATACCTTTATTTCTTTCTTCCCCACGGTCCTGGGTATGACGGTAAACTGCATCCAGCAGCAAGGCCTCTGATTGGGAGGTTGTGAGGAGCATGGAACCACCTCTTAATTGCTGTTGTTCCCAGGTCCACTCTGGCCCGGAGTGGTAGCACCTGTTAGGGTCCCAGCTATGGGAAAATAGCTAACCCCCAAACTAGGATCAAAACACTATGAAAGTATGAAAATACTCTTATAGAAATATAATATATATAAAAATAGACATTTATAGAAAAATATACGCTTTTGAAAGAAAAATATTACAAACAATATTTTCTTAAGAAAAAAAATGATTGCCAGCAATATATTTTTGAATACGAAAGTAGAAGACATCTTCAGTTTTCTAAAATATTTTTTTTTGTCAAAATCTGACTAAATCAACTTTCTTACTATAACCGAACATTAAAAAATATCTTTAAACTCTTTTTCGACATTAAATAACCCACATAGGTTGATATGCCGTTAAACAAAACTCAAATCCAAATCTTTCTTCCCCCAAGATTACTTTTAACAATCATGAACTAAACCCCTTTTATTGTCAGTTTGAAATATGCACCTGATATTTATATATACAGGGTGTCCATAAAATCTGTGTGCATTTTAAAAAACTTATAACTTTATTTGTATTTGTGATAGAAATAATCTTTAAAAAAATCTTAGAAAGTTTAATGTACCTAGGTTTAAGTATAGTTATTGAATGATTCTTTACCACAAAAAGCAAGTAAAAATATTTTTTTGTAGAATCAATTTGATCCATGGCTTCAACTGAGGAAAAAGTAAACATGGGGTACATGTGAAAACAATTGTGTATTATGCAACCAAACCTAGTTCATTAGAAGATTTCAAAGCTAAAATAACTAATGTGATTTCAGGCATGACTTTAAATCAATTGGCAAATGTTTTCGTGAACTGCAAAATCATATGACACTTTGTACTGTTAATGATGGAGGACATGTTGAAACTTAAATAAAATTTCAATAAAAGCTTAAAAATATAGATTTACCTAATTCTTTTTACAAATTATTTTTATCGCAAATACAAATAAAGTTATAAATTTTTTCTTTCAAGTGCACACGAACTTTATGGTTACCCTGTATATTACACATAACATCACACTTGACTATTTCAAACTTTAAGATTTCTAGAGAATATCAGAATTTTTCTAACGTAATTTTGTCTAACGTGCAAGCAACACCTGATTCTTGAAAATGACTGAGACAAAAGTACTTGAAGAAAAAAAAGTAAAAATATAAACATTGATCATGTCTTTGCGTATGTGTTGTGTATATCTTGATAACTAACATTAATCTAAACTTATTTAAAAATGAAACTTTATCTCTGTGTGTATGTGTGTGCGTGTGTGTATGTGTCCGTTACCTATAGACACCGAAACGGCTGAACATTCATCGACAAAGACATAAGATACGATATTCAGGAGTTTCAAGGTTGCAGTTCTTATAATAGTGCAGAAAATCGATAATATATATATATATAAAAGGCAATGTGTTTGTGTGTGTGTGTTTATCTGCCTGTATGTCTGTATTTTGTCAGCTCTTTTATTTTAGTTTTTGCTTCGGGTTTGGCTCTAAGTAGGTATAATTGTAGTTCTTCGTCTCAACCATCATACCTTTTATTCAGAGGACTTAGTTAGCCATCAAAATTCAGTTTACGACAAAAAAAACTTACTTGATATCGATACCAGGAAATCAAAATATGACATACATCCATTCATTTTTCATTCAGTCTACGGTTTCGCTTTAACTGGAAACAATTACTGCTTTTTAGTCTTTCGTGACAATGTCCAAAGAGTCTGAGCTCCAGGACCATGAATTAGTTTTAAAGCTTTCATTACACCCGAGCAATGCAGGGCTATACTACTAGTAATAAATAAATACGTATATAAATAATTTTCAACACTAATAATAAAAAATAATAACAGTGATATTATCATTAGAAAAGAAATACGACGAAAATAATAATAATAATAATACAGTATATATATATATATATATATATATATATATATATATATAATATTAACACAAATAATAACATAATATTGTTGTTATTACTAATATTGGCGACGATAATAGATCCTCAACAATAGTAACATAATAATTATAAACGTAAAACTCTTACATACATATACATATCCACATATACATACATTTTTTAATCATTTCACACCAAGCAAGGCATTCCACTGCCACTATTGCGCAGGGGGTTACATAGGGCGGGGAAGTGATGGGAAAGGATGGTTAAATATAGGAAATGTCAGAAGGAGGGTGATAGACGGGTAAGGATACCGAGGACGAGGGTTGGGTAGATGGGAAGTGTGTTTGAGAGAATGGATGCGAGTTAGAATGTTAGGAGGTGTCTATTGACCTTACATTTAAACTTCTGGACATTGTAGCTGTCGGGGATGCAGGTATGTGGAAGGGAATATATTTTATCGGTTTCACTATAAAAGAGTGGGACGTAGTTGCTAATCTAGTCTCTCTTGCATATTCGTACCTAGGGGACACCAGTGATCTAAGTTTATCAAAGCAGAAGCCGTGAAAGTATTTATAGAAGAGGAACAGGGAAGCTACGTCACGCCGGTGATAGAATGACTGCAGACGACCTGCCAAGTCGGTATCGATCACATTACAGATTCTCCGTTGTATTTTGTCAAAAACCCCGAGGAGAATACAGGGGCACCCGACTAGATGTGGCAGCAGTATTCAATACACGGGTGGATGGCAGATTTATATATGTGCAGAATAAATTCAGACGGGAAAAACTTCAGCGCCCTGCACAGAGAACCGATTTTATAGCAGCGGATCTAACAATGGATTCGATATAGTCAGTCCACTTGAGGTCCGCTGAGAGTGTGAGGCCAAGGAGGCGTAGTGTTTTACTCTCTGGGACGTAGGCCTGTTGCATACTAATGGGAGGTAGGTGCGATTGTCTATAATGGTTAATTGACAGCTGCTTCGTTTTGGAAACATTAAAATTTACGAGCCATTTCTTACCCCAGTCCACTACGGATTGGAGATTCTTTTCAAGCTTGACAGCGAGGTTCGCTTTGTCACCCACACCAAATTTTGATCGAGGCGAGAGTAAACTGTGGTGTCATCGGGATCTTATGGCATCGGGGAGATCGTTAATGTAGATCAGAAAAAGCGTGAGACCTAGTATAGAGCTTTGAGGGATACCCGCGTTTGCAGGGTAGTTCTGGAAGGCATGTCCGTTTTATACCACCTTCAATGTGCGGTTAGAGAGAAAAGACTGGATTAGGTCAAACAAATGTCCACTTATACCATATCTCCGCAGTTTGCGTAGAAGGCCAGCATGCTAGACTTTCGAGATATCCAAGACAACGGTTCGAGCTTTGCCATTCTTGTCGAGAGCCTGGTATATATACTCGGTGATGGTCGTTAGCATTTCAGCAGTAAACCTGGTGAATCGGAAACCATACTGTTTGTCCGAGAGAAGCCTGTGGGCTTTGAGATGCTGAACCACCTCGGCGATGATAATGGATTCGAAGACTTTGCTAAAGATCGGAAGAAAGTTGATAGGGCAGTAATTTGCGGGGTGAAGGGTTCTCCAGTATTCTTAAATATAGGAACTACAGAGGAAGACTTCCAACAAGCAGGAAAGCAGAAAGCAGATAGACAGAAGTTGTAGAGCTTAGAAAGGACAGAGGAGAGTTCAGGGGCACATTCCTTCAAGATTATGATTGGGATTCTGTCCCCTCCGCTCGCTTTTTGAGGGTCAAGTTTTGAGATTATGTTAGAGACCAGCGAGCGGGTAATGCGGACATTATTGAGTTGAGCCTCAGTTTTAGGTGGGAAGTCGAGTGTAGAAACTCAAGACGAATCCAATGGCGGCTGAGCAAACGGACGAGAACCAGGGAGACGAATGGGATTTAAGCTGAAATTTCCTGGCAGGGATGAAAGCATCGATGCCAGCCTTAACCCAGGAGGAGACCTCGGGCGCACTGTCTTCGACGGGGAGACTAAAAACTGTGTTCCAAGGAACTTCACAGAGGAAGTCTCGGAACGAAACTCAGTCTGCTCTTTGGTAGCAGTAGGATATTCTGCTGGTCTGGGATTGTTGGTTAGGGTGGGAGTGAAATGAGATGTTGACGGAAACTACGATGTGGTCAGAGTTTCTGAGAGGGCAGAGCTGTCTGTTAGTGCAAGAATCTGGGATGGAAGTGAAGCAGAGGTTTAGTAGTGAGTCCCTTCCGTTAGGGCTATTGGAGAAACGGGTGGGGAAGTCTGGCACTTGCATAAGGGATTGGGTAATTGAAAGATTCATGGTGTGGACACCAGCAAGGTCAGTGATAGACTTTTCTAGCCACTTGGCGTGGTGGGCGTTAAAGTCACCAAGCACAAATATATGGGCAGATGGATGAGAGGAAATGGCCTTGTCGATATTGTCAGAGATGCTATCAAGTACCGAACAGTCAGAGGAGAAGAGGGAGCGGTAGAGAAAGACGAGATAGCTCACCGTACTTAGAAGTAACAGACGGAAGCACATGAAAGAATGATCCAGGGATTCAAGAGATGTCACCCTAGCTAGAGAGAGGTGTTCGGTGACATAAGCACCAAGCCCATGCATATGGACTTTGGAGTCCTTCCTGAAGAGGGGAAAGTAACCAGGAACGTAAAACTCAGAAGAGGAGATAGAAGGGTTGAGGTTAGTTTCACATAGGGCTAAGATATCAGGTGAGTTAGTTTGAAGGAATGATTCTACGCTGTAAAAGTTAGTGCGGATTCCTCGTATGTTTGCGAAAGAAACGCAGACAGTTTTGGGCTTTTTCTGACTAGCTGGCTTAGTTTTGCTATCTTGAATGCTTGTTTTCATAGTGATTTCATAGTTAGAGAGAGAGAGAGAGAGAGAGAGAGACCTCTAGAGTAGAATCAGTCAGTCAGTCACGGTTTGTGAAGGATGGAGACTGGCGCAGCCTGTAACATATATATATACATATACATATACATACATACATACATACACACACATACATACTCATAACTACACATAAATACATACATATACACAAACATACATATACACGAATATATAAAAACCTCTAAGCAAAAAGTATATATATTCTATACATATTTTTCTTTAAATATGTATCTACAGATATATACACATACATATACATACATACACATATTTATATATACATAGGCCACACATGCATACACATATATAAACATATACACGTATATATATATATATATATATATATACACAGAGACATATATATATATATATATATATATATATATATACAAACGCACCTATTTTATTATCTTAACTATAGTTATAATATATTATTACTAGTGGTTATATTGTAATTTATGTTAGGAAGTATGATTTATGATTTATTTTTTACCATAAATATATCCCATAGTAGGTATAATTTAATTTAATATTAAATCCCATGTTGTGTTTCTAATAATGAATATAATTGTAATAGACGTCAATTTCGATCTAATACGGTTATTTTGAATTATTCTAAATTCTTTTCCATCTATACTACTCGCTCTCATTCTGTTTCTGCCTTTATTTTTCTTGATTTTTTCTCTATTTTTCTCTCTGTTTCATTTTTTTAATTTTTTACGTTTTTTTCCTTTCTTCTATATTTAATTATAATATTTTTTTATTAATTTTAATTACTTTAACTGCATTTTTAAAATAATATGAATTTTTAAAATAATATTAATAGCAGTTATTTTTTCAATTTGCATTAAAATTATGATGTACAATATTTTTTACCGCAAATATATCCCATTATATTTTAAACTAAATTTCAATGTTAAATTTTACACTTCATGTTTTTCTAATAGAGCAGGCGAGTCATTATAGACGCTATGTTGATACGTGAAGTTAACATTTATTTCTCTGTATAATGTTCGTTTTCTTTTATTTCTTTTTCTTTTCTTTTTTCTCTACTTTTCATTCATAAATCGTCTACTTTTTTCATTCTTTTTTCTATCTTCGGGGTTCTTTTTAAATGAGCGAGGAATTTTTTGTAAATTACCATTACAAATGACTATTCTGAATATGGACATGTGAGCGTCTGTGTAAAAAAAAATTGGAGGGGATATTTTGAAGTTCAACTCTTGTACCATTTGAGTCTGACGAGCCGCAATGTCATCATTTTGCGGTGAAATATGTATTACCAATTGAAATTGTAGTATAACAAAAAACATTTTCTAAATTATATTATTTTGTTAAAATAAATAAATGAATTTAACATTGATTCCTTTTGAGTTCGTCTCTATCAGAATTTACTTGGATAATATACCAAGTGTACTACTATATATATATATATATATATATATATATATATATATATTAATCCAGAAGGATAATCCGGTAGGTAAATCCCAAAAACGCGATCCTAATTAATATTAATTTCCTTAATATTGAAGCATTAATATATATATATATATATATATATATATATATATATATATTAATCCAGAAGGATAATCCGGTAGGTAAATCCCAAAAACGCGATCCTAATTAATATTAATTTTATTAATATTAAAATTGATCAAGCTGGAAGTTGATCAAGGTGGAAGGCTCATTGCAAATATTATTTTCTAATTACAGAGCCAAATATAAATAAAACAAAATTTCGGTGTTTAAATTCGTTGAATAATCATTTCTACAAGGACTCCCTCGCGTCTTCAGCAAAGAAACATGTATTTAATCAAATTCAAATGACAAAAGATTTTATATCGACATAAGTCCAAAAACATTTTCCATCCACAGGAAAGTAAAATGGGGTGGGATTAATAATTTTTGAATTCAATGAAATAAACAGGGAAACAGACAGATACATATGTCTATTATTAGAAGCTCTTATCTGAGCTGAGAGTTTAAAAGTTGAAATTTAGTCTGGGAGAACAGAAGTGGTAGGGGGAACGAAAGACAAAATGGAAAAAAGGTAAAGGGGAAGGGGTGGTTGACAGGGAGATAAGCTAAGAAAAGATGAAAGAAAAAAGAAAAAAAAGAAAAAAACATTTCCCATAGAAACAAAGGAAAGTGCAATCATAAGTGTTGAAAAAACATTGAAAAAATTTAACAAAGCGATTTTAGTTTAAATAAATAATGACTGGGACAAGTTTTATAGAAAAAAATTTGGACATAAAAATTTAAATATAAATCTTCAATTTTAGATTTAAAATAAAAAATTAAATAAAAATATTAACTTTAAGGGTAGATTTCAAAAGAATTCATTACTACAAGTATACACACACATAAAGACATACACACACACACACACACACACACACACACACATATATATATATATATATATATATATATATATATATATATATATAAATTGTTCAATTACTTATTTTTTTGTAATAATAAAATTACACCAGAGTACATTTGTATTAAAAAGAGTTTAATATAATCATATTGTTGTTTTGAAAATTTTCCATTTGTAAACGAGTTATTCTGATTTACAAATGGGAAATATATCTATATCTATCTATATATATATTTATAGATAGATAGATAGATAGATAGATAGATAGATAGATAAGAAACAAACTTAGATAGATAGATAGATAGATAGATAGATTGATAGATAGATAGATAGATAGATAGATAGATAGATAGATAGATATTGAATAGAGCGGCAAAGAAAATTTTATATATTTTTCCAGCGTCCTCATATATTTTCGTTTTTCTGGAGATAAGGAATGAAAATATTTTTTCATGATTATCGTCCTAAGTGCTTTCGGCCATTTCTCCAGCCATTTTCAAGGGTGTCATGTCTCCGTTGTTATTATTTTATACTCATGTTTCTACAAGCGTACTAATTTACCTTGTGTTTTTTTTTTTGCTTTTTTAAAAAAGAAAAAGTTTATTCGACATTATAACTTGCTGCGCGCAACTGAAAATAGCTTGAGCATCTTTTTATTAAGCAAATAATCTAATGTTGATGGTGGAAGAGCGTTGTTTGATATATAGTGCCTCTCTAAAAACATGGGACTATAATTGTGGATTTTTTCACATTCTTTATCTCCACAAAAAAGTAAAAATGCGAGGATGCTGAAAAAAGTTATAAAAAAATGAATAAATCTCTCATATTCAATGGAAGATGCTTTGAAAAAAGGATACTGCCAGGTATACATTATATATATATATATATATATATATATATATATTTTTTTTTTTTTTTTTTTTTTTAAATCATTTCACCCCGAGCAAGGCAGAAACGCCACTGATGTGCAGGAGGTTACATAAATGTAGAAAGATTAATTAGAAAAGAGTGAGGAGTACAAGCTAGTTAGAAAGGAACAATAGAAAACTGAGAAAGCAGGTGCAATGACAGGTACATGGGCGGAGAGAAAGGGAAGGTTATACAGGGGAGGGGAGAGAGCTAGAGGCCAGTGGTTAGTAGGTGAGTATTAACTTTGCTTTTAAATTTCTGGAGGTCGTAGCCGTCAGGAAAGCAAGAATACGGGAGTGAGTTCCACAGGCGGGAAGTGCGAGAGAGGAAGCTGCAGGAGTAGAATTGTCGTCTGCGTTTGGCTAACCTGACTGTGAATGGGTGGGACCCAGTTGCCAGTCTGGTTGAACGGGTAAACACCTGTTGAGGAGGCATCAGTGACTTAAGCTCATCCGAGCAGAAGCCATGAAAGTATTTATAGAAGAGACAGAGGGAGGCCACATTTCGACGATGGGAAAGTGGCTGCAGACGAGTCGCCAGATCAGTACCTATCACATTACAGACCCTCCTTTGGAGCTTGTCAAGAACACTGAGGAGAACGGCAGGGGCACCTGACCATAAATGGCAGCAGTACTCCATGCACGGACGGATGGTTGACTTGTATATATGCAGGATGGATTCAGGTGGAAAAAACATCCTGGATCGACATAGTGACCCAATCTTCTTAGCAGTAGATTTTGCTATGGATTCAATATAGTGCTTCCATTTGAGGTCTGAGGACAGGGTAAGTCCGAGGAGGCGTAGTGTATTACTCTCCGGGAGAATCATCTGGTCCATGCTTATGGGAGGCAGAAGAGGTTGCCTGTAATGGTTGACAGACAACAGCTTGGTCTTAGAGGAATTGAAGTTGACAAGCCACTTCTTGCCCCAGTTCACCACAGAGTGTAGATCCCGCTCAAGGTCAGCAGCGAGATTATGTCTGTCCGCCACGACAGGTTTCTTACTGGAGCGGGAGTATATTGTAGTGTCATCTGCGTAGATGCCTACTTGGGACCTGATCTCATCTGGGAGGTCGTTGATGAAAATAAGGAAGAGCGTTGGGCCCAGGATAGAGCCTTGTGGGACACCAGCATTCGTGCTGTAGGACGAAGAGGCACGCCCATTCATAACGACCTTCATTTTGCGGTTATTTAAGAAAGATTGGATTAGGTCAAGCAGGCGACCGGTATATATATATTGTGTGTGTACTTAGGCAGCATATTTTTGTCAATTAATTTATGCAAATTTTTTTCATATTCTCTGATTTATCATTAAATGAAGAAAGAAAATTACAATAGTGATACATAATTTTTACATAATGCAATTGCATTTGAATACATGGTTCTGTTGTCATTTTCCGCTGTCACGTGGTGTGACGTCATAGAACTGCATTGCAAATTTGCGAAGTGCGTTTGTTATTTTTGGCAACTATTGCCGTTGCCTAGCAGTTTTATATCAACACAAAATAAAATCGTCGGTGTCTAATTTTCTCTGTATAACTCCACTCTGTTAATAATAATTTAAATGTTCTATGTTCACTGAACATTAAATGTTCATCCTTTGACAATGGCTTATGTAAGCCGAAAGCTCAGACCTGATAAAAAATCAACAATTATTGCGATTTCTTGTCGTCTTTCCATGACAACACTATCAAGCTAATCAGATCATACGAACGGATCTTACACAAAATAAATAGAGAGAACTTGTCTATATTATTCAATGAAACCTGTATTAATATATATATATATATATGTATATATATATAGGGAGAAAGTGTATCTAGGCAGCAAATAATTTTCTAAAAATATACTGTGGCCATAACACATTACATTGCATTTGAATACATGGTTCTGTTGTCATTTTCCGATATATATATATATATATATATATATATATATATATATATATATATATAGTAATCATATCGCCCCAAGCAAGGCAGTTTACTGCCACTGTTGTGCAGGGGTTACATAGGAGGAAAGAAAGAGGGACAGGTTATAGGATGTGTCAGGAAACGGGTAAGAAAAGGATGAGATTACTGATAAGAGTGGATTGGATAGAGAAATGAGCATGAGAGAGAGGAAGCAAATTAGTGAGGTAGAAGATGACTATTGACTTTACAATTAAATTATTGGAGATTTTAGCTGTCGGAGAAGAGAATTAAACAGAAAGAAATTTCACAGGCGCAAAGTGCGAAAAAAGAAGTTGATTGAGTAGAATTTTCGTTTACATTTTATTGGTTTCACAGTAAAAGGGTGGGACCTAGTTGCTAACCTTGTAGCTCGAGTAAATTCATATAAAGAGGGCACCAGAGAGCTAAGTTAATCGGAGAATAAGATTTGGGAAGCAATCATTCATTTAAACATGTTTCATTAAAAACGAGTGACAAGGAAGATTTTATTAATTTTTGACTTAATTTTTCCAGTATTCTTATATGTTTCCTTTTTGCGGAAGATATGGAATGTAAAACTGTTCCATAATTTTCGACTTTCCAAGCGCTTTCAGGCTCTTCACAGTCCATTTTTAAGGATATTATTTTCCGGTGATATTATCATGTCCTTATGTTTGACTGTAATGTAATTTTTGTGTTTTAGTGTTTTTTGAAAATGAGAGCCGCTTAAAGCTATCAAGTTATGTGCACGGTTGGGCATTGCATAAGCGCCAATCTATCTATCTATCTATCTATCTATCTATCTATCTATCTATAGCCAATTCGGTCGGGTTTCAATCCTGGGTTAAAAGCAATCGGAGTCTAACCGTACTGATGAGCTGTGATACAGCGTAACAGATCTGTCTGCGGATGACTATATATATATTCTATCCTGTTACGTTTATCTCTCTCTCTCTCTCTCTCTCACTCTCTCTTTTTTGCTGTGTGTGTGTGTGTGTGTGTGTGTGTGTGTGTGTGTGTGTGTGTGTGTGTGTGTGTGCATTTAATTGTTAATATATATGTTCTTGAAGTCGAGGATTATATTAATAAACTTATAGTGATGGGAAAAAGTTAAAAATACATGGAAATCGACCCAAAATGGCATCAAAGATTACTTTTTTCAGAGTCATGCGAATAGATTGAATTTGCTACTTAAATACTATTCATAGTAGATTTATTTCTCTTGAGATGCTCCTTGGAGGAATAAAAATAGAAACCATTTTGAGAGAAAGTGCCATAAACACAGATTAATTTTGCTGTTATCAATCCAGAAAGTTTGCTTGCAAAAGTACTCAAGCTCAGCAACATCTATCTATCTATCTATCTATCTATCTATCTATCTATCTATCTATCTATCTATCTAATCATTTATCGATATATATATATCTTTACCAATATAATTATAATTTAATTTGTTAATTATTTAAAATTTATTTAATTTACATTGCGACACGGAAATTTTTGTTTCGACATTTTACCTCGTCATTAGGCAATTATGAATCATTGTAGTAAAAATTTGGATGTAGAAAGCCACAGGGTTGTTCTTTAAAAAGGTAATATAGAGGAGAAAGAGAGAAAAAATTAGATTTTATGTGGGTTAAATTTTATTAATCAGAATGAAGTTCAACTTTTAAATTTAAAAGAATAGGTTACATGTTTAAAGAATACAGAGCTTTTTCTTTCAAGATGAACAAGAAAGTTCATCCAGCTAAAATATAGACTGATTCTTTTCGGTGTGATGAAGCATTATCGCTACAAGGTTGTTGTCGAAATTTTATATACCCCAAACATTTAAAAAAAAAGAAGAAAGAAAGAAAACATTTTTTTTTATTTTTGAACTGGCTTAAAAGAACTTTTGGTATGATAATTTTTATTCCATTTCAGAGTGCATTTTTTCATCAATTTTTCATATACTCCGAACTTGCATAAATGTAAATTATTTTCACTACAATGATTCAATATTGCCTTAGGACAAGTTAAAATCTCGAAACATAGAAATTACTGCTCCACGATATATATGTTGCATTGAGCACTTTTTTAAAAAAAGTACAATATGGAGAATTTTAAACCTGCTGGTTTCCTTCACCTGGACATATATATATATATATATATATATATATATATATATATATATACTGTCGTGTGTTTACATCGTGTATGTCAACGTTAAAAACTTCGGTCGCGTTTCAATCCCTGGTTAGAACCAATCGGATGAATAACCGTACTAATGAGCTGTGCTGTGATACAGGGAAATTCGATTGTCTGACGATGATTATATATATGTATATATATATATATATATATATATATATATGTGTGTCTGTGTGTGTGTGTGTGTGTGTGTGTGTGTGTGTGTGTGTGTGTGTGTGTGTATTATCCAACGTCTATAATACGGCTCGGTGTTTCAGGAACCATGCAATCATCAGCAGCGTGTCATGAACTTACCATTTCGAGGTTTGAATTTTTGGTTCTCATGTTGCTCATATTATATATATTGTAATGCTGGGATGTTATTTTTAATGCATTATAATTGTGTAATTTAATTTGCTTTGAACTAAAACTTAAACATCAAATTGGCTAAAAAAAATATTAAAACTTAAAAATCTTAAAATTTTATTTAATATGTAGAACAATTTTAGAGCAGATGCTATAGGTCTTATAGGGTTTACGTTTTATCATAGCGAAACAATATATATATATATGTGTGTGTGTGTGTGTGTGTGTGTTTCTATTTAAACAGCCAATTCTATTTTAGACATGTCAGATTAAATAAATTCCAAACATTATGTCTGCTTATTTTAAATAAAATTCGTTCTTACACAGGTATTATTTTTTCTGTATTATAACTGAAAAATTTAAGAAATGTGTTGTAACTTTTACAGTTGATTTTATTATACAATTTTTGATGTTCTCAACTACTTTTAGTTTTTTCCGAGATCATCATCAGGGCTGTAAATTGTAGTAAAAAAGAAATAATTGCAGAACAATGTTGCTAAAAATTTATGTTATTTTTTTATTTATTTTTTGCTTCAAATGTAACGGCTGATATTTATGCTTAGCGTTTATTAGAAAGTGGAAATTATCTATTTTAGAAACACTCCGCGCTCAAATTGAGATTAGAACTTAATATTAATGATAAAATCCCATTTTTTAATGTATTTATTGATTCTAGCACACATAGATTTACCACTACTCTATGTAGAAAACCAACTAGCATAAACTCGTGTCTTCTTAATTATAATAATGATTGCCCCCAACGATATAAGTATAGTTTTAAAAAACTTAATTCAATGCACACAAATTAAATCTTGCAAAGCCATATTTTATAATTACACAACATTGAACAAACAATTGTTAACAATAAATTTCCTGACTCCATCATTGATCAACAAATTAAAATGTCTCTCAATAAACTTAATAATACCACTAACAATATTGATATTATTAATAATAATAGTAGTGTGCGTCAAGGCAAACATAAGACTATTAATTTATACTATTGCAAACAAATACATAATAATTACAAACATGATTAAACGGCACTCAAAAAATAATAGGTAGAAATGTTAAACCAAAAAATAAGAATAAACAAACGAAGCTCATGATATATTATAAAAATTTTAAAACTGTTGATCTCAAAATCTCTAATAAGTCTAATACCACACAAGTAAATATTCTATAGAAAACCAATGTAGTGTGCCAATTTACATGCCAGATCAGCGAAATTATACCTGATACTATTAGGTTGTCCCAAAAGTTCTTAAACACTAGCAAAAAAATTGAAGTCGATAACTCAATAATACTTACACATACAGACAACTTGATAAGATTTAATTCACATGAACATCGAGTGAACTTAAATTCAAGTGTATTAAACTGTCACTTTGAAATATGCACCTGATGATTGCATAACACATGAAACTCCGAATCGTGCTATAGACATGGGATAAGATGTATATCTATATGTACAGGGTGTCCATAAAGTCCGTGTGCACTTCAAAAAATTATAACTTTGTTTGTACTTGCGATAGAATAATCTGTAAAAAATGTTATAAAGTTTAACTTGCAACAGTTTTTAAATAAGTAAAATAAATTTATTATTAAAATCGTATTATCCTTTGTATTCCTAATGATGGAGGACATTATATATATATATATATATATATATATATATGTATGTATGTATGTGTGTGTGTGTGTGTGTGTGTCTGTCTGTCTGTCTGTCTGTGTATGTGTCTGTCTCTGTGTGTGTGTGTGTGTGTGTGTGTGTGCGTGTATGTGTGTGGAGAGAAAGAAAGAGAAAATAGAATATAGAGACAGTTCTCAAGATCTGAGTCAATGACCAAGTATCATTTTTCCTGTGCAATGCTTCTTATTCGGGCTGCGAACTTTTTATCATCTTCTTGTAAGCACACACAAACACACACACACACACAAACACTAGACTTTGACAATAATTCTTTCCAACCTTATATGAAGGCTAACTCCAACCCAATGTACATAAATCCTAATTCTAACTATCCCCCATCAGTCATTAAACATATAGCATCTCCTATTGAATCTAGACTCAGCAACAACTCATCTAGTAATTTTTGATCAGCATAGTAAATTTTATAATTCTGCATATAGAAATGACGGTTATAAAACTACTGATATCAAATTCAGAAACCCTACTGACAGCAAGAAGAAAAGATCTAGAAAAATCATCTTGTTGAATACTTTGTTGTTATGTTTATTAATTATTTTTTCTATATTATCCGTGCAGCTATAGCTTGAGTGTATTATTATTGAATATTTTGCTAAGAGGATTAATTTTGGGAAAGTATTTGCTGATTAGGTTTAAGAATTTATGTCCCAATTTAGTTTTAACCATCATTTTGTAGGGAGGTGGATGTCGGCTTGGAAAGAGAAATCGGTGAGCCGAGTTCGAATTCCAGTTGAGTACCCTACATTTACTTAAGCACTGGTACCCTTGGGAAAGGTATTAATCCGTCACTTCCCTCCAGTTATGGGTTAAATAACAGGATGGGGCCTGGAAGGCAATCCATCCAGTGTTGGTGTCACAATTAAAACATCCTTGGTAGGCCTGGCGAAGCATCAAGTATTAAGTTATTTGACAAGATTATGAATTTCGCTATAAACCGCGCCAGGGTTCCATATGCACAGGGAATACTGGAGGGGTGTAGTGAGTTCTATCTCGGCCGTGGCCGCAGGACGATATATATATAACGTTAGTACCTTGCCTTTTAGTGAAATTCCTGCTTTGCTTCAAGTGATAACGATTCCTGGCTAGAAGCAAGTGGATATCTCGCCACACTAATCAGCTGTGATACAGCAAAACAGGCTTGTACGTGGATAACGAATATATATATATATATATATATCGTCCTGTCGGTTGGGTCTTCAGAATACGCCGATTCTGCAGAGGGGTACTCCCACAATGAGGCTTCTTTGATATGACGATAAATGTGATTACATCTTTACACTACTTCTGATCATTCATTTCGTTTTTTGTTTTTTTTGTTTTTTTGCTTGTTTTTTTTTTTGTTCTGGAAAGAACATAATGGCTATCAATCTGCAGAAATCATCACCGTTGCAAGGTCTGGCATTGTTTTTACTGTAGTCCATGTTTCACCAGGGTCTTTAACATTCTTCAGTTTTAATTTCCACACGTGGCTAGCCGGTTTGGAAAATCAATTATTATAAATCGCCTGAAAATAGTGAAAAGTCGAAACCTAGGTTGCGAAAATAACTCAATTCCAAATGAAAAACATTAGAAAGCTCTACAATATAAATATGAACCTGTTCGACATCATGCTGATCATCCGTATAATACTTTAGATCTGACGAGGCTATTGACAAATGTCACTTTGTCTTGACTTTAATGTGTTAGCGCTAATGGTGTTCGGTTCAACTACACCTAGTGAAACCTATTCTATGTTCAACTTCTTTATGCCGCTTACCAGACCTATTATAAATGATCTATAAACCAAGGCATTTGTCGTATTTATTTTTAGTATTGAAAATATATTAATTCATCTTTTTTTATGATTTTCAGGTATTTGGAATCACTGCTTTCATTCCCATTCATGATTTCCGATTTTGAAAGGTTTAATTTTGATCCTACTTCCTGGAACATTTGATATAAATTGAAGTTTTGTTTTTGTTCAATATCATTCTTATTCCAACAACTCACGGCTGGTACCAGAGTAAATTCACATCCGGAATCTATGATAAACTACTCACTCTACTTCAACTCAATTTTTATAATGTAGTATTCATCTAATATACCAAACATTCTTTTAACTTAATTACGTACAATAATGGATCATATGGAATTTGAACAGTTAAAATAAATACTGTGTATCTGAATGCAAATTAAAGACATGTCATGATGTATCATTCTAGCTTATGTGCAATAATGGAGCATATGCAACATAGTTGATCAATTCAACTTGAAAGAGAAAATAAATACCGTGTATCTAAATACGAATTAGAGACATGTCATAACATATCACTTCATCTTAAATTATATCATTAATGATTTCCTAAAATTTTTAACATCAACTTGAGATTTTTCTTGTCAAAAGTTTAGATGATTTAAACAGTTAATAACTTGAATAAGCATGAGCAGACGTTTAAGCCAGTCGATACTTTACTTGTAGCGAAAAAAGTCTAAAATATTTAATTATCTTTGCACTATATCTATTTTCGTTTTCCCGATGCAAAATATCAAACAATTCTACTTTGACTACGTTTGACCTAGTAAAAACTTCACTCATAAAGAAAACGTTCATCTTCTTTTATCCAATTAGTTTTTAGTTTAGACATTATTCTAGCTTTTGCCTTTCAAAAAGCGATAACTTAAATTTAAAATAGATTTTAAGAAACGAAAAATATTTCTGGAAGCTTTTTTATTCAAATCAATCCATACAAAGCAGTAACGCCACTGACAACAAGGGATGACTGAGTTTGAAAAAACTTATTCTTTCAAACACAGTCACCCCTTGAAAAACATTAGAAAGCTCTACAATATAAATATGAACCTGTTCGATATCATGCCGATCATCCGTATAATACTTTAGATCTGACGAGGCTATCGACAAACGTCACTTTGTCTTGACGTTAATGGGTTAGCGCTATTGGTGTTCGGTTCAACTACACCTAGTGAAACCTATTCTCTGTTCAACTTCTTTATGCCGCTTACCAGACCTATTATAAATGATCTATAAACCAAAGGAAAGAAACATTACTAAGGAGTAAGAATAGAAAAATAATCAAGACCTCAGAAGATAACGATTGACAGTGTTTTTAAATTTTCGAAGATTAAAGTTGGCCGAAAAAAAAAAAAAGGAGCCGGAAGAGATTTCCACCATCATCAACAACTGCGAGAAAAGAAACTACTAGCATAGAACTTGCGATTAAATCTAGCCGATTCAAAAGTGAAATGCAGTTTTTAATTCCAAGCTAATAGATTACATTTAATATTTCTAATAATCGAATTACTTTCCTGTATTTCAAACCGAATTTTCTGATCATCATTAAAATTTATAAAATCGTTCATATTGAAAAGATTTAAATAATCTCCAGTTTCTCAATCCGAGGCGCAATCCATTATTCTACCGTTTCTTCTACATAATACACGTTTATTAGTCAGTTCAGTGCCATACCTGATAGCTCCTTGGGCGATCATGTTTCGAAGAGGCGTAACTGACTCGGTAGAATATTTTCCAGCACTAGGTTGCTATTAGATTCTACAGTAGACTGTCTGACAGCCAAAGCTATATAGAACCCAATCCGTCCTGCAATTTAATCCGTAGCTGGAGGAGAAGAGACGGATTAATGCCTTTCCCAAAGATATTTGCGCGTAAGTGAATACAACGAATTTTTTTTTATTTTTTATAAGCGTTTCACCCCGAGCAAGGCATGTCACTGCCACTACTGTGCAGGGGGCTACATAGAGTTGGAGAAAGGATGATTAAATATATGAAATGTCAGAGGGTGGATGATAGGCGGGTAAGGATACATAGAATGGGGGTTGGGTAGAGTGTTCTGAGAATAAGTGGGAATTAGTGTGATAGGAGGTGTCTATAACTAGAATTCGTATTCGGCTCACCTATTTCTCATTCCGAGCCAATATCCACTGCACCCGAACGCATATCAACGTTTATACACGTCTAAAATAAATTTAATCTTTTTATGGCCTTGAAATGCAGTTTTTTTTTTCATTTATGATTAGAAAATACTGTTATAATTAAATCACAATATTACTTGACCACTACAAATTAATACAGAATCTTAAAAGAGTTCAAAATTTATAAATTATTTTCGTAAAATTTAAAAGAAAACGAAAGTCAATCATTGTAATAAAATCATAATTAACATTTTTGAAACCGAATTTTCTGATCATCATTGAAATTTCATCATTAAATAATGTCCAATTTTTATTGCATTTCTAATTTTACGATTCTATGTAGATATTTTGTAAGTGTGAGTTCTGTTTAACGAAAGAAAATTGATAATCTAAATACTTCGAGAAGTTGAACTTATGACTAACATAAAATTAAAGAGTAGAACAGAAAGGGTTTCTCCAGATTTAGATGGTAAATATTTTAACTCGCCAGCATAACTACGTTTTTACTTTAGAAACCTTTTTTAGTTTGAAACAGCTTGACATGCAAATTACAAAATCGGGAATGTCAAAATCAAACAGGTACAAAAATTTAAATACCTGTCAGTGTTTTAACTGATATGTCGGCATTACTACTTTTTCACTTTAAGAACATTCTTCAGTTGGAAACACGCTGATATGCAAATTACAAATTGTAAATGCCAAAATTAACTAGTGCAACAATTCAAATATCTGGCAAGTGTTTTAACTGTCTTTCTAGCAAAACTACTTTTTTCACTTTAGGAAACTTCTTTAGTTGGAAACAGCCTGATATGCAAATTACAAATCGGGAGTATCAAAATTAAACAAGTGCAAAAATCTAAATACCTGGGAAGTGTTCTAACAAAAGACGGAATGTGCAACACTGAGATTCGAAGACGCATTAGGATGGACAAACATGCATTTGAAAAGCTGAGCAGATTATTAATAGAAAAATATTTGTCAGAAACAAAAAAAAAATCGACTGTTACGTGATATCTGTCGTCCTGTACGGACAATGTCCTAAAAGATGAAGACTTGAAGTAACAGAAATGTAATCCTACATAAAGATGCTGAGGATACCATAGACTGAACATGTGATCAAATACTAGGTTTTGGAAACAATTGGGAAAAAGAAACAAAAATCAAGAAGAGGCAGTTGAAATTTCAAGGGCATTATATTGACGTAAGAGGACTTGAAAAAACTGATACAGATTGAAGGAAAGACGAATAGAAGAAAGCAACGACCAACATGATAGATTAGTTAGTTAAGTGCCATACGTAATACACGCTTGGGCGATCATGTCTCGAAAGAGACATGACAGACTGAGCAGAAGATTATCACGTAGTAGGTTGCCATTGCTTTCTGCGGTAGACTGATTGCCAACCAAGGCTATAGAACCCAATCTGTCCTGTTATTTGACCCATAGCTGGAGGGAAGAGACGGATTAATACCTTTCCCAATGGTATTTGCGCGTATATGATTGCAACGAATTCAACTGGAATTCGAACTCGGCTCTCCGATTTATCGTTCCGAGTCGATATCCACTGGACTACAACGCATATGATAGATAAGCTTGAGTAAATGATGGTGAAAGGGGTTTCAAGAGAAATAACAAAAAGACAAAACTTATTAAGATCTGGAACGGACAGGAAAACCTTTAACCGCCATCCATTTACTCAAGCTCGTTGGGTAGCATTTTTTTCATCTGTCCCTCTTGCTTTTACTTTCTCTCGTGAGTATAAATTTTTCTAAGCCCTCTTTCTTCATTATGTTCCCTTACAAATTTTAAATGTCTCTTGTTCATGTTAATTATGAGTCGCTCTATTCCCATTTTCTCAAATGTTTCGTTCCCTAAATGTTTCATCAAGAGTATCCTTAGCATCCTTCTGTAGAGTTACATTTCTTTTACTTCAAGTTTCTTCTTCATCTGTGAAGATATTGTCCAGCATTCACTGTCATATAAGAAACCTGATACTGTTACAAACTCGAATACTTTCTTGCTAAATTTTCATTAAAAGTTATGCGTTATTTACAAAAATTAGTAAGAAACATACCATTGAAAGTAATGTCCATAGCTAGCCACTACTTTTTCCATCTTTCCGGCAGTATTTGAATTCCGCATTGGAAAAACGATACGTTTTTTTAAGCTAACCACGAGTCGATACAAGTTTTTTATTGCATCTTCATAAGAATGAAAGTGCTGCTCAACCAGGCCATGTACCATCGATTGGAATAAGTAATAATCCGACGGGGCAATTCTCAGTGAATAGGGCTGGTGAGGTAGAACTTCATAGTTAAGCGTTTCTAATAGGTTTTCACCCGTGTTGCAACATGTGGTCTATCGTTGTCATATTACAACATCACTTTGTCATGTCTCTGCTCGTATAACAACTGTTTTTTTAAATGCTCAAACTCATCATTTGTAGTCGACAGCGGTCTTTTTTATGATTTCGATCTGTTTGAGTATCTTATAATAAACTACACCTACCTGATCTCACCAAATGCAGAGCAGAAGCCATGATTATTCGGCTTTGACGCCAATATGGATGCATGATCGGGTTTACGCCATGATCTTCTACGCTTAGTGTTATCGAGTCACGATATGATACAACAAAAAAAGACCTTTCCTTTTGAAGCAGCTGTTCACACGTGACAAGACGCCGTTCGACGTCTCCCGGTTTCAACTCGTACGGCACCCAATGTCTCTTCTTTTGAATAATTCCTAATGTTTTCAAACATTTCATGCGCATTCGGATTTTAGTGTCTCACTTTCCGTCCGCCGTTAAAACACTTCCCAAGCAAAGAGACGACGTCTCTAAGTATGAGACACTAGAAACTTTAATAAAATTTTTGAACGCGAATTCTACCAGGAGATTATAAGTACAAACGAAAAGCATTGTTTTTGCTGAGTCCAGTCATGCAACATAATATCCACCCGGCGACGATACGAAGAAAAGAAGATAAAAGTGAGTTGCTGTATTTTATATTATGGAATTTATTGATAGATTATGCTGCAACTTACGAAAAGAAGATGAAACACTAAAAACAACAGAAGCTTTTCTATCTGTAATAAAACCATTGAAATGAAATACAGGTGGTTAACTGAAATATTCCATTACTAAAGGCGAATGTTTTCTTGTAAAGCTGGCTAGTAGACATACTAACGTGAAGTTATATACAAAACTTTCAGCCTCTAGGAAACGTGAATGAACTGGTACTCTCACTCTGTTGTATCTTAATTGATTTTACAAAGTGTCCACGCAATGCAAGACCTAGGAAACACTGAAAGTAGAGCGTTAACGTATGAGGCTGTCCTACGAGTGGCAAGAAAAGGGAAAACATGCATATTACAAGCACATATATGATAGATAACAGTTGACCCCAGATCTTCTTTTTTACTATTTTCTACAAACTACAAGGCTCAAGTACCAGTCAAAGTAGATCCTTAACGTATTTTGTACTGGTGATTAGAGGAGAATATAAAACATGCAGATTATTAGCACGCGTACATATCCAGTTTCCATATTTAAAAATATTTGGATATATATAATTGCATGGGTAATTACGTTTGTACTGTAATAAAACAGTGCACCACATCCTATCTAACATAGTAAGACCCTTGTATTCAAGGATTCGGGGCACTGTGGAAAAAATGCTTGTCGGGGCAGTTAAAAATATTTGTAGGAAACTTTACAAGACATGACTCTGCTGTTAGTGCTACCGTACATGGTTTTCTTGTGCTACCCCCAGGGGTCATGGAACTCATACTCGAGCGATATATTAAGCACTGTAGATCACGAACACCGAAAACAAAATTCAATTATAATTTTTTAAAAGTTTCTTTAATCACTTCACTCTAAGAAAGGCGATAATGTCACTAGCACACAAGAGAATACTTGCAGTAAAAGAGAACGAAATGACTTTAGTGAGGAGAACGAACAATAAAAGAACAGGATTCAGAAAGACCGAAGATGGAGACTGGCCCTGCGTTTCGATTTTTGAAGACTGTAAAAGGCAAGGTAGCAAGAAAGCGGGTGAGAAGTGTCAGAAAACCAACGATTAGAATAAGGTTACAAATAGCTAGTTCGTCAATGAAAATGATGCGGCTTTTTGCCAAGATTAAATTTCTGTGGCCGAGTTACCAAGAAAGAAAATCTCACTGGAACAAAAGTCATGAAAATATTTACAGGAAAAGACAGAGGAAAGTTATATCACAGCGGTGGAAACGTTGATAAGTATTTGCTGTATATTGATTTTTGAAAATCATAATCTGGATATTTGGGGGATTTTTGTACACATATTACTACCGATTATGTGCGTTGTGGTGCATTGGATATCGGCTCGGAACGAGAAATCGGGGAGCCGAGTTCGAATTCCAGCTGAATTCATTGCACTCACGCGCAAATACCATTGGGAAATGTATTAATCCGTCTATTCCTTCCAGTTATGGATTAAATAACAGGACAGATTGGGTTCTATAGCCTTAATCGGCAACCAGTCTACCGCAGAAATCAATGGCAACCTAGTGCGGGATAATCTTCTGCCCAGTCAGTCATGTCTCGAAAGAGACATGATCGCCCAAGCGTGCATCACGTATGGCCTTTTACTGACTGAATCTTGATGAAAAGCTTCAGATTACGACTTCTGATGGCTGCAGAAAAAATGACTGCTAGAATAAACGGATACATAGACAGAAATCAATAATAATTCACAAAAATCCTGTGGAATTTTCTTCTGTTTATTTGCTTCCCGATAGATAAAATCTCAAAAAATTTAAAGGCAACGATATTTGCCATCTTCAATCTTTTTTACATTCTGTTCATGTTTTATCCTTTCTTCAATAGCCCCTGTACTCCGTTTTTCTCTCATTGTAACGCGCTACGCACTAGTATCGGTACCGCCTTTTTTTGTGTGAAATGACAAAAAAAAAAAAAATACATTAGCGGAATAAATTTAGATATTGAAATAAAAGGAAACACGAAATATTCCTCTGATACTTAACTTGTCTCTCGTATGTTCTGTCAGCGCCTCATAAATAATGGACTATTTCGCGTTTGGATCTCGGGGAAAGAGAATAGACATGACTAACCTTCAGTGAGAAAATGAAAGAAAAGCGCCGGATAATGAACCTCGCCCTGTCCCGAAGAAGATGCAATGTTCTGCGGGAAAAGATCCTGGAGCTTGGCCAAATATTTTTTGTTACCACCTCCGGCCAAAAGGCCGAGAAGCGACAGCGACTGCGATAAAATGCGCCATTTTTTTAGATGCACTGTATCGATTAACAGAAACGGAGTAACGCAACTCACGAAAAGTCCAATTACCATAAATTAAATAAAATACCCCGCTGCATTTTTTTATTACGTTTAAGTGAGATGCTTGTGCGTT
This sequence comes from Ascarosepion bandense, assembly GCA_037127315.1. Taxonomy (NCBI): domain Eukaryota; kingdom Metazoa; phylum Mollusca; class Cephalopoda; order Sepiida; family Sepiidae; genus Ascarosepion; species Ascarosepion bandense. The sequence continues at coordinate 11,764,491 of JBBBDQ010001127.1, read as the reverse complement.
GTGGTACAGTGGATATCGGCTCGGAACAAGAAACCGGTGAGCCGAGTTCGAATTCCAGTTGAATCCATTGTACTCACTTACGCGCAAATACCCTTGGGAAAGATATTAATCCGTCTCTTCCTTCCAGTTATGGGTTAAATAGCAGGACAGATTGGGTTCTATAGCCTTGGTCGGCAACCAGTCTACCGCAGAAAGCAATGGCAACCTACTGCGGGATAATCTTCTGCCCGGTCAGTCATGTCTCTTTCGAGACATGATCGCCCAAGCGTGTATCACGTATGGCACCTAAACTGACTGACTGAGATGCTTGAAAGACGGGGATTTGGTTATATAAAAAAAAGAAACAACGGCATCTGATAGAAAAATATCCATACAACTTGCTCCATAAAACCTCTTTCTTTTAACCAAAATCAAGGCGACTATCAATGGAGGCAGTTTTCAAGATGCAGAGTCCATCAAAAGTGCTCTAACTAAGCGCCTGAGCGGGTATCCCAGAAGATTCCTTCCAGCATAGAATGCATAGAAGTGTGACGAAGAAGGATGGGAAAGTGCATTAGACTCGGGAGGGATTAATTTAAAGAGGAAACCATTTAGTTAGTTGTTTGAAATTTAAATGAATCCTGTGTGACAACAGCCCCGTTATGTTGTAGAAACATTTTCTGATAACATTTTTTTAATATTACTAATCTACTTCTAGTTAAATCTAGCCAACTTTCTTATCTAGAAATTATTATTATTGACTGATTGTTTTTCTGTTCGATATTTAAGCAGTCGACAACGTTGCGGGCTCATAAATCAATAAATTCACATCATTGTTTCTTTTTTTTCTTCAGATCCATAAAAATCTTAATATATCATATATTAAAAAGATATAGTAATAACTACAGTGTTAAGGTGTGATAATGTTCAGCACTTAGGATGTTGTTTTCTTTCAGTCGTTTACTGATAAGAGTTATTTTGCAGAGCAGCTTTTTTCTTATGTAGAGGGCACGATTTCGGGGCAGAGATAGAGCATTAATAGGATACATGCAAAGAAGTTTTTGACTTAACTGAGCAGGTTCATACTGACTTCGAAGTTTTGTGAGGACACCATTATAACGTCGTCACATGTCAGGACAAGGTTACCGAGTAGAAAGAAACCGTAACTAGTGTCCTATTTCGCTGTATCACAGCTCATCGGTACGGTTACACATCCGTTTATTTCCTTCCAGGATCGAAACCCGACCGATTTGACATCAGTCGGAGATTCTATCTCTAAGTTATCAGTTTACAGTGGAGTAAAGCAGATTTTAGCGTGTTATATACACAAAATAAACAAGCGCCAGTAGCTAAGAGTGTTCAATCCATTGCTGAAGAACGATGCGTAAACAGCGGTGTGTAGCTACTGTTTTTAAATTCTACCATTTCCCCAGAGCGCTCAATCGACAGGCGAAACCGTATATATATTTCAAGCTTTTATTAATAGTTCCAACAAATTCTACACGAAAAGCGCTTGTTTAGCAAATTATATCGCATAATATTTTATTTTCTGTTGCCATCGTTGTGCCAGAAGTTTTATTTCCCATTTATGACATTTGGTTGGTTTAGAGGTAAAAAAAACGATACCAGTTTTCAACCTCATTCACGTTGTTTCCCTCCCGTAAAAAAATAGTCATGGCTTGTATAAGGTGGTAATATGATGGGGCATAATCTGAGCTGAGGCATCATTTCCAGTCTCTCAATTTCCGGAGGTTTGCTCTTGGTTACATTGATAGTGTTTGCTGGGGCAATGTTAATCGCTAGGTGTGCGCGTCTTTGGTTGACCAATTCTGCGTATTGAGCTTTCAAAGCATCATATACTCGTTGTAGTTTATTTCATTCCCAGTTTCAGTTCGACGCCCTAATCGGCCGTCTTGTGTGTAAAGGTTCACATGTCGTTGAGCCGGGTCATTGGTCATTGCATATGAAAATTCACTACATTCTTTGTTCACAAGGCTGTGCTTATGAAGGTGTCGATTGATAGTGCTTTCTAAAGGACCTAGTCCTGCCGAAAAGCCTGAGTGCTTGTGCTTGGCTGCTCTTCAGCCATTTGAAGAAAGGCCTCGTTTTTTACAGCAGAAGGGTCTCCATAGCCTTGGTTTGTTTCCAAGGATAATGTTATCTTCTAAGAAACGCCTGACCATTTTTCCACACATTTGTTGATAGACCCCGTGCGTCCCACATCATTCTTTTTTTTTACTACCTTGGTACTCAATCCATTTTTTCTACAGGTAACGCAAAATGGCTCAATTTGTACTTTTCCACCACGCATTATCAAAGCTGTTAAATAAAGAATTAACACTTAAATAAAAAATTCAGGTGTATCGGATTGATGATACAATATGAAGAGCTACTACCACAAAATATAAATATATATAATTTAGGTGCTCCCATATAAATTGTTTTTTTTTTTCTTACTATAGACCATTATATATTTTGCTGAGAATTCTTCTCGTCTATAATTTTCCAAACGTATTTTGACAGGACAGTGTTGTTACAACCTGAATGATATTACATCATTATTATACCTTCTTTTGAACACACACTCGATCATACCAATGTAAATCATCGTAGAGACGTCTTTTATATCGCCATCGGCTTAGTAAACAACGTTATCAGTCTAATACAGCCCGTTTAAGGGGTAATCATCGCTTTTACGATATTTACGCATTTTTATATGTGACATTGGCTAATCTCTTAAAAATTAAAATGATCATTTCCATTGTGAGCATCGTACTACTTTTCAATAGAGAGCGTTGTACTACAACTGCTCGTTATTGTGTTTTTGTTAAATATTTTTTAAGAAGCTCTGTAGAAATTCCTGGCCAAATTTGTTTTTCATTCGCAGATTGAACCAAACTATTTTCCTTTTTCTCTTGAGCTCTTTATCAATTCAGGCAGGTTTTACATCATATATATATATATATATATATATATATATATATATATATATTAAATTAGTTTTTGGTCACAATTAAATTAAACCCGTGCTTAGTTACATTAAAAAGTGCTTAATATATTTATATTGTAGAGTTTTGTAAAAATTTCTTCATTTGAAAATCAGTTATTGCCGCAACGTTATCTTCATGCGATTTAAAATAACTGATTTTCCAACGTACAACAAGACTTTTTACAAACTCGCGACTTGAATTTTTAAACAATCAACAATTTTCAAAATTCGAGACTAGTTACTCAAGGATCTTAAAACTTTCATTCAGGTTTGTATGATCCTAAGCTGTATCTATGAGTGTAATATAAATCACCAGAAGATACCGAATGTTTGAAACCTAGGTTGCTCAAATAACCCAAGATTGAAACCCGACCGAAATGGCGTCAGTCAGCGACTCTACCCCTGGGCTATGGGTGTTCGGTGGAAGTAAGCAGACTTTTTAGCGCCTATCATTATACCAATAGCTAGCGCGCTCTAATTCATTTCACTGAATGAGCGATGCGTACATTCCAGAGTAGCTATTGTTTATCAAAGTCTACTATTTTTCCAGAGTGCTCAATCAGGGCGTGAGGGTGTCAATATTGTCATCCGCAGACAGGTTAAAAGTAGGTTGACACTTTGACCATTAGGGAGAAAAAAGAAAAAAAGAAGAAAGAAGAAAAAGAAAAAAGTATGTATGTATTCCCTAGAAACTACTGGCTAAATTTCAAAGTGAATCTTTATTCTGATTAGTTAAATGGAACGCACACATATATTTTATATCTTCCCACATACATAAATAACAAGCCGATAGTTTTTTGTATTTAAATGTAAATCACTTTCACAAACAACATCTAACATTGCCTGATGACGAGATTGCGATCTCAAAACAGACAATTCCGTGTCGCAATATACTTTTAATTCATAATTATATATATATATATATATATATATATATATATATATATATATATAAGAAAAAAGAAAGTGTGCTTCTAATTTTAGTGTCAACTAGTTCATTGTTGTGTCCCTTTTGCAAATATTATTTCATCTCAAAGTGGCGGGGGATCTTTATAAAGGGTCCAGCAAACCTTCCCTGTGTAAACAGCGTGAGAGTTTCCTGGGGATTGCTATCATTTGTCTGTAGCTCTTTGTTTCTCTATCATATTTTTGTCATTCTTTCCCTTTTATTTTCTTCACCACACATTACTAAGTTAAACCCTCCCGTAGAGGCCTGAAGAGCGGGAGCGAAACCTGTTTCTTCGCTTTTACTAATGTCATGTATTATTAATTATAATTTACTAATGTCATGTATTATAATTATAATTATAATTATAATTATCACTTTAATTTCATTAATTAGATTTTGTACCTTCAAATATGCGTTATGGTGCAGTGGATAGCGACACGAGAAAGGTATTAATCCGTCTCTTCCATCCAGTTATGGCTTCAATAATTGGACAGATTGGGTTCTATAGCATTCCTTGGCAACCAGTTCACTGCAGAAAGCAATGGCAACCTACTGCGGGATAATCTTCTGCTCAGTCAGTTATGTCTCTTTCCAGAAATGATCACCCAAGCGTGTATCATGTATGACACTTAATTGACTGCCTGACCTATAAAAACATCTTTAAATAAGATAAAAAATATATTTTAAAGCTATACTATATTTAATGCCAAAAGTTCTCAATATCAAGAACAAGCTGTATATGAAAGTGGTCAATGAACTTAACACTAAGTGGCAATAGTCATGAACGCAATCTTCAGATTTTTGCTTGCAGTCTAGGATGTTTACCAGCGATCCGCCATCGAAGAATTAACCGATTTTGACTTTTTTTTGACTCCGATGATCGAAGGGGAAATTGAACCTCAGTGTGATTTGAACCTCAGTGTGATTTGACCGCACGTCTACGTCATTGGATACATACATGCATAGTAACTAATTTATGAGAAAAACCCAATTATCCTCGTAGAACGTTTGAAACAATACGACTATAAACAATAAATAAAAGATTCCTTTTTCAAAACAGGCGTAGGAGGGGGGCGTTTCTAAAATTTTTCACTGGATGATGATTAGTCAGTTCTTTCTTGTCTACCAAAACTCTATTAGTAACGTGATATCTTTATTTACTTATACGAGAAAGACAAAAAAAAAATCACCGTGCCAACGTCTGATAAGTTTTTTAAATCTTTTTTATTGTATATTTGGCCATATGCTGCCAACATTATCGTTAAAATGCTTTTTCTATTTTCAAAAGTTTTTTTCTTTTAGAACGAATGCTGCACAATAACTTCCGAAACTACCAAAATTACCATTTAGCGGAAGTCTCTTCATAACGAAAATAATAGAAATCTAAGGCAACCCAGTTGTCCCTGTTCCTGTTTAGGTTCTTCAAACCAAATCAATCATCTAATCAAAAATGTAATCAATTATTATAATTGCCAATGATTGATTTTACAGTCTTGAGCCGATAAATTTAAATTCCTTTAACGATTTGTGTTAACTTATAAAAGAGTTTTTGTAACTCAAGTATTTTCATTTCCAACATATACTTTCACTAATATGTTGTGATACATCTGAAAGTACGTAGTATCGACTGAGAATTGAACTATTTTATCATAACTGTTCTAGCAAGGCAAGCTTGTTAACCATAACACTAAATCGAAGTGTGCTATGTTACATATTTACCGTAAAGTGGGTTTCTAAGTGGAGCATTATTGTGGCATAATGTCGAAAGTATAGAGCACCTAGTGAGTACTGAACTCGTTATGTAATCGTTGTTGATCTCGGCTTCCTGACCATTACACCACGTCACAGTGCGCTCTTCGACGCAAGCATGGATCAAAACTCACTATTTAGCTGTAATTGGTCTAGCTAGACACGATTACTAACGCTTAAATCCAGTCGGAGCGCCCTTTTGAGTAATATTTACCGCCACAAGAGTTCCCCTAAAATATTGATGATATTAATAACATGAGGAAGTATGCTGCGGGTAGCTTAGCCAATTTTATATTCGGTGGTATAGCATAGCCAAGCTTGACTTGACGGGTATAAAACGGTCAGGCCTAGAATAATCCCATTTATACACTGTTTGGAAGTTATCATCTAGGCCCACCTGTTTCCCAAAAAGGGGCATACATCTCATGGGGTGATTTGATTTTTAAGTGGGGAATTTGTAAATGATAGATTTACAAATATTTTTTGATAGTGAGCCTGTGTGAGTATATATGTGTGTACGGGTTAATACATACGATGAATATACTGTATGCACATGTAAAATATTTGTGTGTATGTACGTATATATATATATATATATATATATATTATACTACGTCTATGGTACGATTCGGAATTTCATGCGTTATGTAATGATGATGTGAATATTTCAGTCTGAAATATGCACTTGATGATTGCCTAATGTATGAAACTCTGAGTCGTGCCATAGACGTAGGATAATATGTGTATATATATATATATATATATATATATATATATATATATATATATATATAAAATACAGATCTATTCATACATTCAGCATCTGAACAATAATACTACACATGTGGGAACCCTTATATATATATATATATAGTCATCCGCAGACAGATCTGTTTCGCTGTATCACAGCTCATCAGTACGTTTAGACTTCGATTGCTTTTAACCCAGGATTGAAACACGACCGAATTGGCGTCAGTCGGCGATTCTATCTCTGGTCTATGGGCGCTCGGTAGAAGAAGGCATACTTTTTTTTAGCGTGTATATTATCATTATACCCGCCCAATAGCCAGAGTGCTCTAATTCATTACTGAATGAGCGATGCGTACATGCCAGAGTAGCTACTGTTTTTCAAAGTCTACCACTTTTCCAGCGCGCTCAATCAAGGTGTGAGAGCATAAGTGGATATAGTAATCAACAATCAGAGGCTTGCTGATTGTGCCTAACATGGAACAGTCTGTTACCTCTGAGTGTTATATATAGATATTCTCTAGCTCTGATATTGAGCAGTTTATTCTATAAATATAGCACACCTAAAAACCCATATATATATATTCCGTAGAGAGTAACAAAAGAGAGACAAAAAGAAAAAACTATTTACTTTCAGCCAGTGAAATTTATCAAGCCAACAAACGAAATGAATTTATTTAAAATAAAGTATCTATAAACAAAACCAAAATGTTGTTGGTTACGAGAAAATTACGAAATACTTGTAAATAATAGTTGAGCCAACGAAAAAATAGTAGATACATTTAGTTACATCATTTTGCATTATAGAAGAGAATTATTTATATGAAGTATATTGTTATGGTATAACGTTGAAATAATAGATTTAGCCATTTTTTTCTTTTTATATGTTTTTTGTATCTGATGGATTGAGAAAGTATTGGTTCTGTTAGACAAGATGGCAATGAGATGTCCGCTATGGTGCAGTGAGTATCGGCTAGGAGCGAAAAATCGGAGAGCTGAGTTCGAATTCCAGTTGAATTTGTTGCATTCACTTCCGCACAAATACCTTTCGGTATACACTTAGCTTCTTCCGCTAGCTATGGGTTAAATAGCATGAAAGATTGAGTTCTATATCCTTGGTTAGCAACCAATCTACCGTAGAAAGTAATGGCAACATACTGCAGGGAAATCTACTGCCAAGTCAGCCATATCTCGTTTGAGATATGGTCCTCAACGCGTATATCACGTAGTGTATTTAACTGACCGGGATTTCATTATCTAGGACCATTATAATTGAGTAGTTAGTTCGATCCTCACTGGATCTCCCATATTTTTGGCCTTGTGCCACATATAAGCTACGTTTAGAAAATCATCTTAATAGACCGGCATTAGGGAAAAAGTAAACCCAAAAAATCCATACTTCATATGAACAAATTCACTTCGAGAATGCAAACTATATATACTTATGTCAGTTGCACAATCTCTAAACTTATTTATAAATGGAACTTTGTCTCTCTCTCTGTGTCTGTGTGTGTGTCCGTTACCTATAGACTTCGAAACGGCTGAACCGATTTTCTTAAAAATTTACACAGTTGTACTATGAGCGTCTGCGAGTGTTCTTAGCAAGGGTTTGTGTCAAGGTACCCCAGATAAATATCGAAAATCGATAATCGAAAACATCTGGTTATAGAAGGAGTGGTTCGATTTTAATCAAATTTGATACACTTATAGCAAAGACATAAGAAACGATATTCAGAAGTTTCAAGGTTGCAGTACTTACAATAGTGCAGAAAATCGATAACATATATATATATATATATATATATATATATATATGTAAAAGGCAAGATGTTTGTGTGTGTGTCTGTTTATCTGTCTGTATGTCCTTTACAAAAATCCACAATTTTTATCTGATTCTCACCAAACTTCAAAATTTGACTTACATCCATTCATTTTTCTTTCAGTCTACGGTTTCGCTTTAACTGGAAACAACTATTGCTTTTCAGTCTTTCGTGCCAACGTCCAAAAAGTCTGAGCTCCAGGACTATGGATTAGTTTTAAAGCTTTCATTACACCCGAGCAACAACCGGGCTATACTGCTAATTTTTAAATATTGTAAAATTCGAAAATTAAATTTCATATATGAATTCTCGAGTTCTTGAGGAAAGTTAAGTTAGTGACCTGTTAGGCTTTCTCCATGTGAATAGAAGATCACTTTTTAAATAATAAAAATTATATTTAACCGGAGGAAGAATATTAGGATTTCAGAGATGCTTACGTTGGTTGGCCTAAAAAAGAGTTCTGAACCAGTGAACAAGGCTGTTACAATGGCTCAATCCGTTTTCATATGTATCTGAAATGCATCCAGTGCTCGGCTTTAATTTTAACCCACTTTAGATACTTCTTTTTTTTTTTTAATCATTTCACCCCGAGCAAGGCGGAAACGCCACTGATGTGCAGGGGGTTACATAAATGTAAAAAGATTAATTAGAAAAGAGTGAGGAGTACAAACTAGTTAGAAAGGAATAATAAAAAGCAGGTGCGATGACAGATACATAGGTGGAGAGAAAGGGAAGGTTATACAGGGGAGGGGAGAGAGCTAGAGTCCAGTGGTTAGTAGGTGAGTATTGACTTTGCATTTAAATTTCTGGAGGTTGTAGCCGTCAGGAAAGCAAGAATACGGGAGCGAGTTCCACAGGTGGGAAGTGCGAGAGAAGAAGCTGCAGGAGTAGAATTGTCGTCTGCATTTGGCTAACCTGACTGTGAATGCGTGGGACCCAGTTGCCAGTCTGGTTGCACTAGTAAACACCTGTTGAGGAGGCACCAGTGACTTAAGCTCGTCCGAGCAGAAGCCATGAAAGTATTTATAGAACAGACAAAAAGGGAGGCCACATTTCGACGATGGGGAAGTGGCTGCAGTCGAGTCGCCAGATCAGTACCTATCACATTACAGACTCTCCTTTGGAGCTTGTCAAGAACACTGAGGAGAACGGCAGGGGCACCTGACCATAAATGGCAGATGGACTGTGTCTCTTCAGGACGTTGGTGATCATGACTCTCCCTAATTTCCTGTCATTGGTAGCTCTTAATGAATTTTGCCTTTTTGTTATCGCTCTTGCATCCATTAACAAAACCTCTCTATGTAGGTTATGTTTTTCTCTTTTTCTTTTGCCTTGAATCTGTCCTCTGTGTATCAAATCTTTCAAGCTCTCTTTCCTCATTATGTGCCATAGAAATTTCATCTGTCTTTTCCTAATGTTAAGTGAAAGTTTCCTTTTTGTTTCCATTTTCTCTTTGCCGTTGCTTATAATGGTATTCTCATCATCCATCTGTAGAACCGTATTTCTGTTGTTTCTCGTTTCTTCTTCATATTTTAGATTTACCAGTATTCACTGCCATGTAAGAGGGCTTACATTACTTAACATTTAAGTACTGTTTTCTTTATTTCTAACGATATTTTCCGTTTCTTAATATTTTGCTCAGTTTCTCGAAGGCATCTTTTGCCTCTCCTGATTTCGGCGTCACAATTTCCACCCTCTGTTAAAATACTTATACAGCTATTTAAATTGTTGCACTTCATTGATTTTGTTCTCTCTATATAATATATTTAAAAAGTATATGAAATTTCTTTGTGCTCTTACGATATTATTGCATTCGTGATTATTGGATGAATAAATGATTTTTATTTCTCTTTTCAGGTAAGTTCGTGTTCCTTTGCTGAAAGCGATGAAATTGGTTGGATTTTATGTCCATAAAAATTGTCCATTGTTTTCTTAGTGATATTTTCTTGGATAAAGAGGTAACTGAAATCTTCTCACTTTGAAAAATTTCTCAAAATAAAACTACAAAATGAAAAAAAAATTAAAATCACTCCTTGTTTGTGTCGAAAACTATTCATCATCCCTCAAATACTGAGCTGTGCCATAATATAGTTCTATTGAAATCCACTCTGGTTGTCATTTTAAGTTTGCCTGAATCTATCTTTGACAATACTGATCGATATATACCTATTTATAAGCGTGTGTGCGTGCGTGTGTGTTTGTGTATTAGTGTGACATCCATCTATCTCGAGTAACCTTGAATCTCCACCAAAAGATCAGCTACTAATGGCATTTCAGTATCTGTTAATATATATATATATATATATATATATATATATATATATAGTAATTTTATTACGATGGTTTATAAAAGCATCATATCATTACACAAAAATTTTCATGTTTCAGAACAATATTTTTCTTCAGGTGATATTTTAAAAGTAAATTGTGAAAATGATCTATTTAGAAAATATAAGCTGAATTCATGGTGATTTAGAAAATTAAGGAGTGGTGGTTGGAGGAACTTAAACAATATGATCGTCGGTGTGTCAATATTGCACAATCAAAAGTGAGAATTAATTTGAACTATATAGTTGAAAATTTGGGTCGGAAATAGAATGTAACTTGATGTCAAAATATGGCACTTTAATTTTGTCTGAATAAGATAGATACTAGAAATATATATTTTTTAAATGGTAGACAATAATTCTGAAAAGCAGGTTGGACTTTAGATTTTTAAAAATTTGATTTTGTACTACCTCAACTGTTAAAGGGGCTGGATTGTTTATAATTAAATAATTATGGTATACTAAGGTATATTAGTAAACTTATTTGGTTTACATAACGTAAACCAAATAAGTATTCTGTGGGTCACTAACTTTAGTAAAATAATTTTAAAGTAATATCAGCGCATAAGTTATAAATGAACAATTATAATTAATTAAAATTTAAAGATAAATATATGTGGTGTTTAAAAGAAAACCGTCAATTATGAACAATTATAATTAATTAAAATTTAAAGATAAATATATGTGGTGTTTAAAAGAAAACCGTCAATTTATTTCTACGATTTAGTAGTACTTTAATTTTCGGGAACCTTATAACCTGCAGCTTTTTATTCAGACATAGAAAACCAGATGTCATAGAATAATTTACAGATTCTTGTTTTTTCCAGAATTTTCTATTTTATCAGAATTTTTCCATTTTCATTATTGAGATCTACTTTGTATTGAGCGCTCGTCGTAGAATTAAATGCATTAACAGCGAGTTATAGTCTATCAGTTCTTTCATTTTCTTATATATATATATATATATATATATATATATATATGTATATATATATATATATTAGAGAAAATAATATGAGGAAGTGATATAAGTTTTCGTCCGAAGCGTTTCGTATTTTAATACGTCATCGGACTAAAATTATACATTTTTTTATATCAAAAAACATTTTAGGGGAAAGAAGTATGTTAAAGTAGGACTGCATCGCACTAAATTTCTAAAAGTATCGCGTTTTTTATATGCATGTTTGCGTATATATATATATATATATATATATATATACATATCCGAGTGAGTACAGAACGAAGAAAGAATTATTTCCAACGTCCAAAACATTACTTTAAAACAGTGCTCGATATATCATATGTATAGAGCTGTGGATATTTATTATAAATTATATTTTAGAACATGTACATAATGTTTTTATATATATGTGTTCTCTACAATCATATGGTTGTTTCGACATTGGGTCTCCAATGTCTCTTCAGGAGAGACATTGGAGACCCAATATCAAAACAACCGTATGATTGCAGAGGACACATATATATAAAAACATTATGTACATGTTCTAAAATATAATTTATAATATAGTCATCCGCAGACAGATCTGTTTCGATGTATTACAGCTCATCAGTCCGGCTTAGACTCCGGACGTTTCCTAACCCAGGATTGAAACCAGACCGAACTGGCGTCAGTCGGCGATTCTACCCCTAGGCCACGAGCGTCTAGTAGAAAAAGGAAGGCTTTTTAGCCCGTATAAGCACGCCCAATAGCTAGAGTGCTCCAATTCTTAATCGAATGAGCGGTGCGTAAATGCTGGAGTAGCTACTGTTTACAAAGTCTACCATTCTCCCAGAGTGCTCAATCCGGGCGTGAGAGAGTAAAGATCTGTTTCCCTGTATTACAGCTCATCAGTACGGCTTAGATTCCGGTCGCTTCCAAACCCAGGATTGAAAAATTATGCAGTTATGAATTAATTTTTTCCTCCCTTAACATCTTGACCGTTAAGAAGTGAAAAGAAAGAAGGGAAAAGGGTAGCATGAGGGAGGAAAAAAGAGAAAAAGTTAGTATGAGTTCTTTGGGGAGCAAATCCCAAATTGAATCTCCACTCTGATTAGCCAAAAGAAACACACATGTGAATTTGTATATCTTCCCACATACATACACAGCAAATCAAAGGTTTTTGTTATTTAAATGTAAATCATCTGCACAACCAAGAGCAACGTTGCCTGATGATGAGAATCTATCTCGAAACATAGAATTTTCCGTGTCGCAATGTACAATTAATTCATAACTAAATAATTATATTAACCTCTATAATACTCATTATATTGAGCACTGTTCATAATACAATAAATGCCAGAGCACCCAAAATAAAAAAGGAAAACCTTGAGTCCTCTTTTCCTGGAATTATATATATATATATATTGACCGAAACGCTTAATGTTACACTTTTTGACATCCGTTGTGACTACCTGTACAACTGTACCTATCCCTTTTGTTATTGTTTTTATCACAGTTGTTTCAAAAAATGGTACGTTCCTATAGTTTATTTTCTAAGCGCTGATGTGGTACGAGGCCAAAATTATGGGGCACCCAGTGGGGATTGAACTCAGTTTTAATAGGTTCTAGAAAGACAATCTTACTAGTCATTACACCACGCCGAGGTTCCCATATCTTACGTGCCTATAGAAGTTTCTCTTCTCGCTAAGTCACATTGTTCCTCCGTGAAGCCTAGGCCATCGAAGATCCCTCGCCATCGCAGTAGTTTTGAATTCAGAATTTTCTTTTGCTATTTACACATCCCTGGTCGATGGATTCATACCTTTCTCAAAAGTATTAGCACGTATGGCATGGAATGTACTCGACTCCTCTATTCGAGCCTCTATCCATTAATCCACTGTATACCGTTAAAAATGGCTTTCTCTCTTTATATGTATATACCTGGGAGGTTTTCTAACAGAGAATGGTAGGTTCGACACTGAAACCTGAAGGCGTTTTAGCATGGCGAAAGAGCCATGCCAAGAGCTAAACAGAGTATCACCGTTATGTGACATCCCTCTTTCAATATGGCAGCGAATGCTGGACATTCCTCTCAAAGATGAAGAACGACTCGAAGCAATATGGTTCTACAGAAGGATGCTGAGGATACACTGGACTGAAAGTGTGAGCAATGATGAGGTTTTGGAGAAGATGCAGACAAAATTTGAACTTGTCAGGAAAAGACAACTGAAGTTTCTGGAAAATGTAATGAGGAAGGAGGGTTTCGAGAATCTGATACTCTCAGGAGAGACAAGTGAAAGTGAGACAGGGAAAAGCAATGCATAACATACTTAATGGGCTTTAGCAAATAGATGCCAGAACAAGGTCTGAGTGGGTAACAAGAAAAAGGATGTTAAGAGCTACAAGGAATAGGGAGATGTAGAAGGTCATGATCACCTACGTCCTGAAGGGACACGGCATGAAGAAGAAGACAACATAAATCTACCCTAAAAATGTCATAAATTAACGTACTTTCTATATATTTTTACCTTAATAGATTGTTTTCTCTTTTAATCTTGACAGCTAATTTCTCCTTTGAAATAGTTTTAACGACTTGAAAAATCTAGCTGCTCGCATTCAATGCCACAAACATCAAATTACTAACCTTCCACCAGAACTTTCTGCAACTGTGATCAACGGACGGTTTCTCAGGGAGGCCACTCTCCTTGATTGCCTACTGGGACTTAAATGCAGCCCAGCGTTCAAGTGGAAATCCAGTCCATCGCTAAAGACGTTAGCTATATGACCCTGCTATACTCTACGTTTACAAGAGCCAGTTCAGGTTGAAAATGGCGTGCTGCTGTACTTTTCCTCCCTTTTCTTTCTGGGTAAAGTCCGAAAGTATCTCCACGTCCTTGTAGGTGACAAATTATTTTTCACCCTACACCCTCTTTCTCCTAGACGAGACGTTGCAAACCTCTCTCTGCTCTATCACCATTTCACTAGAAAGTGTCCAGACAAACTGCAATCCTTAGTTTCACCAGTTCTAACCATTACAGCTAAGATCCGCCAGACCACTCGCATTATAGCAAACCACTTTCATTTCTTCGTATTCCCTTAGCAAGATGTAAGTTTCTCTTTAGCAGCATCTTCTCACAAACAAGATCCTTGTTAGTCTAGGGCTAACCGTTATCTTCCAAACATATCCGCGTAAGTTGTGCCTCTGAGTCTGTAAACCCCTAACTCGAATTGAGTTGCTTTGCGTAGCCTTACGAGCTTACAGCTTAGGCATTGTAAAAGTGACTGAAGCCAATATACTTGTGAAACTCTCTTCAGGCTCCATATTTTCAAGCCAACGTTTCTATTCAAAAATTGCAACGTCAATCACTATCTTTTTTTTTTTAATCATTTCACCCCAAGCAAGGCATTCCACTGCCACTATTGCGCATGGGGCTACATAGGGGAAGGTAAAGAGGAGGAGTGGTTAGGTGTAGGAAATATCAGAAGGAAGGTGATGGGTAAGGATACCAAGGATGAGGGATGGGCAGATGGGAAGAGTGTTTGAAAGAATGGGAGCGAGTTAGTGTGTTAGGAGGTGTCTATTGACCTTACATTTAAACTCCTGGAGATTGTAACCGTTGGGGAAGCAATCATGTGGAAGGGAATTCCACAGTCGGGAAGTGCGAGGAAAGAAACTGTTGGAGTAGAAGTTTCGGTTGCATTTTATCGGTTTCACTGTAAAAGGGTGGGATCTAGTTGCTAATCTAGTATCTCGTGCAAATTTGTATTTAGAGGGCAGCAGTGATCCAAGTTCATTGGAGCAGAAGCCGTGAAAGTATTTATAGAAGAGACACAGGGAAGCCACGTCGCGCCGGTGAGAGAGAGAGAGACTGCAGGCGGTCTGCTAAGTTGGTATCGATCACATTACAGACCCTCCGCTGTACCTTGTCGAGAAGCCCGAGGAGAATAGCAGGAGCACCCGACCAGATATGGCAACAGTATTCAATGCTCGGGCTGATGGTAGATTTATAAATGTGCAAGATAGATTCAGACGGAAAAAACTTCCGGGCCCTGCACAGAGAACCGACTTTCATAGCAGCGGATTTAGCAATGGATTCGATATAGTCATTCCATTTGAGGTCCGCTGTAAGTGTGAGACCAAGGAGACGTAGTGTTTTACTCTCTGGGAGGCAAGCCTGGTTCATGCTAATGGGAGGTAGGTGCGATTGTCTATGATGGTTAATTGATAGTAGCTTTGTTTTAGAAGCATTAAAGCTTACGAGACATTTCTTACCCCAGTCCACTACGGATTGGAGGTCCTTTTCAAGTTCGGCTGCAAGGTTAGCATTGTCGCCTACACCTGATTTTTGGTCGAGGCGAGAGTCTACTGTGCTCTTGATTTCTTTTCTATTGCAGATAGCAGAAACCATGGACAGAGTTATATGCATATCACAGTATAGGGACTTAATTCTAAGTTGAAAGTTAGGCAAAGATACTCCAGATGAGTCAAGAGTAGAATTGAAAGAGAATTTACGAGAACGATATTCTGCAGAGGACGATAACACTTCAAATTATAAGTGAAGAGGAAATGATTAGAGGCTAACTATTATTTAATACAATTTTAAAGGGCCGCGAGTAGTCACTTTTCCGTGCTGTTGTTTTTAGTACGAAATCAGTTGTTTTAGAATCGACATACTGACAGATCTGTTGCCAGAAGTCTTTCCCAGACGACCACAAACTCCTGTATTTTCGTGGTTTCTTATTTAGTCTTGTCCTAAATGAATGAGAAAGACTACTGTAATGCAACCAGAAGACCTGACGAGGCGAAGGACGAAAGAAAAAACCGTTCAAAATCTCCCTCCAAATAACGAGTCTAAGAAGACGAATGAATCAAAATCTTCGTAGAGAGACGGCATTCGAAAACAAGATATATGTGGCGTCTGCGAGATATATTCGATATATATATATATATATATATATATATATATATATATATACTGACGGCAATAATTAAATGATGTATCTAGATTATTTTACATGGGTTGTTTAACAATTTAACATATCGGTAATCATTGTGTGACGATTTTTGATGAGTGATAATACGTAATAAAGGGGATAATGAGTATGTTTAAACCCTATCCGGATTAAAAACAAAAAGAAGATATTATCAACTTTACTGATTTTGCCGTACGTAGAGTAGTTTTATAGTTTAATTTGATTTTGCTGCATGTAGAATCGTTTTCTAGTTTAATGTTTTATACATTTCAGGACATTACGAGTTCAGTTATTTATAAAATTACTTTTAATTATTTTTATTGAATCAAAAATAGTTGAGTATCGTGTTTCATATTCCTGAAAATATGAGGCTATCATTAACTTTTACGCTTGGCAGCACAAATTTTGAAAGTTCCGTGACAAGGAACAGGATTACATTTTTAGCGATTCCGAAACGAAATTTGCAGGTTTCACGGCTGTTATTAATTCGAAAAAATTATCCCCTTTTTTAATTGATATATATGTCTTTTTTATTCAACAGCATTTTAGATGTTTAGCGATGAAATTATATGTTTATTTAGAGATTTTACGTTGGATGCTGCATGTCATTAGATATTTACAGGAAAAATAATTAAATATGTTTTTACAGTTCTTAAAATATTGCTTTTTTAAAAATTGTCAGGTCTGTTCAAGGCGGACTGGATCATGGCTCTCCAATACATTATTCTCTATGTGAATTACCATAAATTCGACAAAATCAAAAACAAACAACGCGCATATGCATGAAATAAAAATAAAAAAATGTTGAAATTTACCCATGGCACCCTCTCTCCCTCTCTCTCTCTCTCTCTCTCTCTCTCTCTCTCTATATATATATATATATATATATATATATATATATATATTATCTAAATGTCGAAGAATTTTTGTCTTTATTTTCAACTGAAATTAAAGGCAAAATACGACGTTTAAAACGGCTAATGATTAAACATAATAGACATTCATTGTCTCTTATATTTAACAGCATATGTTTAGAAAATTATTTGCTGCCTCCATACACTATATATATATATATATATATATATATATATATATCTGGAACAACCCTATTCCTTTATTCGATATATATATATATATATATATATATATATATATATATATACTGACGCCAATTCGATCGGGTTTCAATCCTTGGTTAAAAGCAATAGGAGTCTAACCGTACTGATGAGCTGTGATACAGCGAAACAAATCTGTCTACGGATATATATATATTTGTGTATTTAGACAGTAAATTTTCTTTTAGACATGTCAGATTAAACAAATTGCAAACATTTTGTTTGCTTATTTTTAATAAAATGCGTTTATACTCACGGATAACCTTCTTTCGCGTATTATAATTGAAAGATGTAAGAAATAAGATATGACATTGACAGATGATTTAACTATTCATTTCTCGATGTTCCCGAGTACTTTCAATCTCTTTCCGAGATCATCTTCAGCGTTGTGAATTGTGGTAACAAAACATAACCGCAAAACTGTGTTGCTAAAAATTACTGTAAATTTTTCCTTGCTTCAAATATAACGGTTGACAAATTGCTTAGTGTTTGTTAGAACGTCAAAATTATCCAAAATGGATTTTTTTTTATGTTGTAGTGTTATGGTCATGCAATTGTTAAAGCATGGAAAGACTATTCTTCTTATAAACAGATAGATAGATAGATAGATACATAGATATTTGGGCACTGACTTTTATTTTAAATATGTTTCGTTGACAGACACATTTGGTCACGCAGGTTCATGTTCGTCTGTGGTCCGTCCATATGCAAGTGGGGCGCTAGGCTATGCTGCGCTCACAAACTCACCGAAAATTGAGCGTCGCCCGCCCTTATGGACGTGGCCATTACCTGTGACGATTTTTTTCTCTTTTCAAGAAACCTTCTACCTTGCGCCGGCTGGCACACCTAATGTTACGGATGCACGAGGGGTCGAATCGAACTCACATTGCATTCGAAATTTGGCAAAAAGAAAAAAAATATAAAGAATGAATTAAATGTTTCTTGTCTCTCAAATTCAACGAAACACACACACACACATACACAGACACACACATATACACACACAGACACACACACACGCATATGGGTGTGTGTAAATGTGTATGTTTGAGTGCATGGATACTAACAAAGATGCTGGTTGTCGGTGGTATACCTGAATAAACACTCGTACGTTGTCTTTTTTTTTTTTTAATCATTTCACCCCAGGCAAGGCGTAAATGCCACTGATGTTCGGGGGGGGGGGGCTACATAACTGAAAGAAAATTAATTAGAAGATAGAGAAGAGGATTACAAACCAATTAGGAAGAAGCAATAGAAAGATGAAAATGCAGGTGTGATGACAGTTGCAAGGGGAGAGAAAGGGAAAAATATACGGGGTGGGGGAAGGGCTAGAGTCAAGTGGTTAGTAGATGAGTATTGACATTGCATTTAAATTTCTGGAGGTTGTAGCCGTCAGGAAATCAAGAATATGGGAGCGAGTTCCACAGAAAACAAACTTTCATCAACTGCACACAATAAATAATATGTACAGTCGGGAAAACTACGGAGATATACACATATTTAAAATTACTTTAAAAATCACAAACGGAAACATCTCTGAAGGGATATACCCCTCGATAATTGTTCATACGTCTCTGTTCCCCTCTTTTTGCTCACGTGAATATTTTTTCGTTTTTCTTTGATCACTACCAACGGTTCTCCTGATGTGTTGTTGGCAAAAGGGATCCATTGAGGGATGTTTCCGTTTGTGATTTTTAAAGCAATTTATAATTTTGTACCGTCAAACAGTTATATATATATAATTACTTATTTGAGACATGGTCGTCTGAACGTGTATCACGTATGGGATTTAACTGACTGATATTTTCCTGTCTCTTTATACTTACCTTTGTTTTTGAAAGGTATATTTCGCTGTCCCTTAGCGCTTTAAGATTTCTGAGGCACAATTTCTGCCATCTTTTTTTCTCCACAACCTAATCAAATTTATACATCTGCCTGATATCGACATCCCAATATATCACTCACAAAATAGGACTTTACAATTCTTTGCATTTGTGTCTTCCTGTTGTTCAGGGTTTACCTGCTGTTGGTTTTAATTTGCTATCTAATAATTCATTCACTTTTCTTTTATATGCCAGTACGTCATCTTGCTCTCGTAGCATTATGTACGTTATTTGGTGAGGATAGTTATTGACAGTTCTTTTGAGATTTTACATGAATATTTACTCCTCTGCTTTCATAAATTAGACCCACAGTTAATATGTATTTTCTCAGTATTTAGGCGCATAAACGCACACATACAGAGGAGGGCGATGGATAAGTTTTCACCATTTTTTATTTTTATTTTCACGCATGTGCGTTGTTTGCCATTTTATTTTCTCGACTGTTCAGTATTGTAGGGTCAGTATACATACTTACATATATATATATATATATATATATATATATATAGATTCATATATATTTATATATATATATTTATATACATGCATATATGTTGTGAGACCGATACTTACCTACATCATGGACTCTTCCAGTACTGTATGTGAATGGTAGTATTATGGTACACTGTCAGCACTTTGCCTTCAGGCAGAGAGCACTAACCCAGGCGTGGCTCCGCCGAAAAGTAGAGTCACGACCGGGGAAAGATAGACAGATATTTTTGACTGGGCTATATGGCCCGGAAAACCCACATAAAAATGACTTTGTGTCACATGTTGCCTTAAGTGGGAGGGCCAACTAAATATTGAAGCACCAGTAGTGCGCAGCCGCGTACGACTACCAATTTCGGACACCACTGGATAGTAAGCTCCGCTTACTCTTACGCTATTCTTTGTAACCTTTCTGTTTAATATAACATTATTTACCTCAAACCTGTGTTCCGTATTTTTCTTCCGTGGCCCCCACTTTGGGTCCACGTCCATATATATATACTCTGCTTTTGTATTGAGCACTTTTTAAAGTAAATATCTAACTGTGGAATATATTTGCATTACTAACCATTACGCAGATTATTATTATTATTATTATTATTATTAATATTATTATTATTATTATTATTATATTCATATATATATATATTATTATTATTATATTCATATATATATTGAAATTTTGTTATGAGAATGGTTTATATTATATCTCTTCACATAAATGTTCCTGTTTCAGAACAATATTATTCTTCAGGTGATATTTTGAAAATAAATAGCGAACATTATTTATTTTAGAATATATCAAGTAAATTTATGTTTATTTTGAAAATTAAGATGGGGTGGGTGGAGAACAATAAACAATTAAACAAAGTGAGAATTAGGTTAAACGATGGAGGTGAACATTTTGGTCGCGTGCAGAACATAGTTGCTCATGTCAAAACATTTTCACCATTTTTTAAAATATATTACCTGAAAAAAAACATTGTTGTTCTGAAACATGATTTTTTTTGTATCGGGATAAAATGCTTTGATAAAATTTTGTAATGAAATTACAGTATTAAGCACTACGCTGTAGTGAGCACTCTTTTCGAAAGTAAATGCACGATCTGTTCTTTCACTTCTTTATAAAATTTATATATATATATATATGTGTGTGTGTGTGTATGTATGTATATATTGAGCACTCTTTTCAAAAGTAAATGCGTGAACAGTGATTTCAATCAGTACTTTCACACACACACACACGCACAAACATACGCACACACATATATATATATACTCGTGTGTGTGTGTGTGTGTGTGTGTGTGTGTGTGTGTGTGTGTCAAATAAATAATTTTATACACAATTCTCTCTTCACCAGCAGCTGACTCAGGATTTCATGGCCAATGTAATATTCAGGTGTTGAGTAGAGAGCGACCCATTACACAATATAAATTTAAATAAAGAATAACTGACTGACACAATTTTGGCGCATTCCGTAAATTATATAAAGATTACTGGGTTTTTTTTGTATTTAAAATAAATGTGATTTTTTTATGAACGATGGTTAACGTTTTTAAAATATTGATTTAAAATATACGTACCTATAACTAAAAAGAAAATACATATGCTCGTAAGAAAGAAAGCAAAAAAGTAAAGATGATATATATATATATATATATATATATATATAGAGAGAGAGAGGGGGGAAAGAGAGTGGACGAAATGCAATCAAACGCCGCTTATGATATCGAAATAAATTCTTAAAAGACACCGATGCTTAATTTGAAATTTAAAATTTAAATTCACGGAATCTGAGGTGTATTGCTACACAACGTAGCCGAGAATATTAACCTCTTTGACCTTTCTATTTTTCTTTTGTTGTTGTTGTTGTTGTTGTTGTTGATCTCAAACGTTAATACGATTATCATTAAAAAAAATGTGATGATCTGTATATCTCTTGACGTAGATTTATGATAGCCGTTTCAGAAATTAAAATACTTTCTATATATTTTTGCCCTGACACGTTACTTTCACGTTTATTTAAAATTCCACGACTTAATTTCCAAATAATGTTCACACTGTCCAAAATCCCCAAAACCACTGAAGGTAGGGAATTACTAAAGAATCATGTTGTGTGAGTAGAAAGTGAATAGATGAGACGTAATTTTTTAAGGAAGATACTGGTTAACGCGAGACTTAAAGAGGTTAAGCACCCACTTGGGAGTCGATTCATGGTAAGAATTTATTCGTGGGAAGAAGTTTTTCGAGTGAAACTTACTTCTCTTCGTTGGAATACGAAATAAGTCAGGTTAATTCGCTACCGTGTAGGAGGTATAGCATGTCCTGCCTGTGAACGTTAGAACTTATGGAATTAAGGAATGAAGGTCATTTCTCGTGGCGATAGCGAACGAGTAGCGAGAGGCTTGAAATATTTTATTTGTAACAAAGGTGTTCTAGGGTAGAAAATAATTAATCACTCAAAAGGGCATGTAAATGTTTTGGGTTCTATCAAAACTAGTAAATTAAAAATATGCAGGTTCATTTTCGATCTGATCTGGCTCTTGTAAAAGTAGACGAGAGCAGGTGGAAACATGTTCTTACTGGAGTGATACAGGGAACTGACCATTTTTTTCAGCAACTATTTTTTGATCATTTCATCCACAAGCAAGGCAATGAAGCCACCAAGATGCAAGCGGTTACAGAATGTTGGAAATATAAGAAAACACTATTATGGAGCGAAGAAAATAAACGAAGGCAGAAAAACTCTTGACATTGCATTTAAATTTTGGAAGGTAAAAGTTGACTGGAAAGTAGTTCCACGTGCGAGAAGTGCGAGAGAATAATCTGTTAGTATAGAACTTACGGTTACATCTTATTTCAATTTTAAAATGATGAGACCTTGCCGCCAATCTAGTATCGCGCTTAAATTGTGCTAAAATGCGTTACTGAGGTGATACCAGCAATGCCAGAACCGGTGGGTGTATTTTGAAGAGATTTGTGCAATGTAGAATATTGATTTTTTTATGCTCAAAGATCTGATATTTTTTGACCACATCCCGTACATGCTCATATACGTTTTTATTTTTTTTAACATTTTGTAGATTTAGTACATTTTTTTCTGACATTGTACTTGATGTATTTCGGGTAGGAAAGAATTTGAAAAGTATTGTCAATGTATTTTTCTTTCTCAGATAAATATTTGTGCTTTCGATTTCTAATCGTTTTAAAACCTCTAATCATTCCAGGTAAACAAACATTTGCTCTAAAAATCATTTTGTTAGACATCTATAAATTTTGATTTCTAATTGTTTTAAAACCTCTAATTCTTCTAGGTAAACAGTAATTTTCTCTATAAGTCATTTTATCAGATATGTGTAAATTTTGATTTCTAATTGTTTTAAAACCTCTAATTCTTCTAGGTAAACAGTAATTTTCTCTATAAGTCATTTTATCAGACATCTGTAAATTTTGATTTCTAATTGTTTTAAAACCTCTAATTCTTCTAGGTAAACAGTAATTTTCTCTATAAGTCATTTTATCAGACATCTATAAATTTTGATTTCTAATTGTTTTAAAACCTCTAATTCTTCTAGGTAAACAGTAATTTTCTCTATAAGTCAGACATCTGTAAATTTTTGATGTCCGAAGAAGAGAAATTACTAACATAATTAAAAATTAACATTGCCCAGGAAATCAGGAGAAAGTTTTATATGATTTTATTTGTTTGGTTTGTATATAAAAACTTAAGACTTCAGTGATTTGTTGACTAGTAATCCAATTTTGAAATATCTAATTTTACATTCCAATTATTTTGATTATTATTTTGCTGAAAATATTGTATCAATAGACAAGTTTCTTCTTAAAGAAAAATAAGAACGAACATTTCTTATGTTTTTTTTCCAATTTATGGCATGTTTTCTGGGAAGCAGGGAATGTTAACATTAGACGACGCATACGTATATTTCACAATCTAATTAATGTCAACGGTAAACATCTTCAGAAAGTGTCCTTCAAAAAAAAAACGAAAGCGTGTCAAAAAAAGAAATGTGTCAAAAAGAACAAAAACTTAAAAAAATGTATTATTCGTTGTCATTAACGTTTAGAAATTGTGTTTGACACGAAAGAGAAAATATTATATCTCTCAAATTACATTTACTTTTTTAAAAAATACTAAACTCTGAAACTTTCTAAAAATTTATTTCAAGTTCACAAAAGCCAATAGTCGATGAGGGCTGGCGTATTGTATAAGGTCCCGGAATAAAAAAAAATCGGAGATCCGAGATCAAATTCTGGTTGGATATATTGCATCCACTTACACACAAATAACACTGGGAAATGTATGCGCATGAGAAAAACTGGTCAGTACAACAACCAAAACGTTGTGGCAACAACAACAAAAATGAAGAGAATTGTTCGAATATACATAATGTAAATAATGATAAGTCATCATCCTGAAAATTCATAGACAGGAAATCAGAGGATAACAACAACAATGATGAGGATAATAGTCCGAATATGAAGAGTGAAAATAATAATTTCCCATTCTAGAAATTCAGAGAAAGGGGATCAAGGGATAATAACAAAAAAGATGAGGAAAATAAACCGAATATAAAGAGTGAAAATAATAACTTCCCATTCTAGAAATTCAGAGAAAGGGGATCAAGGGATAATAACAACAATGATGAGGAAAATAGTCCGAATATAAAGAGTGAAAATAATAACTTCCCATTCTAAAAATTCAGAGAAAGGGGATCAAGGGATAATAACAACAATGATGAGGAAAATAATCCGAATATAAAGAGTGAAAATAATAACTTCCCATTCTAGAAATTCAGAGAAAGGGGATCAAGGGATAATAACAACAATGATGAGGAAAATAGTCCGAATATAAAGAGTGAAAATAATAACTTCCCATTCTAAAAATTCAGAGAAAGGGGATCAAGGGATAATAACAACAATGATGAGGAAAATAATCCGAATATAAAGAGTGAAAATAATAAATTCCCATTCTAAAATTTCAAAGAAAGGGGATCAAGGGATAACAACAACAATGATGAGGAAAATAGTCCGAATATAAAGAGTGAAAATGATA
Source organism: Ascarosepion bandense (assembly GCA_037127315.1). Taxonomy (NCBI): domain Eukaryota; kingdom Metazoa; phylum Mollusca; class Cephalopoda; order Sepiida; family Sepiidae; genus Ascarosepion; species Ascarosepion bandense. Next base: position 11,739,455 of record JBBBDQ010001127.1, on the reverse strand, counting down.
ACTTCCCATTCTAAAAATTCATAGAAAGGGGATCAAGGGATAACAACAACAATGATGAGGAAAATAGTCCGAATATAAAGAGTGAAAATAATAACATCCCATTCTAGAAATTCAGAGAAAGGGGATCAAGGGATAATAACAACAATGATGAGGAAAATAGTCCGAATATAAAGAGTGAAAATAATAACTTCCCATTCTAAAAATTCAGAGAAAGGGGATCAAGGGATAATAACAACAAATATGAGGTAAATAATCCGAATATAAAGAGTGAAAATAATAACTTCCCATTCTAGAAATTCAGAGAAAGGGGATCAAGGGATAATAACAACAATGATGAGGAAAATAGTCCGAATATAAAGAGTGAAAATAATAACTTCCCATTCTAAAAATTCAGAGAAAGTGGATCAAGGGATAATAACAACAATGATGAGGAAAATAATCCGAATATAAAGAGTGAAAATAATAACTTCCCATTCTAAAATTTCAAAGAAAGGGGATCAAGGGATAACAACAACAATGATGAGGAAAATAGTCCGAATATAAAGAGTAAAATAATAACTTCCCATTCTAAAAATTCAGAGAAAGGGGATCAGGGGATAACAACAACAATGATGAGGAAAATAGTCCGAATATAAAGAGTGAAAATAATAACTTCCCATTCTAAAAATTCAGAGAACGGGGATCAAGGGATAACAACAACAATGATGAGGAAAATAGTCCGAATATAAAGAGTGAAAATAATAACTTCCCATTCTAAAAATTCAGAGAAAGGGGATCAAGGGATAATAACAACAAATATGAGGTAAATAATCCGAATATAAAGAGTGAAAATAATAACTTCCCATTCTAGAAATTCAGAGAAAGGGGATCAAGGGATAATAACAACAATGATGAGGAAAATAGTCCGAATATAAAGAGTGAAAATAATAACTTCCCATTCTAAAAATTCAGAGAAAGTGGATCAAGGGATAATAACAACAATGATGAGGAAAATAATCCGAATATAAAGAGTGAAAATAATAACTTCCCATTCTAAAATTTCAAAGAAAGGGGATCAAGGGATAACAACAACAATGATGAGGAAAATAGTCCGAATATAAAGAGTGAAAATAATAACTTCCCATTCTAAAAATTCAGAGAAAGGGGATCAGGGGATAACAACAACAATGATGAGGAAAATAGTCCGAATATAAAGAGTGAAAATAATAACTTCCCATTCTAAAAATTCATAGAAAGGGTATCAAGGGATAACAACAACAATGATGAGGAAAATAGTCCGAATATAAAGAGTGAAAATAATAACTTCCCATTCTAGAAATTCAGAGAAAGGGGATCAAGGGATAACAACAACAATGATGAGGAAAATAGTCCGAATATAAAGAGTGAAAATAATAATTTCACATTCTAAAATTTCAAAGAAAGGGGATCAAGGGATAACAACAACAATGATGAGGAAAATAGTCCGAATATAAAGAGTGAAAATAATAACTTCCCATTCTAGAAATTCAGAGAACGGGGATCAAGGGATAACAACAACAATGATGAGGAAAATAGTCCGAATATAAAGAGTGAAAATAATAACTTCCCATTCTAAAAATTCAGAGAAAGGGGATCAAGGGATAACAACAACAATGATGAGGAAAATAGTCCGAATATAAAGAGTGAAAATAATGACTTCCCATTCTGGAAATTCAGAGAAAGGGGATCAAGTGATAACAACAACAATGATGAGGAAAATAGTCCGAATATAAAGAATGAAAATAATAACTTCCCATTCTAAAATTTCATAGAAAGGGGATCAAGGGATAACAAAAACAATGATGAGGAAAATAGTCCGAATATAAAGAGTGAAAATAATAACTTCCCATTCTAAAAATTCAGAGAAAGGGGATCAAGGGATAATAACAACAAATATGAGGTAAATAATCCGAATATAAAGAGTGAAAATAATAACTTCCCATTCTAGAAATTCAGAGAAAGGGGATCAAGGGATAATAACAACAATGATGAGGAAAATAGTCCGAATATAAAGAGTGAAAATAATAACTTCCCATTCTAAAAATTCAGAGAAAGTGGATCAAGGGATAATAACAACAATGATGAGGAAAATAATCCGAATATAAAGAGTGAAAATAATAACTTCCCATTCTAAAATTTCAAAGAAAGGGGATCAAGGGATAACAACAACAATGATGAGGAAAATAGTCCGAATATAAAGAGTGAAATAATAACTTCCCATTCTAAAAATTCAGAGAAAGGGGATCAAGGGATAACAACAACAATGATGAGGAAAATAGTCCGAATATAAAGAGTGAAAATAATAACTTCCCATTCTAGAAATTCAGAGAAAGGGGATCAAGGGATAACAACAACAATGATGAGGAAAATAATCCGAATATAAAGAGTGAAAATAATAACTTCCCTTTCTAAAAATTCAGAGAAAGGGGATCAAGGGATAATAACAACAATGATGAGGAAAATAGTCCGAATATAAAGAGTGAAAATAATAACTTCCCATTCTAAAAATTCATAGAAAGGGGATCAAGGGATAACAACAACAATGATGAGGAAAATAGTCCGAATATAAAGAGTGAAAATAATAACTTCCCATTCTAAAAATTCATAGAAAGGAGATCAAGGGATAACAACAACAATGATGAGGAAAATAGTCCGAATATAAAGAGTGAAAATAATAACTTCCCATTCTAGAAATTCAGAGAAAGGGGATCAAGGGATAACAACAACAATGATGAGGACAATAGCTCAATAAATATAAGGACAATAAATTATGTAAATAATAACTACTCCTCCTAGGAATTCAGACAGTGAGGATTATGGGATAGTAACAAGAAAGATGAGGACAATAATCCGAGCGTAAATAGTATAAAAAATGATGACTCCTCATCCTAAAAATTGAGAGAGAGAGAGAGAGGGGGATCAGGGGATAATAACAACAAAGATGAGGACAATAGTTCGAATATCAGTCAGTTAATTGCCATACGTGATACACACTTGCATGATTATGTCTCAAAAGAGACATGACTGGGCAGAAGATTATCCCGCAGTAGGTTGTCATTATTTTCTGTGGTAGACTGATTGCCAACCAAGGCTATAGAATCCAATCTGTCCTATTATTTAACCTATAACTGGAGGGAAGTGGTGGATTAGTACCTTTCCCAAAGGTATTTGTGCCTAAGTGAATGCAATGAATATAAGTAGCGTAAATGATGATAACTGCTCACACAAAAAAATTCAGAGAAAAGGAGTCAGGCGATAGTAACAACAAAGAGGAGTACAATAGTCCAAATATAAATAGTGAAATTAATAATAACTCCTTATGCCAGAAATTTAGACAAAAACAGTTTTGTCAACTTTGAGAGTTTAATTTGCTAATGCATTTACTTATTTTTGTTGTGTAGGATGTGACACATCTGTATCAAATTGGTAGATAGTTTGTGCAAAGTTCAATTTTTTAATTTGCTTTTTTTTTAAAAATATATATTTTTTCGATTGTCTCATTCCGTAACAAGTACTGCATGGTTTGGTAGACAAGTTTTTCGTATGTAATTTTCTACCGAAATATACCCTAGGTGTAAGATTACCGTTTTTCAGCGATATATTTAGTGACGGAGAAAGTGAAGCGATTGCAGTTACTACTGATTGCATTGAATCTTCTGAAAATTAGTTTCGCACATGAATGAGTAGGTAATTAATAACAAACAATCAGTAGATAATTAATGAGAAGGTATTTAATAAAAAATTAATGGGTAGGTAATTAATAACAAACAATTAACCACAAATTTATTATTTATTTATTTATTGCTTAAACTACCTAATCAGAAATAAATCTAAATTCTTTTTCTGCCATTGTTCTTGAAGATTTTTCTTTTTTGGTGAAGGTGGAGCGTCGGGGATCACCAATTTATAGTGATGTGTGTTGAAACAGATTAGTTTGATTTGACCTTGTTAGTTAGATAGCCCACCATCTGTCAGTCAGCTAAGTGCCCTCTGTGACACACGCTTAAGCAATCATGTGTCAAAAGACTGAGTGGACAGAAAATTTTCCCGCAGTAGGTTGCCATTACTATCTGCTGTAGACTGGTTGCGAACCAAGGCTGCAGAACAAAATCTGTCTTGTTATTTGACCCGTAGCTGGAGGAAAGAGATGGATTAATACCTTCCCGAGGTGTGTAAGTGAATGCAGCGAATTTGACTGGAATTCGAACTCGGCATTCCGATTTCTCCTTCCGAGCCGATATCCATTGCAGCGCCAGAAGAGAGGGTATAAAACAAGAAAATTAATGTTGTAAATTGAAAAGGTCCGTAAAAAATGTGTTTTTGGGAATTGAAGATTATTTGAATTTTTGCTTTTAGATGTTTCCTGGCTTTTTATTTGTCGAAAATCATTTCGCATTAAGGTGTGAAATATAAAGAAAATTATTGAGTTTTGTTTTGGATCTGCTTTTGTGTGTGCCTTAAGGAAAGTTTGTAAATTCGACTCTTTTTAATTTTTAACAAAAATCAACCAATGAATGGTTAGCATTTGAAGTTTAAATCTGGAACTTGTTTTGTTCGGTACATACAAATATCTATGCGTGCATACATTTTTTAGTACAATGTTGTGTGCAATGTTCGTCGGAATAATTTTTTTTTGTTTTATTCAATTGATTTGGCAGAATTGTTAGACACCACTCTCTCTAATCAAAAAAACTTAGTGGCTTCGTAGGCTCCTTTGTGTTCAGTGCGACATGTGATTTTTTAAGGACTGACAGAAGAGTTCCCCAAAGGCAAAAAAAGAAAATAATATTAATGCAGTATTCACTCCTAAAAGCAACCTTTCTAACAACCGAAAACATTCTTCTGCTTTAAATAAACCCCTCAAAACATTCATAAGCCGAAGGAAAACAAACGAATTTTTTTCCTTCGACTTAATACTCTGGTTATTTTTCGGCAGGCATATTCGCTATGTTTGTTGTGTCCTGCTCGTGTCACGCTTACACTAATGGCGTGTGTCATTTGACAGAAAATAATATGATGTTTAGTACGACTTTACTATTTGGTCATTAGACAATACTTCATTCCAGAATCTATCTTACACACACAATTCGTACATGCATTAAATATTGCGGCCATATCTGGTGTGGTGTTTCTGCTATTTATTTAGAGATTCTTGCTAAAATACAGAAAAGAATCTGCAATGTTATCATTCATGACCAGGCATCTCGGTTCTAGTCACTTATCCACTGGTGTAACATAAATTCCGTGCCTTTTATATAAATACCTTCTTGTTAAATGTTTTGGTGAACTTTCGTTTTTACTACCTATAATTTACAAAGTTAACCGTTAGTACTACATTAGCAGCAAAGTTTAGAGGTAACCTTCAGTTACCATGCTAAAAGTTCGTTCTATTGCACTTCACGCTGGTGAAATATCTTCCGGCTTTTTGCTTCCCAGTAAATCTAGATACTCAAAAATATAAATGCAGTGTCGATCAGTTCTTCATTATTCCCTTTTATTTATCTCTCCTTAATAATCTTTTCTATTTTTATATTCTTTCTCCCACGGTGACCCCCTTGCATCATAGAAGCTTTTTTTGCTTATGGAGAGAGTATCAATAGTGAGGCAGTGTCGGCGTAGTTCCTTCTCTTTACTACCAGCTATTAAAGCACGTGCCACGTCTTTGCTCTTTAAAAGTGCCTTATTATGTCGGCGAGTAGTGAAGAATATATAGAGAGTATTGTAAAAACAGCCAAACCTTACAACGGTTGCAAAATATGTAGACTGTGCCAAGAAGAAAAATTAGAAATTATGATATTCCCAAACAAAAACGAACTGTTAAATGAAAGAACGGAAATTATGACTAAATGCATCCACACTAAGAAATACCTATTAGGTTCATATAACCATGGATAAAAACGCCATAATTCGTTTTAATTTAAAAATTGTACGTTCAAAAATTCCTTGCCACGTGAGCGTTCAAATAAATTTTTTTCTGTCTCTTAATACTCTGTTTTGCTTTTGGAATGCGTCTTTTGTCATCCCAAAACGCCTTAGGATCTCAATGTAACACTATCTGTCATCTGCTAGATTACTTCCCAGGTATTTAAATTTCTTTGCCTAGTATCACTCACCTGAAATTAACATTTTGGTCTTCTCTCTTTGCTGATGACTATGTATTCAGTTTTCTTGTAGTTAATGTTTAATCTTTACTTTTCGCTTTCCGTTTTTATAATTTGAATTTTGAACCCACGTTGCTATTGTTATAATCCTCTTATAGGTTAGTAGTTTTAGTTATAATATTCCGAGAAAAACACTACAACAAAACATTAGTGATGAAACTGTTAAATTACATGGATTAATAATTATTTAATACTGTCGTTAGTGTGACAATGCGTGCGATTCCTTAACACTCCAGGTCCTGTGAGCAGATGTTCCTCTCAAAGTAAATGAAAGTGTCTATGTTCAACAATTTAGTGTAGTGAACGTCGGCCATCTTTCTACACAAAAGATATAATAAGAAAATGAATTGTAGTGCAGTGTGAAGATTTATGGCTTTTTACAAAACAGTCATTGCTCAACAAAGTTTCACCAAACACCGCAAGGTGCTACAAAACCAAAATATTAATCTAAAATCTAGTCATGTTCTTAAACATCCTAGTCAGATCGAGACTTTTATATGGCTTCTATATAGGGAGCCAAACTAGTTCAGAAATATCAAGATTATATACAATGCTTTCTGAGTTCGATGGCAAAAGGTGGTTTTGAGCAAATGAAGTAGGTCTTTTTGAGGGCCATCCTTCTTTGAAACTTTGTAGAAAAAAATAGATCCTGAAAGTTTTTAAAGATTAACCAAATTATGTATAGCCCCAAGGTCACATCTTTGTTTTCATATAAAGCCAAGTTCCTCACCTCATCTTGACTTCCAACTCAACTTTAGAAAGCATTCGACATCCCCTTCTGGACTTACCCTGTCCCAACAAACACAGTATTAGTAACGATAGCCGTTGATCCCAATCGATATCTAAGTACTGACTGGATTTGATCATTCTGGTAGAAAAAGAGGTTTTACTACTGTCATAATGCACATATAAATTCTTTTTAGCTCATAGTCAAGAAAACACTGGAACAAAAGATTAGTAAAGAAACTGTTTAATTACATGGATTAATAATAAAACAACCAACCTTAGTTACACTAATAATGTCATCTTTTATACTATTTTAGAGAAGTTTTACAAATGTTTCTAATATTTACGTGGCTTTTTTAGTTTATTTTTAATTATTTATAAAATTTGTTAATAATTCCTAATATTTTGGAAAAATGAAAAACTAAGAAAATGGATGCCGTTTACGGAAATATAGACACTTATTTTACTCGACTTGGAAAAAAGCATTGGTTTTGTGTAGAAATTTTGCCGTTGTACAAAATATCTAAAGAAAATGAAATTATTACGAGAATGAAAAACAAAAAGCAATTTGTATATATATATTTGAGATTGAGGTAGTATTTACAGTATTTACATTATTCAGACTATTGTTGCCATTTGTACGATGTTTCGGCCGATGTAGGCCCCGGCCTTCTTCTGGAGCTAGGAATTTCGAACCAAACTATTTATTACAATCACTGGGGTATATCATTCTCATTCCTTGCGTAAAGCTTTAACTGAAAGTCATCAGTTATTTCCCTCTAACCTTGGCAGTTACTTGTTCACCACTGCTGTAGCCTGATATTGAACTCACAACTCTAAGAGTCAAGTCAGAAACTAACCAACGTCTATATCCACTGGGTCTTAAAGACAAGAACAACTGAATTTTGGGGACTTATAAACGTAATGCCCGGTAACCCTTTTTTTTACCAGAGTTCATATTGCAATTTTTTTATGTTAATGGTTTTCTCTAGTATTTTTTACGTACAACGGCTGAAACGTTGTACAAATGGCAATAAAGATGAAGACAATAGTTCGAATAATGTAAATACTGTAAAAACAATTTGGTACACTATTCATAAGAAGTCAAAATATCTCCGCCTAAACAGAATCTATTGATAGGGAGTGATGTTATTCGTTAATGACTACTCAGATATTCAGTTAAATGCCATTCATTTGGGTAAACACGTCTCTTTTGATCCTTGACTGACTGGAAGACACAAATTTTTCTCTTTCTGCGCTAGACTGGTTGCCAACCAAGGCTATAGAACCCAGTGTGTCCTGTTATTTAATCCATAGCTGTAAGGAGAAGAGATGCATTAATACTTTTTCCAAAGGTATTTGTCCGTAAGTTAATGCAACGACTTTAACGGGAATTCGAACTCGGCTCTCTAATTTCTCATTCTTAACCGATATGCATCACACCCCAATGCATATAGTATTAATGAATATTAATGAGAGTAAATTTCCATCCCTCAATAAATCTTGTTCCCAAAATCTAATGTGAGCATTCTTGAAAGAATTCATCAACTCAATTGGGGAATCGTTCTTTTGTGAAGGAATACAACAGTTAGTTGAAATTCAGTAGTAAGAGAAAATAAAAGTCTTAACAACACAGTAAGGATACTTTGAAAAATAATATCCAGAAATTAACAAAAACGATCATTCATCAGACCCTATATAGTATTATCTAATATTTTCCCTTCGCAGCAAACATGTAGAATAGTTTAACCCCTGCCGTGTACTTAAATATTTGAAAATATGAAATTCTGGTTTAACAATCTAAGTACAGTTTTCACTGAAGAAGGATTTATGAAGAATCTTTTTTAGAATTGCAGATAATCACTCATTTAAATCCCTTTAACTAACTATGGGTATATAGTACCCAGCGCAAATGAAGCCATTTTATTACAATTTAATTAAACTTTAAGTACCTGATTGTCTTATCTAAATAATGTTTTTCAGTTCTTATTAATGTTAACTCAAAGTACAATGTTAACTCAAAGTACAATGTTTGAAGTACCTGCCTGTGTAATATTTAAAAAAAAGATTTATATTTAATATTTTTTGATATTTTCAAAATCGGGTATGATATACCTATGATTAGTAGTCGTGTAACTTTAATTGATGGTTAGTGTTACAGGGTTAGGCACGCAGAATGAAATGGATAATCCATTCCTTCTTAAAACTAAAAAAATTAGCATACAGTTCAAAATATGAAATATTAAAATCTTGGCTTAGACATATAATCTATGTGTTTGGTTTCTCTATCTTTTAAAAATAAGGATTTTTTAAATATAAAATTAATTCATAAACTAATTTTCTTTTAACTTGAGATGCACTTGGCTACCTTTCAGGACTCATTAGTGCGCCCGGTCGCACCAAATGGGAAAGGTCGCCCTATACATTGGCGTTACAATACCACGTACAAAGAACTAATATCACTTCAAATCACATCACTTCAAACCACATCATGTAAAAGAAACAACATCACTTGAAATCACATCACTTCAAACCACATAACTTCAAACCACATCATATAAAAGAAAACACATCACTTCAAACCACATCTTAACCAGAACATCATATGATAGAAACTGCATCATTTGAAACCAGATCAAATAACAGAACATCATATAATAGAAATAGCGTCACTTGAAACATTACAAAAAGCACATCACCTGAGTAGCAACGACAAAACTGTTCAGCAATTAAACTAGATGAGAAAACAATGATATCATCGAAATGCTGTCTACAAAAACAGAAACAAGGACAAAAATCTAGTAGTAGAAAGATTTACAACAGTTAGTGAATCTGAAAAGTCTATTTTCCTTAACCCGATAGTACCCAGCGCAAATGACGCCATTTTAATTACAATTTAATTAAATGTTTAGTAACTGATTTTCTTACCTAAATAATGTTTTTCAGTTCCTATTCATGTTAATTCAAAGTACAAATTTTGAAGTATCTGTATGTAAAATATTTCAAATAAAGATTTATATTTAATATTTTTTTGATATTTTCAAAATCGGGTATGATATACCCATGGTTAGTAATGGTGTAACTTTAATTGATGGTTGGTGTTCCAGGTTTAAAACAGTAATTATAAATTTCAACCGACTCTACCACTCTGGTCAATGAATGCCAAATGTTTACTGTATGGAAACGCCTATTTCCTTCATTAATATCCCCCTTATTAAATAATTACAATTTCCCTGAAAGCTAGCTCTGGGGAAATAATTTGATGTCAGTATTATGAGGCGATAAATTAAAAAAGAAACCTTAAATCCTAAGCCCATTTGATAACAAATGTCACACAATACCCCGACTAAGCGCTATATATTTGACTGATTCGAAAACAGTATACGAGCAACGATAAGACATTTTCAATTATTAATTTCAGTTTTTCGTTCTCTCAGGAATCGTCATTTATGATTTCAAAGAAATTGAAATTGATCCTTTGTTTATATTTAAAACATATTATTATTAAATATTTATTGATTTTTTATGGATTTTTGTAGTCTTTGCTTAAAAAAAGTATTGAATACGAAAGTTTAGCTAATTTAATGGAAATAGTACACTAGAGTAGAGGATTTTTGAGTCAGGTGCCACCCATACATAATTATATAATCAGTATATATATTCTCAAATGGTCGGAGGATATTCTTAGGCAGATAACTTATGTATATTAAAAAGTAAGTTAGACCGAGAAACAAGCATTGAAGGACGCCTACATTGATTACTTGGGCCTCGTTGGACTGGCCGTTAACAACAAACTTTCATTGACCAACACGTTGATAACTGAGAAATCTCTTCTACATATTCCATATCGAGAGAGCTTGTGCAGTAATTATTTATGCTACACCTTATCGGGGCCTTTGTAATATCTGATGTAATCATCATTGAGAACTATCTGATGACTAGTGCGTCGCTAAGGTTGAATACCTGGGTTCCAGACTATATAACAAACATAATCTACCCGTTAGGAAGGATTTGGTAAATAAGATTTCATATAGCGAGAGAGCTTGTGCAGTAATCCTTTATGCTACACCTTATCGGGGGCCTTTGTAATATCTGATGTAATCATCATTGAGAACTATCTGATGTCTAGTGCCTCGCTAGGGAGGATAACTGGGTTCCAGACTATATAACAAAAATAATCTACCCGTTAGAAAGGATTTGTAAATAAGATTTGATATAGCGAGAGAGCTTGTGCAGTAATCCTTTATGCTACACCTTGTCGGGGGCCTTTGTAATATCTGATGTAATCATCATTGAAAACTCTCTGATGTCTAATGCCTCGCTAGGGTGGATATCTGGGTTCCAGACTATATAACAAAAATAATCTACCCGTTATGAAGGATTTGGTAAATAAGATTTGATATAGCGAGAGAGCTTGTGAAGTAATCCTTTATGCTACACCTTGTCGGGGGCCTGTGTAATATATGATGTAATCATCATTGAGAACTATCTGATGTGTAGTGCCTCGCTAGGGTGGATACCGGCGTTCCAGACTTTATAACAAAAATAATCTACCCGTTAGGAAGGATTTGGTAAATAAGCTTTGATATAGCGAGAGAGCTTGTGCAGTAATCCTTTATGCTACACCTTGTCGGGGGCCTTTGTATTATCTGATGTAATCATCATTGAGAATTTTCTGATGTCTAGTGCCTCACTAGGGTGGATATCTGGGTTCCAGAATATAAAACAAACATAATATACCCGTTAGAAAGGATTTGTAAATAAGATTTGATATAGCGAGAGAGCTTGTGCAGTAATCCTTTATGCTACACCTTGTCGGGTGCCTTTGGAATATATGATGTAATCATCATTGAGAATTATCTGATGTCTAGTGCCTCGCTAGGGTGGATATCTGGGTTCCAGACTATATAACAAACATAATCTACTCGTTAGGAAGGATTTGATAAATAAGATTTGATATAGCGAGAGAGCTTGTGCAGTAATCCTTTATGCTACACCTTGTCGGGGGCCTTTGTAATATCTGATGTAATCATCATTGAGAACTATCTGATGTCTAGTGCTTCGCTAGGGTGGATATCTGGGTTCCAGACTATATAACAAACATAATCTACCCGTTAGGAAGGATTTGGTAAATAAGATTTGATATAGCGAGAGAGCTTGTGCAGTAATCCTTTATGCTACACCTTGTCGGGTGCCATTGTAATATCTGATGTAATCATCATTGAGAACTATCTGATGTCTAGTGCCTCGCTAGGGAGGATACCTGGGTTCCAGACTATATAACAAAAATAATCTACCCGTTAGAAAGGATTTGTAAATAAGATTTGATATAGCGAGAGAGCTTGTGCAGTAATCCTTTATGCTACACCTTGTCGGGGGCCTTTGTAATATCTGATGTAATCATCATTGAGAACTATGTGATGTCTAGTGCCTCGCTAGGGTGGATACCTGGGTTCCAGACTATATAACAAAAATAATCTACCCCTTAAGAAGGATTTGGTAAATAAGCTTTGATATAGCGAGAGAGCTTGTGCAGTAATCCTTTATGCTACGCCTTGTCGGGGGCCTTTGTAATATCTGATGTAATCATCATTGAGAACTCTCTTATGTCTAGTGCTTCGATAGGGTGGATACCTGTGTTTCAGATTATATAACAAACATAATCTACCCGTTAGGAAGGATTTGGTAAATAAGATTTGATATAGCGAGAGAGCTTGTGCAGTAATCCTTTATGCTACACCTTGTCGGGTGCCATTGTAATATCTGATGTAATCATCATTGAGAACTATCTGATGTCTAGTGCCTCGCTAGGGAGGATACCTGGGTTCCAGACTATATAACAAAAATAATCTACCCGTTAGAAAGGATTTGTAAATAAGATTTGATATAGCGAGAGAGCTTGTGCAGTAATCCTTTATGCTACACCTTGTCGGGGGCCTTTGTAATATCTGATGTAATCATCATTGAGAACTATGTGATGTCTAGTGCCTCGCTAGGGTGGATACCTGGGTTCCAGACTATATAACAAAAATAATCTACCCCTTAAGAAGGATTTGGTAAATAAGCTTTGATATAGCGAGAGAGCTTGTGCAGTAATCCTTTATGCTACACCTTGTCGGGGGCCTTTGTAATATCTGATGTAATCATCATTGAGAACTCTCTTATGTCTAGTGCTTCGATAGGGTGGATACCTGTGTTTCAGATTATATAACAAACATAATCTACCCGTTAGGAAGGATTTGGTAAATAAGATTTGATATAGCGAGAGAGCTTGTGCAGTAATCCTTTATGCTACACCTTGTCGGGGGCCTTTGTAATATATGATGTAATCATCATTGAGAACTATCTGATGTCTCGTGCCTCGCTAGTGTGGGTACCTGGGTTCCAGACTATATAACAAAAATAATCTACCCGTTAGGAAGGATTTGGTAAATAAGCTTTGATATAGCGAGAGAGCTTGTGCAGTAATCCTTTATGCTACACCTTGTCGGGGGCCTTTGTAATATCTGATGTAATCATCATTGAGAACTATCTGATGTCTAGTGCTTCGCTAGGGTGGATATCTGGGTTCCAGACTATATAACAAACATAATCTACCCGTTAGGAAGGATTTGGTAAATAAGATTTGATATAGCGAGAGAGCTTGTGCAGTAATCCTTTATGCTACACCTTGTCGGGTGCCATTGTAATATCTGATGTAATCATCATTGAGAACTATCTTATGTCTAGTGCTTCGCTAGGGTGGATACCTGCGTTCCAGACTTTATAACAAAAATAATCTACCCGTTAAGAAGGATTTGATAAATAAGATTTGATATAGCGAGAGAGCTTGTGCAGTAATCCTTTATGCTTCACCTTGTCGAAAACCTTTGCAATATCTAATACGATCATGTCTGAGATGCTGCTGTTGTTTAGTGTATTGAGGTTCCAGACTATAATCATTTCACCCCAAGCAAGGCAAAACTACCACTGATGCCTAAGAGGTTACAGTAAGAAAAAAATGGTTACAGGGAATGTCGAAGTTAGATAAGAGTTTGATGGAATTCAAGTAGATAGAAGATGGCAACTGACGTTGCATTTAATCTTTTGGAGAATGTAGCTATCAGGTAAGCAAGCAAAAGTAAGTGAGATCGACAAATAAATGTTATTAGAATGAAAATACTGAATAACTTGTATTGTTATTCAATTTTAGTGTTCTTTAAAAGTAAAAATGCCAATGGATAAAACGATGACGCACAGATATGCTAATCAAATTATGTATGCGTGAAAATAGTTCATACGTAAAATCGAAACAAGGAAGATTTTTTCTCTAATTCAGCGACTGTGATTTATTCTTAACTTTTCGTGTCAGGACACATTATCTAAAGCAATTTTATTATTATATTTGTTGGTTGGTTATTTTGTTTTCATGGCATATCAACCTCGGTGGGTCATTTAATGCCCATTAATTTTGTTTTGTGTCTAGTAATACTTTTTTCTTTTCGAGTATCAAGATTCATTGGGATTTGTTTTTAAGGGGAGGGTCCCCAAGTCCTACCCTTTTATTTAACCCATAACTGGAGAGAAGGAACGGATTAATACCTTTCACAAGGGTACCAGTGCTGAATGCAGGTTATTCAACTGGAATTCGAACTCGGTTCACCGATTTCTCTTTCCGAGCCGATATCCACTGCACTCCAACGCACATCCGTCACTAAACGCTTACAGCATCTGGTATTCCCAAGCGGTCACTCATCTAAGTACTGACCAGGCTCAACTGCGGTGATCGAGCGAGAACCGGTATATTCAACGTCATATGGCCGTAAGCCTTATATTTTATATAATATCTTTTGTAATTCTCATTTTCGTTTAATTTCTCCACCGCATTGATTTTGAACTGGGATCGAGATTAATTAAAATTAATTTTGATAAAAAAGAATTTTGTTGGTGAAATAACGGTTTATAACGAAATATAAAAAAATGTTTAATGTTTTATATTTCTTTTCCGCTCAACAACAAAATAATCACCCGTTTATCATTAAATATGGGCTTCATGAAGGCAGATGCCAAGTATAAAGAAAAGAAAAATATTGAAGCCCCCCCCAAAAAAAAATAATCTCGTAAAACAACGTTTTTTTTTTTCCTGTTATCGTTGTCTGAGTGGGTTGGGAATGCGCAACACGTCGCGTTCTGTCTGGAAAGTATCCATCCAAAAACGGAAACGTTACCATGCATATCTTGTGGGAGGAGTGGCGGAGGTAGAATGAGGGCCACACACTCAAGAAGTCAACATCCACTGCCAGCTGCCAGGCTCTGACCTTGCAACCTGCAGGGGCAAAAGAAGCGAAGACAGCCAAAAAACAACCCAAACAAGAAACACACGAACATGGATAATGAATAATACTGAAGAAAGGAAGAAATCCGCAAATGGAATTCAAAGAAGGATTTTTTTCTATGGTCCAATGCTCGTCAAAAGGACCTACTAATAGTAATAATAATAATAAAAATAATAATAATAATAATAATAATAATAATAATAATAATAATAATAATAACAACCCTTTACCTCAATCATATAAATGGAACCTATAAATCTGATGAAATAAACATCAAAAGAGGTATATTTCAAGGTGATTCTTTATCTCCCTTACTATTCTGCATATCATTAATAGCACTAACCAGTCAACTTAACAAGACAGAATGTGGTTATAAAATAGGACAAAAGAAAATAAGCCATCTATTTTACATGGATGACTTGAAGTTATATGCTAAGAATGATAATGAACTGGAAGGTCTTCTGCAAACTGTAAAATGCTTCAGCGAAGACATTGGAATGAAATTTAATTTGAATAAATGTGCTAAAGCTACAGTTTTACGTGGATCAATACAAGAAACATCCTCAATTAGCCTAGACCCTGCTGTAACAATAAAAGAATTGAAACCAGAAGAAGCTTATAAATACCTAGGTGTAAATGAGAGCGAAAACATTCACCATAAAAAAATGAAAGAAATAGTGCGTAAAGAGTACTATAGAAGGCTACGAAAGATATTAAAAACTGAATTAAATTCACAGAACAGAGTTATGGCCATTAATAGCCTTGCAATCCCAGTTGTCCAATATAGCTTTAACATCTTAAACTGGACTCTAAACGACATCAGGCATGGATGCTAAAACAAGAAAGCTTCTTTCTAAGCATAAGATGCATCATCCAAAGGCTGATGTAGATCGTCTATACATACCCCGTAAAGAAGGTGGAAGAGGTCTTATTCAGCTGGAATTGTCATACAAGACAACAACTATTGGCTTACTAACATACATAGAAACAACAAAGGATTGGATGTTACAATTAGTAAGGCAACATGAAGAAAGAAAGAAAAAATATTCAATAATAAAAGAAGGCAGTAAATTCAAACAAGATTTACAGTTAGTAGATTCTGTAGAAAAGCAAAACAGTAGCCAAGAACCAACTATTGCGGCAAAAAATATGAAAATGAAAGCCAAAGATAAAGCTCTTGAAAAGATGAAACAGCGCTGGCAAGACAAACCTCTGCATGGCCAATATCCAGTACGTGCCAATAAATCCAATGTTGATAAAGTTAATACTCATCGATGGTTACGTGCATCTGGATTAAAGTCTGAAACTGAAGGATTTATACTTGCAGCACAAGACCAAAGTCTTTTCACGAGAAACTTTCAGGTAAATATTATGCATAATAATATGGATCCAAAATGCAGGTTTTGTGATAAACACCAAGAAACAATAGACCACCTAATCTCAGGCTGTTCTGTGCTTGCCCCAAACGAATATAAAAATCGCCACGATAGAGTTGGGCAATATTTACATTGGGCAATGTGCAAACATTATGGAAAAGCTGTAAACAAACACTGGTATGAACATCATCCAGCACCGGTTACAGAAATAGAAGATGTAACCATTCTATGGGATCACACCATCTACACAGACAGAAAAATTGAAGCAAACAGGCCAGACATTATTGTTAAAAACCAGAAGGAGAAAACTTGTCTATTAATTGATATGGCTTGTCCAGCGGATTGTAACATAGCAATCAAGGAATTTGAAAAACTGTCAAAATATAAAGACCTGGAAATTGAAATAGAAAAAATGTGGAAATTGAAAACAAGAGTTGTGCCAGTGATAGTAGGTGCACTTGGAATGATAAAAAATGGAACAAAACAACACATTGAAAGAATCCCTGGAAACCCCAGCTTAAGAGATATACAAAAAATTGTCTTATTAAGTACAGCCCACACACTAAGGAAAACTTTATCTATGTAATGCTGGGGATGATAGGGAAGATAGAAAAACATGAAATGAAGCCATAACAACACGCCACTAACTGCCTTATGTCTCCCCGCAGACTTGGTTGGTAGTGAGACCAAAGCAGAAATCGAAATATGATGAAAAATGACATAATAATAATAATAATAATAATAATAATAATAATAATAATAATAATAATAAGAAGAAGAAGAAGAAGAAAACGAAGATGAAAAAGAAAAAGAAAATACACGAACTAGATAGAAAAAGAAGAAAATATTTACACTAATTACATTCGGGCTGTTGTCTCAGGAGTCTACAACAGCCAAAAAATTCTGTCAGATAAGAGAAGAAATGTCCTGGTATTACAGAAGCCCTAGCTCTCATACATTCTGATGTAAAACGTGCTTGCATCTTTACGTTGGAATACCCCTTGGGATTATATATATATATATATATATATATATATATATATATATTTAGTGTATCGAGGCAGCAAATAATTTTCTAAACATATACTGTTAAATATAACAGCCAATGAATGTCTATTATGTTTAATCATGAACCGTTCTAAGCATCGTATTTTGGCTTTAATTTCAGTTGAAAATAAAGATATAAATTCTCCAACATTTGGATAAATTTTTATTAATTTGGTTCTAAGCTTTCGGTTCACACGAGACATCTTCAGAGAGCTTACCAATGTACATTAAATCCAAACAACCCACACTTAATAAAATCAGCTTTAAATCAGATCATAACACGTTACATTGCATTTGAATACATGGTTCTGTTGTCATTTCCCGCTATCACGCGGTGTGACGTCATAGAACTGCATTGCAAATTTGCGAACTGAAATTAAAGCCAAAATTCGACGTTTTGGTTCTTGGTTTGGTTCCTGGTTTGGTTCCTGGTTCTGTCTAAAGTTTACTTCAATTCTATACTTCTAACGTCCTCTCCCCGATCTTTTGAAACAATTTGGAGGTTTATCCCTTGTTTGCCGCTTAGCGTTTGCTTCCCGGTTTCTTTCTAAAATCCAATTCAATTCAATACTTCTAACGTCCTCTCCCCGATCTTTCATACAGGAGTTGATGTTTACCCCTTGTTCCCTGTTTATGGTTTGGGTCCCTATTTTTTCTAAAGTCTACATCAATTCTATATTTCTAACGTTTCCTCCCCGATCTTTTAAACGGGAGTGGAGATTTACCCCTTCTTTCCTGCCTTGTGTTTACTCTAATTAAATCTTGACCACTTCAATTATTGCGTTATATGTTATCTTTTCTGTAATGCCACAAAAATTCCACCTCCTGCTGTTTCTTACGCTTATACTACACCAAAAAATTACCCACTACTTTGAGTGGTTATTGAGGCTTGTATTGGATAAATATTAATAATAAATGTTACATCATCCATATCTACAGTCACTTTCCTATTTTACGTCTATTTAACAAGTCAAGCTTATTCAGTAACCCGCCTTGAGTGGCTCTTTCCCTCCCACTCAGGTCAGATTTAGATATTAGAGTAGACTAGCCTTAGATATCATTCGAGAATGATGATTACTCTTACTTCAAAACCGTAAAGAACGCAATGAAAAACACTCTACTACCTTTCCAATGATCGCGAGGCAGTTCTTACAAAAGGAATCTGTGGAGCGTCACTATCACCCACGTCTTGAAGGAAACAAACATCATTTAGAAATTCACTTTTTTCAGTCCATATGCGGTGTAATGGATATCGACTCGGTATACGAAATTGGATAGCCGAGTTCGAATTCCGGTGAAATTCGTGGAATTCACTTGATCTCAAATACCTTTTGAAAAGGTATGAATTCATATCTTCTCAATCCAGATATGATTTAAATAGTAGGACAGACTGAGTTATAAAACTTTGGTTTGGCAACCAGTCTACTGCAAAAAGAAATGGCCATCTAGTGCGAAAAAATCTTCCCAAGACTCGAAAGATACATGATCGACCAAGCGTGTATCACGTATGGCAATTAACTGACTGATCTGGATAAAAAAAAAAGATTGAATGACAAGACAAATTGTGTCCTATAGCCTTGGTTTCTAATCAGTTAAGGACAGAAAGAAATGGCAACCTACTGCGTGAAAATCCTCTGCATCGTCAACCATCCCCGAAAAAGACATGATCGCTCAAGCGTGTATCACCTATGGCATTTTAACTGACTGATCTGTATAAAACAATTGAATAGCAGAACAAATTTGGTCCTATAGCCTTGGTTTGCAATCAGTTTACGTCAGAAAGAAGTGGCAAACTACTGCAGGAAAATCTTCTGCCTAGTCATTCATGACATGAAAAGACATGATTGCCTAATGGGGTATCACGTATGGCAATTAACTGACTAACTTTTATTGAATGTCATTTAAATCAGAAGAAACTAAGCTTAGTAAATTTCTGATTGCTTTACAACTCCTACGTCATTTGATGAAACAGCAGTATCATTCTGTCAGTGATGAGTAAACCACAAATATATACCAGAATATTTTACAGTGATATAAGGTCCAACAGACTAATCTCTCATACCATTCTTAGTTTAATAATTTTTATTTTTACTGTGGGCGCTAATGTTTATGACTGTCAATACTCTAATCGAAGACAATAATGTATTTGGTTACTTCACCACAATAAAGATGCTTGCACTCTTGCCTTGCAAGCCGTTCTTTTTATAGTCGATGATTGAATTTCAAATCTAAATTATTTATTCATTTAAAATATTACTTGTACTCATTTTTAATGCAGGCGTCAGAAAAATTAACCCAAAGAGCAACATATGTCGGCATATACGTTTCCTTGTTTCTCAAGGATTTTGCAAGACAGTTATGGGAATTTAGTTCTCGGGAAACATATTTACATTTTGTTTTCATTCATATTGTTAGTGTGAATAAGTGCGCATTTGCGCATGTGCAAGCATATTTTAATTAAATGAAAAACTTAAGAATGATTCCAAAATAAGAAAAAACTTTTAAAAATAATTATATTACTGAAAAATTAAACAAATTCTTAATTTAATAAAAATAGATGGGTTTTGTAGCTTATTAGATATTCGTAATATGATTTCTGAACCCGTCGGAAGAGAATTAAATTTCAAGTCGAAACATATTTTTAATAATTTTACCTCAAGCAATGCAATAAAACCCACCAGGACGCAAAGGATTGTTGAATGTTTCAAAATATTAGAAAGACTACTAACAAGGAGAGAGGACAATAAAAGAACAAGTATAAGGAGACAGAAGATAACGATTAACATTACATTTAATTTTTTTTTTAAGATCACAGTTTGACGAGAAAGCAAGAAGTCGGAAGTGAGTTCCACAAGTGGGAAGTTCGATAGAAGAAACTGTTAGCCTTTCAACTGTAAATGGATGAAATCTTCCCGTCCATTTAGTACTGCTTTTAAATTCCTAAAGTTTAAATACTATAGAGTAAAGCTCATCAGAACAGTTGCCTTGAATGAAGTTAAGATACCAGGTTAGGAACACAAATATTGCAGATTCTTTATAGGGTTTTATAAGGAATTTCTAAATATATATAGCAGGAGCACAAGACCAGAAGTCTATAAAAAGTATTTCAAATAATCAAGCATTTGCGTTTATACAATTTTTTTTTCTTTTTTCCCAGTCCTTGTTGCTAGACAAATATAAATACTTCTATAAATACTTTCACGGCTTCTGCTCCGATGAACTTAGATCACTGGTGCCCCCTAAATACGAATTTGCACGAGATACTAGATTAGCAACTAGATGCCACCATTTTACAGTGAAACCGATAAAATGCAACTGCAACTTCTACTACAACAGTTTCTTTCCTCGCACTTCCCGACTGTGGAATTGCCTTCCACACGATTGCTTCCCCGACGGCTACAATCTCCAGGAGTTTAAATCTAAGGTCAATAGATACCTCCTAACACACTAACCTGCTCTCATTCTATCAAACACTCTTCCCATCTGCCCAACCCTCATCCTCGGTATCCTTACTCATCTGTCACCTTCCTCCTGACATTCCCTATGTCTAACCACTCCTTTTCTTTACCTTCCCCTATGTAGCCTCATGCGCAATAGTGGCGGTGGAATGCCTTGCTTGGGGTGAGATGATTAAAAAAAAAAGGAGAAATTAGTTCTGTAAGTAATACTCGCTTAACATAGATAAGCACATAAACCTTTGATATACGTGAATGCAAAGTCCCACGCATACAAGGCTTGACCGACAGAGAATCTACTCTTATAATATATATATATATATATATATATATATATGTTTCACTAATTTCAAAGCTTCACTAACCAAATATCGAGAATTCTCTTTTCGCAATCATAATCGATAATTGGAGTTCAAGATATTTGGTTGCTGAAACTTTGATTTTGACTTTAGATACAAATCGTTTGTGAGGCTTTTAATTTGT
Source organism: Ascarosepion bandense (assembly GCA_037127315.1). Classification (NCBI taxonomy): domain Eukaryota; kingdom Metazoa; phylum Mollusca; class Cephalopoda; order Sepiida; family Sepiidae; genus Ascarosepion; species Ascarosepion bandense. Next base: position 11,717,874 of record JBBBDQ010001127.1, on the reverse strand, counting down.
TCGTTTTTGCCAATTGGTGACACCTATTTCCCTATTTTAAAAAAAACATTCCATCAGAACGTAGGAGATCATGATCATTCTGAGGTTGGTTTGTATTATTTTCGAAATGTTTTGGACCCAGAATAGGCCCGGAAGAAAACTCGGGAATGAGTAAAACATACATATTAAACGGAAAACAAATACTAGAGTGTTACACGTCAGTCTGACTGCCAAGTATTAGACCGGGATGATTCAACCCAACTTAACTCCACCCCGAGAGGCATATTCTCCCAGTATTCATTAATAATAAGAAGAGTCCATTATTGTCCAAAAAGGGTAGGTTCTATAACATGAAATAACAATGATTTCTCGGGAGGAATAATGAAGATACTTCCTGCTGATTTCTCCGTAGATTCCTTTATTTATTCTCTGTGAATTGTCATGGTTTTCTGGGAAATATTAAGGTTTATCTTTGGCTAATATGCATATTTTCTTTTTCTTTATTATTTTTAAATTCTGAATGGTTTTCTTTGATTTATTGCCTTTAATTGGCATGATTTTCTGGGAATTATAATGAAGTGGGTTCTCGTTACCTTCCACACAGATTCATGTTCTTTCATTGGTCTTTGAATTGGCAAGCTTTCTTAGTGTAATCTATTTCCTTGAACCGTGGAAGTAACTGATAGGTACATCCAGCCGTATGTAAGGTCAGCAGAAAGTGACAGCCAAATTGAAAGGCAATGATGTGGTCGGCAGATAAATCTGGTTGTATTTAAAAGTCAACCAAAGACAAAAGTGGTAGACAAATAGACTCGGCCGTAGATGCCATCAACAAAGAGTCAGCCTGAAAAAGCAAATCTGCGTGAGAGTTTGAAGATTATATACAAAGTGTAGAATTTTTGGCTGAAGAAACAAGAGACCGGCTAACAACTCCCGATCTATCTTTGGCTGCCCTTCTGCTCCATATAAGCGTCACCAGGGAATAGAATTATGAGATTATATATACATATATATATTGGCTGCAAGCCATTTGAAATAGGCACAAAATCACTACTCAGCGTCCTAACAGATATTGGGATAGTGAGTACAAAAAGACGAAAGGTTATCCAAACTATTACAGAGACTGCAGAAAAAAACAGCTAAAAAACGAGCAGTGCATGGATAGAAAAAGAAAGTACAAGTTCGAAACAGACGTAAACAACATGTTTTTTTTTTTTAACTTTGTAAATTATTCTACGCGGTGTAGTTTTATAAATCTTTAATTGTATTGCATTATTTTTTTTAAGATATGTCACTTCTTTTTAAAAATTATAAATGCCGAACTTGGTTTGTAAATATGTACAGTCTGAATATAGTTGTCGTTTTTTTATTACAACTCCCAATTTTAACTCATTTATTTAACTAATCTATGTTATATTTATTCATTAGCATTATTTTACATTTATTTATTTATTCATTTATTTATTTATTTGGCTTAAATGTTGGTAATTTGGCTTGTTGCTTAAATGTTGGTAGGAGCACATTGAATATTAATTGTAATTTCGATTTTTTTCTCGTATAAAAGCACAACAGCATAAAGTTCAAAGGTGGCAACGATTTTTTTCTCGATCGTGTTTCCCGCCATTTTCGTTCTTTATTACTTAATAGAAGTATTTTGACTTCATCTTTTTATTCATTGTTCATTCTGATCCCCTTTTTTAACGATCAAAATCGCAATTTAATTTATTTGTTAATTTTAAACGTTACTTGTACAACGGTAATAGATAGATTTAATCGAATTTTTTTTAAGTTTAATCGTTTGACATGTTTTAAACGATATATTTATTTTCGTTTTAACACGCTGCATATGTCGCAATTTTGTTTTAATCATAAAAATGTAAAATTCGTATTATTTTAAGTTGTTTTTTTTTTATTAACAGTAATTTTTATTAACAGTAATTATCAGTTGGGAGGTAAACTTTAAAAAATAAAAGGGAAAAAACAAAACAAAAAAAAAAGAAGAAAAATCGGAAAATATAATTAGCTTTCGAGTATCCGACCAGTATCCACATAAAAGGAAAAGTAAAAATCCCCCGTAATCAACTCAAAAAGAGCTCTCACCATCGTAATCTCTTTCGTGGTCAACTTTCAATCAAATGCGTGACAGAGGGGTATGGGTTGCCTATATAAGTCAGTGTCTGCAGGCTGCTTATTTCAAAATGGGGTCGCATCAGAGACCGATCAGTTCTGATGGGGTTGACTTGGTGATGGGAGTATGATGTTTGAAAGACCCGAAACTGCCCAATGACCTAATTCAGAACATCACTGACGACGCCCTCCAGCGCGACTAAAAAATGCTTATATATATATAATATTGTGTATATGGGCAACAATCTCTCTTTTATACAGGTTTCATTTAAAATGACAGACAATGTATTATCATATATATATATATATATATATATATATATATATATATATATATATATATATTAATGTGTCCGTATAATTCTTTCTTTTCGGAACTCAAATTACATAAAAATTGTCCAAAGCTTTTGTACTTTCGAACGCTTTCGACTATACTTTTAGCCGTAATCAAGCTTTTTTTTACTTATAAATCAACGTGTGGAAAGTTTATACATATAGTGTCTTGTGAATGTTAAGTTCCGAACACGGTTAGCACATTGTTACCGTGTTCATAATTGATGTTATTAAGTGTAAGATTTCTCTTTTTTATTAATAATGCCTCCATTATGTTTCATCTTCTTTTGCATGTAGATGATGCTATGATGTATGTATTATCAACGAGGATATCACGGGTAGATCCTGGAAGATCTCGGTGTGTGTTTAAATGAGATTGGGTGGAACTATTGTGCGAAAGGTGTAAGGTCGATCTTCTAGCCAATTTTGTGGTCGTATAGCCAATGTAATGTAATTGTTTGCGGATTTCGATTGTTGATGAACACAGTTTTTCAAAGGACATGTAAATTCGTAAACGACACTGGTTCTCGGCAATTTAGATTTTGCAAGTGAATTATTGATGTGTGTGTTCTTCTTTGTTTGTCCAGATCCAGCGGGTGCATATGACATTAGGAATGATAATTGAGGGATTTGCCGTGGCCTTCTAAATAGATTCCTTTTCTTTATTATATTTGAATTTTAATGCATCTCTTGAGAATCATAATGCAGTGATTTCCCGTTGCTTTCTCCATAGATTAATTTTCTTCTATTTTTTTTAAATGGGCATGATTTCTTGAGAATGATGATGTAGCGTTTCCTCTTTGTCATCTGCATATATGTTTTTTTTTCTTTATTATCGTTGAGTTGAGTTTCAGTTTTGTTTAACGGCATATCAACATCTGTTGGTCATTTAATACCAAAACGGTGGGGTCTAAGGTATTTTTTCAAATATTCAGGGTAGTTTTGGTGATTTTTTTAAAAATATTCAGTTATAGTGAAAAGGTTGATTTAGTCAGATTTTGATGAAAAATTTTATTTTTATTTTAGAAAACTGAATATGTCGTCTAGTTTTATATTCAAATATGTATTGCTGGCAATAAGATTTTTCTTACAAAAATGTGTTACGGTAATATTTTTTTCCTATCAAAATATATTGTTGTTAATATTTTTCCTTCAAATATGTATATTTTTCTATAAAAGTCTATTTTTACTTAAATATTTTTATAAAAGTCTATTTTCATACTTTCATAGTGCTTTGACCCCTGTTTGGGCGTTAACTATTTACCCATCGCTTGGAACCTAACAGGCGCTACCACTCCGGGTTAGGCTGAACCTGGGAACAACAGCAATTAAAAGGTGGTTCCATGCTCCTCACAACCTCCCAATCAGAGGCATTGCTGCCGGATGCAGTTTACCGTCATAACCAGGACTTTATTATCGTTGAATTGGCAGAATTTATAAGGAATGGAAATGCAGAGATTTCCCGTTACCTTCTCCGTAAATTCTTTTTCTTTTATTGTCTTTGAATTGTCAGGATTTCTTGGGAATGAAGATGTGCGGATTTCCCGTTGTCTTCTCTATAGATTCCTTTTCTCTATTATCACTGAACTGGCATTTTTTTCACCCCCAAGCAAGGCAATACTGCCACTAGTGCGCAGGGGGTTGCATAATAGGAAAGTGAGGAGAGAAGAGAACAGGCCACAGTAGATGTCGGAGAATGGATAAGAGATGGACGGGAAAATTAGTGTGAAAAAAGCTTTGCGAGATGAAGGTGTAAGGGAGAAGACGAATGGGAGTCAAGAAGATAAGAGATGACGGTTGACGATGCATTTAAACACTTGGATAATGTAGCTATCAGGAAAACAAGAATACGTAAGGGAGTTCCACAGGCAGGAAATGCGAGAAAAAAACTGATAGAGTAAAAGTTGTGTTAATACTTGATTGTTTTTGCTGTAAAAGGGTGGAACCTTGTTGCCTGTCTAGTAGCTCAAATAAATTTGCGCAGTGGGTGGGCACCAAGGAGCAAAGCTCTTAGAGCAGAATCCGTAATAGTATTTGTAAAAGAGACAGATGAAAGCCACATATCTTCGGTGAGAGAGAGACTGGAGTCAAGCCATCAGGTCAGGATTAACTATATTGCAGATTTTTTAAAAATCTTCGATAATCTCAAGATGAACAGCAGGGGTGCCCGACGAGATATGACAGCAGTATTCAATGCATGGGCGGATGGTAGATTTGTATATGTGCATGAAGGTTTCAGAATAGAAAAACGTCCTGGCCCGACACATGGACCCGTCCTTTTTAGCAATAGATTTTGCTATTAATTCAATGTAGTCGTTCTATTTCAGGTTAGCTGAGAGTGTGAGACCGAAGAGGCGCAGTGTATTAATTTCAGAAAGACTAGCGTAATGCATGCTAATAGTGGGTAGAAAAGATTGTCTGTGGTGGTTAAGGGATAACGGTTTTGTTCTGGAAGCATTAAAATTAACGAGCCATTTCTTACCCCAGTCCAATACTGACTGGAGGTCCTTTTCGAGAGCAGCAACAAGGCTTATTTGCTCTGGCTCGGTAGATATCTTACCGACACCGAAATAAATATTGGAGTCGTCAGCGTAGATTCCTACTTGGGATCTGATTACATCAGAAGATCGTTGATGAAAATCAGAAAAAAACGTAGGACCTAGGATAGAGTCTTGAGAGACACCCCCTTTTGTATGATATGATCTGGAAGCTTGCCCGTTCAATAAAACCTCCATTACGCGATTCGGTAGATACGATTTCTTTAAGTCAAACAAGAGTCCAGATATGCCATCACCCTGTAACTTGCACCCTTGCACCATGTCAAATGTTCTACTCTGTGTGTATCTTGATTTTCATTTGCTTTGGGGAGACAATCTACAAACATAGGTGTGTGACTTAGATATTCTATGACATCGAAGGAAGAAATAAAAAACATTCTTCATTATTATCTTTAAATTGGTATTATTTCTTGAGAATGATAATCCAGTGATTTTCTTGTGGTCTTCTTTCTTAGATTCCCTTCTTTTTTTTTAACTTTGCATTGCCAGAATAGCCTGAGAATGCTAATGTAGGAGTTCCTTTTTGCCACCTCTGTAATTCGTTTTCTTTATTATCTTAGAATTGGCATTATCTCTTGAGATTGATTAAACAGTGATTTCCCATTACCTTATTCATAGATTCTCCATTGAATTCTTCTCTTAATTCTCTTTGAATTGGCAGGATTTAAAAACTAGGACAGTTCTCCGTTGACTTCTCCATAGATTCCTTTTCTCGATTATCTTTGAACTGGCATAGTTTCTTTGGAATGATAATGCAGTGGTTTTCCTTTGCATTTTGCATTTGTTCTTTTTCTTTATTTTCTTGCGGATTATGGCCTATCACGTTGAATACACCGGTTCTCGCTCGATCACCGAAGTTAAGCAACGTTGAGCCTGTTCAGTACTTAGATGGGTGACCATGCCAGGTGCTGCAAGCGTTTAGCGACGGATGTGCGTCGTGGTGCAGTGGGTATCGGCTCGGAAAGAGAAATCGGTGAGCCGAGTTCGAATTCCAGTTGAATGCCCTGCATTAAACTTAAGCACTGGTACCCTTGGGAAAATAATTAATCCGTCCCTTCCCTCCAGTTATGGGTAAATAACAAGGGTAAGACGTGGGGACCCTCCCCTTAAAAACAAAACCCTTATGAATCTTGATACTCGAAAAGAAAAAAGTATTACTAGATACCAAAACTTATATAAAAGACAACAATAAATTGTTGAAAGAAAAATGTATTATCAGCAATAAATAAAAAAAATAAGTTGGCAATAAATGACCCGCTGAGGTTGATTTGCCATAAAAAACAAAACAACCAAACAACTTATTTTCTGGTAATTAGCAGGATTCCTTGAGAATAGTGAATCAGTTATTTCCCATTGCTTTCTTTATAGATTCCACTTCTTTTATTATCTTTGAATTGCCAAGATCTCTTAAGAAGGATAAGGCAGATCATCCCCTTTGCCATCTCTATATATTCATTTTTTATTTTTATCTTTGATTTTCTTGGGAATGATAATACAGTTATTTATCGTTTCCTTCTCCATAGATTCCTTATCTTTAAACTGACAGGACTTCTTGGGAATGATAATCCTGCAATTTCCCGTTGTCTCTTCTATATATTCATTTTCTTCATTTTATTGTAATTGGCAGGATTTCATAGAAATTATAACGCAGTGGTTTCGCGTTATTCTTCTCCATTGATTTCGTTTATCTTCTTTGAATTGGCAGGATTTACTAGGAATGATAATGTATGGTTTCCCCGTTGCATTCCTGTTGTATTGCTGAGGTGGATAAGAAACACAAAGAAAGTTTTTTTGCGATTTATACAGCAAAATATCCTGTGCTAAACGGATATAAACAGGAGAGTACAATAGTTACAATGACAGACAAGACAAAATTTACAACACAGAGAGGCGAGGTTCAGAACGCAATAATCGCCGGGGTAGTCAGTTCGAATATAACTCGAATGACTTTTGAATATTACGCATCGAATGCTACTATTCTTTACTTAAATAGACCATTTCAAGTCATTGGCATTTCTATCATTGAGAGTGCTTTAGGGGTGTCAGCCCTTCTACAACAATTCTCCGTAGATTCTTTATTATCTTTGAAGGCATGATTTCCTTAAGATGATAATACAATGATTTCTTTTTGCCTTCTCCAGTGATTCTTTTTTTTATTGTCTTTAAATTGACAGGATCTTAGAATGATAATGTAGTGGTTCCCCTTTACCATCTTCATGCATCCCTTTCTTTATTTTCTTTGGGTTTACAGGATTTCTTCGGAATGATAATTCAATTGTATCCTGTTGACTTTCACATAGATTCCTTCTTTTATTATTTTTGAATTGATGCGAATTCTTAGGAATTATAACTGAGTGGTTTCTTTCTGCATAGATTCCGTTCAAGTTGTACATAAATTTAACTTTTTTTGTTCTCAACTTTGTACTAGGCAGGAGCTGAGTTGCATGAGACTATACATTTCCTGTATCAAACTAAGTTGAATTGCGTTTATGTGTGGGTCGATTGGATGTCCTTTCTTCACAATACATTTTCATAGTAAAACTGAAGATGTAACAGCCATCATCAAAAATAAAACAATTTGCTATGATTAATCTAATTTCTTGTAAGGAAAAACTAGTTTTCACTCTTCTTTTTATAATATTGCATAGTTTTAAAAATGTATATAATATTACTTAGTTTTAAAAATGTAGCTAACTCTTTATAATCATGAAATAAGGTATTTCTCTCGAAATAATTACAAAGTTTAAATTTTAATATTTGAGTTTTGGCATGAAATAACATAGATGTTGACATACAGCTCAAGAAAAACAACCTAATCAAAAAATAGTTTTATATCAAAACATATAACACCTACATGCGATTATTTCCAAATTATTATCTATTATAATACAGACCAGTTTTTATATATATATTTTTGACTCTCATGGAGAGAGAAAATAGCCAGGCACCGTCGACCCATTTCATTCTATTTACTACAAGTTATTTAATTTAATACTAGTTATGAAAGCTCTTGCTGCGTGCTTGCTCTTTAACAGTACCTTATGAATTTTTTTTTGCAAAAATTATATCGTCGAGTGGTGAAGAATATATATATATATTTTTTTTTCTTTACTACTTGACGACATAATTTTATTAGAGAGGATTATATATATATATATATATATATAATCTTCAGAGAGGTTACAGAGACGTTAACATAAAGACATCCTCAATCAAAGATGATATTATCTTGTGTTGACATAAAACATTGCTATGAACGTTATATACAAATACGTACACAAATGTCTTTATATATATATATATATATATATATATATATATATATATATATATATATATTAAAAAAGGATTAATTCAAAGATGTTGAATGGCCATTTCGATATGAAGATCCCCACGGGGGACGACACATCACCTCAGCAACAGAAATAACCTCTCAGAAACTGGTGAAAAATTAGTCTACTTTTCCTTTTTAAATAGATTGCAAAGAAATTAAAAAATAAATAAATAATAAAATAAAATAAAAATAAAGGGAAAGAAAAAGAAAAAAATATATAGAAATAATATATATTTGCTCTGTAATATTTTATTACATGGAGCTCTCTTCCTGTATCATTTTTTAATATTAAAATAAATTTTTAATATTAATTAGGATCGGGTTTTTTTGGAATTTACCTTCCTGCTTTTTTCCCTTGGATTGAAGTATCTGAATTAAAATATATATATATATATATATATATATATATATATATATAATACTTCCCTCCTGTCACGATAAGGGCTTTGGTTTATTTCGCTTTTTTCTTGTGTCTTAATGTATGGTACTCAATAGTCAAATGTATATGTTGCCGTCATTTTAGACGGCATATTGCTATAAATATTTTACTGTCATTTTTGACGATACGGGCCCACTCGTATATCTATAAAGTATTCGTTTATCTTAAAGTATAAAATTATGTGCAAAATATATGCAGATGAATCTGTCAAACAGCGTCCAAAATATTGCGATTTCGGCATTAAATAACCCGTATGGATTTTTATGCAGCCAAACAAAAACAACCCTATCAAACCATTAACTATATTTGACTCCATTTTTCACAGTTGCTGAAACAAGTTTTCCTTATTAAAAACGGATTATGAACATCTTTTTTAAAAAAGAGGAATTGTATAGAAGGTTATTTTATTTGTGTGATTCGTGAGGCATGGACATGCTTACAACCTAAATGCAATTGTTGATAATAGTTTTTACATGTGCGCCATCAATGATCGCGACAAAAATAGGAAAGGTTTCAAAAGAACAACTATTTTTCGTTCCAGTAAACACTGGAAAATAATATCTTTCACTGCAATACTGTAAATCTAAAAATGATCACGCCTAAGGTATTTTTTTTAATAAATCGTATTTTTCTCTGTTTTTTTTAAATAACTTTATTAGATTTATTTTTCTTTTATTTACGTTGATATTTTTTAACATTTTTCTACTTCCGTGGATATTTTTTAAATACTTTATAGGCGTTATTTTTTAATTATATTTTTGTATCGGTATTTCTACAATAAGTGAAATGTCGTTCACTTTTACTTGGCTAAAAGGTGTCCATAAAAAACAGTCAAACTTTAATCTATAAATTGGAAGAGAGTAGATGGCTTTATGCTTTTACTAAGTGTATTTGTAGCTATAGGGAGATTGGTTAATGTTTCCTTGATTCGGCCTTGTGTCATACATAACCGAACTCCATACAGCTTACAAGTTTTATCCAGAATTATCATCATCAGAATTATCAGAAGGTCATCGTCAGAAGGTTGAAGCTGGTTGGTTAGAATGGAATAATCTAAGAATAAAATATACATTTTTTATGTTAAAATAGAAATTTATTAAAAAATAGAATAACAAGAATAGCTAGCAGTTAATATTCAATGAGAAATTTGAGGGTATCAAGAGTTCGTACAAATGTTAGTAGTAGTAATTTAAGAAAATGAAAACGTTAATATGGCAATTTGTTCCTAACTATCTATTTAATTTTCTTACTTTCTATCTATGTATTTAACTATGTAGTTTATATTTGTATCTCTTTCATTTTATTCACTCATGAATATATTGTTAATACTCGTTTAATTATTTACTTTGATAAGTATGCATGAAAATTTACATGCATGTATGTATGTACCTATATAATTATGTTTTCTTCACAGCTGTCATTTCAGGTCTGTATATATGTTTCATTCTGGTATCTATCTATCTATCTATCTATCTATCTATCTATCTATCTATCTATCTATCTTTTTCTGTTTATCTATGTCAGTCTGTTCGTATGTATCTATCTATCTATCTATCTATCTATCTATCTATCTATCTATCTATCTATGATCCTTATCTATCTATCTATGATCCTTATCTATCTATCTATCTATCTATGATCCTTATCTATCTATCTATCTATCTATCTATCTATCTATCTATCTATGTATCTATCTATCTATCTTTTTCTGTTTAACTATGTCAGTCTGTTCGTATCTATCTATCTATCTATCTATCTATCTATCTATCTATCTAGTTTATATTTAGCTAACTAGTTTTTTTTTTCAATAATATATGCATATACTAGCAGTATAGCTCGGCGTTGCTCGGGTGTAATGAAAGCTTTAAAACTAATCCATGGTCCAGGAGCTCAGACTCTTTAGACGTTGGCACGAAAGACTAAAAAAGCAATAATTGTTTTCAGTTAAAGCGAAATATTAGACTGAAAGAAAAATGAATGGATGTAAGTCAAATTTTGATTTCCTGGTATCGATATCAAATAAGTTTTTTTTGTCGTAAACTGAATTTTGAAGGCTAAATAAGTCCTCTGAATAAAGGGTATCATGGCTGAGACTAAGAACTACAATAATATTTACTTAGAGCCAAATCCGAAGCAAAAACTAAAATAAAAGGGCTGAAAAAATACAGACATACAGGCAGATAAACACACACACACACACACAAACATCTTGCCTTTTATATACCTACATTATCGATTTTCTGCACAATTGTAAGAACTGCAACCTTGAAACTTCTGAATATCGTTTCTTATATCTTTGCCTATGAGTGTATCAAATTTGTTTAAAACCGGACTTTTTTTCGATTTAACACAAAACCTTGCTAAGAACACTCGCAGACACTTATAGTACAACTGTGTAAATTTTCAAGAAAATCGGTTGAACCATTTCGGAGACTATAGGTAACGGACACACACACACAGACACACACACACACAGTCCAAGTTCTATTTATAAATAAGTTTCGATTTATATTATATATATAAATATATATATATGACTGAAAAAATAGATAGTTAAGTATATATATATAGATATATATATATATGGTTTATGGGAAGGTATTTGAAGGCTATCACAATGTGTTTACTATAATAAAGGAAGGTAAAGAACGTGTTGGGTATTACCGATTTATTATTCATTAATATTTCACGATCAGAATCTCATCTTCAGAATAATAGGAGAGCTTGCTTTCACGTTGTGTTTGTCCGTGCCTTTTAAACGAATGGTCCTTGTTCCTTGCTACTGCTGTCGTTAATTGCAGTGTGTATGTGTGTGTGTGTACCTGTAAGTGGGTTACTTCATGTATGTGTTTATGGCTTATATGAGTGTGCGCGGTAGTTGGATATGGCTTTTTCGATTCTTTTTTAAAGTGATAGTGCCGTTTTACGATTTGATGATATATCTGCTTTAATTTATGGTTTAATATGTGCGCGTTGGCTCGTGGCAGAGTTTGGCATTTTCGTATCTCCGTCAGAATGGTAGTAGGCATCGTTTTATAACCTGAAGTTATGTCTATTTGCTTTAATTGAAAGCGTGTTCGTTGCTACATTTTCTCCCCCCACCCGGTATTCTTTCTCGTGTGATCTTGTGCGTGTGCATGATTGTCTTATGTGTATATCTGTTTATGTGCGTATACTTCTTGTATTTTTTCCTTCTGTGACCATTTTATATGTATATATATCTTTTCCTTGTATCATGTCTTCGTGTGTGTGTGTGTGTGTGTGTGTGTGCATATTGATATATGTGTGTGTGTGTTCCGGTGTATAATGGAGTGTGTGTCGAAATATATATATATATATATATATATATATATATATATATATATATATATATGCGTGTATGTATGTGTGTGTGTGTGTGTTCCGGTTTATAGCATGTTGGAGTATGGGATTTGTGTGTGTGCGTGTGTATGTAAATTTTATTTTTTTTGTGGGTGTTCTGGCTTATAGTCTGGTATACTTATAAATATACTGTTTGAATAAAAACATAATATCTACCCAAATACGAGATTAAAAATAATGTTCAAACAAATAAATTATATATATATATATATGCGTTCATGTCTATGTAACTGTTATGTATCTACTTGATTGCGTATGCAGTTGTATATTTATTACACGTAATCAGAAAAACAGTGTAACTCCGCATTTAAGCACATGTTATTAAAAGATTTAGACAAAATTTATCTTGTTTTGCCGTAAGATAGCAGGTGTTAGGTTTCAGTAGATGAAAAATAAATTCTCCGTTTAAAAATATTGTTATTAGTTTAACCATCATTCGCATGTATTAAGCTTTTGAAATATAAGAAAACTTTTATGGGTGTCTTTATTTTTTAATCGTTATAAATCATCTTTATTACAAAAAAGTGATTCTATCCTATTATATACACATAGCACGTGTTTTATTGTTTGAAAAAGATCCTATCAAACTAGGTACTTCCAAACATCTACTGAAAAGGGCATACCGAGATGAAAATTGCCCAAACTTGATAAAGAGAAAGTTTTATGGGTAAAATGTTTAAGTTATCATTGCAAACTTATCCATAAAGTAGAACTTTTTGGATAAATCTGTTTTATTTGAAGTTTCTCCTCGTAGATAGAATACGGTGGGAATGAGTGTTATTCGACTCAGTGGAAATGGCTTGGAGTGTCCTCTCAGTAAATGTTCAAACCGATGGTAGTAAAGAATAGAAATCACTAAACTAAGCAATGATTTTTCCAGAAATAGCTATGGGGTTTTTCCCCGTCTTAATTTTCTGCCTTGGAATCCCTCCTTATAACATTCATATACTAACTGAGAAATGTTTGGCGTAGTCTCGAAAGACTTATGTTACATCGGCCGCAGGTATGTCGATCTTTGATACTTCAAGTATGGCTTTTATGAATGTTGATGAAATGAAAAAATGTGCTTGGCGTATTAAAGCCGTAATTTCGACAGTTAATACCATTATGCATTTCTCAATGTTCCCAAGTTCTTTCAATCTCTTTCCGAGATAATCTTCAGGAATGTGAGTTTTGGTAACAAAAGGTAACCACAAAACTGTGTTGCTAAAAATAAGTGTAAGTTTTTTACTTCCTTCAAATGTAACAGCTGACTAATTGTTTTGTGACACACTCATGATGCAGGAAGAAATATTTATAAAAATACAAGCCTTCCCTCAACAAAACAACATGAAGAAACTATTACACACAGACACACTAAATTCAAACGCGAAAAAAAACAAAAAAAAAAACACACACACATACACATACACACACTAAATTCAAATAGTATCCCAAAAACAAAAAAAAGAACTAGATGACCCGTAGAGTAGAGTTGAATCAAAATCGCTGAAGACAATTATGAAATATAAAGACGAAATCAAATTTCGCAAGTCAGTGAGAAATCTTTTACGATCAACGAAGACGACTGAGGAAACTTAAAGTGCGAATGTGAAAGAAAAACACGTACGCATGCATATGAACTTTCTGACGTACTTACCACTTGACGTATCTATTTATACACGATACCATGGTCATCAGAAAAGCCGACGGATCTCGACATGTTTCACAAGTTTATTCGACCGAAGAAAATCAACTTTAGACCTGAAACACGTGTAGCGACACAAATACAATTATGTACACTTAATATATCATACAAAAATCAAGTAACAATTATAATAATAGCAACAATAAATCTACACTTTAAACAAATCTTTCACGGTTTTTCGCACTTTTTTCTTATGCCAATTTCCCTCGTTGGAAATAACCCCTCTTTCTGTTTATATATATATATATATATATATATATATATATATATATATATATATATATATTAAAAAGAAAAAAGAAAGAGCTTAGGACATGAACGTCTGTCAAAAGTGTTCGGACAGAAAACAGCAAGAAGCCCAAAGAAAAAAGAAAAAACCGACACGAGTAACCCGCTCACAAAAAGCGCTCAATACATAGGTAGAGCAAACTTAATAGAACCTAATGAGCCAGACAAACCTACCTAGGTTTTTCCAGCTTTCCCGAACGATCTGCTTACGAGAAACCTAGGTAGGTTCACCTGGCTCATTAGGTTTATATATATATATATATATATATATATATATATATAACATAGTGATGATCCACGTATACTATCTTAATATGTATAGGAAAAACTATTAAAATTTGTAGTTTTAGAAATGTATTTTTTGACAGTATTTGTTTATTTCTATTATTATATTTCATATTTCAGACCGTCTTCGGTCCTTCATCAGAAACAAATGATTTTAAAATTTCAATTAGAAACGTATTTCGCGAGAGCGTCCGTGGAGAGAGTTTGTTTACATCACGTGACGCAGAAAGCGACAGATGTTTTTAAAAAATATTTGTAAACGTAAACCTATCTTTAATAGTAATTATAAATTTTGTTTTAGAGAAAAAATTTTTTAACTGTATCTAAAAAAGTTTAGCTATTGAAATATTTGTAAAGAAAAAATTAAATTAATTAAATTAAAAAAATCTATCGTATACAGCTCATTTCTAAGAATCAAACGCATATGCTCAGACCATCCAGATTTTCTAAGCAACATTAACAACCTAACAAAGCAATTTCTAAAATGTAAATACCCAATAAAAATAATAAAAGAAGCACTAAATAAAACCATCCACATAAATCGTAACACACTTCTCACATACAAGAAAAGAAAAAACAACAACCGAATTCCCATGGTTTTTAACCACAATCAACATTCACACACACTTATCAAAAATGTAAATAATGATTACAAGAATCTCCAATCAAACAAAAAAAATCAAAGACATTTTCGATAAACCACCCATAAATGCAATGAAACAAACGCCCAACCTATCAACTATCCTCACTTCTACCAAATATTTAAAAAATACAAACCTATCAGGGAATTTAAAATGTCAGAAACCCCGGTGTGTAATTTATAAATATTTAGTAAACGACACAATATTCTCTGTATCCAACACCAAAATCAAATTGCACCCACCACGCCTCACCTGTGACAGCCAAGACATTATATATTTTCTCTTCTGTTCAATATGTCCAAATAGTGGATATATTGGCGAATCTGGTAATAGCTTTAGATTTCGTTTCAATAATCACAAATTTAGCATACGCCAGAACAATCAATATTCCCCAATAGCAGCTCACTTCAATCAACCGGGTCACACTTTAGAAAATTGCAAATGTTTACTAATAGACTCCGATTTTAGTTCTGCACACAACGCAGAAGGAAAGAAAAATACTGGATTCTAAAATTAAATACACACAACCTAGGGTTAAATAGGGACTTAGGTGTTTTGAATCTTTACAAATATTTCAATAGCTAAACTTTTTTTAGATACAATTAAAAACATTTTTCTCTAAAACAAAATTTATAATTATTATTAAAGGTAGGTTTACGTTTACAAACATTTTTTTTAAAATCTGTCTCTTTCTGCGTCACGTGATGTAAACAAACTCTCTCCACGGACGCTCTCGCGAAATACGTTTCTAATTGAAATTTTAAAATCATTTGTTTCTGATGAAGGACCGAGGACGGTCTGAAATATGAAATATAATAATAGAAATAAACAAATACTGTCAAAAAATACATTTTTAAACTTACAACTTTTTAATAGTTTTCCCATATATATATATATATATATATATATATATATATATATATATATATTATTGAAAGAAAGAAAATAAAAATGCTTGTTCATTTTTCTAACATAGCATCGTGCTGCAGCTGTTTAGTTATTCAGTCAGTCAGTTAAGTGCCATACGTGATACACGTTTGGGCGATCATGTCTCGAAACAGACATGACTGACTGGGCGATTATCTCCTAGTAGGTTGCCATTGCTTTCTGCGGTAGACTGGTTTTCGACCAAGGCTACAGAACCCAATCTGTCCTGTTATTTAACCCATAACTGGAAACTTATTCAGTACTGCCGTCACAAACTAATAAATGTGAAAAGGAAAAGTAGAAATTTTAGTTTTGTTTCTTGAAATATCTGAACACTACAACATAATGATACCACCCTAGAACGCAGGACTGCTCTCATCTCAAGTTTATTAAGAAAGTACAATGTTTTCATCTGCGCTCCTAGTAAAACTCGGTTTGCAGGTAGATATCAGCTCGAGAGGTTGGTGGTGGTTATGTATTTTATTGGAGTGACAAACGTGAACAGGAGCATCGTCAGTTCGGTGTGGGCTTTGCTGTTTAATCCAATGTTGCAAAATTATTGACGATCGCATAATACGACTGACGTTAGATCTTGAAATATGGTCATTAATGACACTTGTAAGTTATTACGCGCCAATCACTTCATGTCCTGAGCAATAAATTGAGACTTTTTATGATAAACTGTGCTTCGTTATCTCACAAATTATTTTTCACGGATAACTAGTTCTCTTAAGTGATTTCAAAGAGCAAGTTAGAAGGGACCATCTCATATGGGGCTTGTGTCGTTGGCTTGCATGGCGTAGGTAAAATAAATTCAAATGGCTTGCGTCTTCTTTTCTGTGTAAGGAATTTGATCTCTGTATCAGCAACACTATCTTTCCACAGCCGAATCATCAAAAATAACCTGCACGCACCCGATATCCAAAAACTTGCATCAGATTGACCATATCATAACTAAGAAGCGAGACATGTCTTATTTACACATCTTTACATCTCTTCACAGGACAATGTCTGTCAGACCACGCTCTGCTCAGAAGTACAGTCTCTGTTCAACTCTCTTGTAAAAGACGTTTAGCTGGCTCAAATATACGCAAGCGAATCAATTTCCTGGCTTTTAAACTGGTGTGAAGAAAAATTAGTTGTCTATGGCACTCGACTATAGTTTGGATTCCGTTTAAATTAGTGCTAATGTAGAAACATCGTGAAAGTCTCTAAAAGATACTATTTACTTATCATCTATTGAAGTCTTTGGCCTCCCAGAAAGGAAATACAAAGACTGGTTTGACAAAAATAACACTGAGGTCCAGGTTATGATCAACTAGATGGATGTAACGCACAAGCAATGATTTGAGCATAACTCATCCTCTGTCAAAAAGCTCGCTTACAAGTGTAACAGATTGGTTCAAAAATCTCTAAGGCAAATGATAAAACCCTGGTGGTCTTCTAAAATTGCTGATCTCCAGAATGCTATTATTGTTAGTAAAGTCCACTATTTTTGCATAGCGCTCAATAGACAAGCGAAAGCGTATATATATATATATTATTTGCAGATAGAGGGTATCAGCAAGGGAATAATTTTAATAAAAAGACAATAGAACAATATTTTCTTAACTGACACAGTTCGTCCTCTGAGGGATTTCATCAAGCCTAATTTACATTGACAAAGTCCGTCAAAGAGCGAAACGCGTAATCTAAGAAATATTTTCCATTTATATTTTATTAATATATATATATATATATATATATATATATATAACGACTGATTTTGCAACATGATAACACTGGGCCACATGTTGCAAAAGCTATTTTGAGGCGTTTAAATTGGAAATCCAACCCCTATTTGCCTTATTCACCAGACATTACTCCGTTCGATTATTACATGTTCCGATCGATGGTACATGATCTGGCTGAGCAGCACTTATATTCTTTTGAAGATTCAAAAACATGAGTCGATTCGTGGTTAGCCTCAAAAGACGTTTCGACTTTCCGACGTGAAATTCAAATGCTGCCAGAAAGATGAAAAACAATTAGTGGCTAGCAATGGACAATACTTTGAGTGACATGCTTCTTACTAATTTTTGTAAATTAAACGTTACTTTTCACGAAAAATCAACGAGAATTGACTGTTGTAATCGGGACTAATTTCTCTCTTTTAATATATAACTGCCATTTTTCCGAGGTAAATGACTCATCCACACACACACAGTCACTAGGTAGTGTGTTGTATTTAGGGTAATTATGGAATAAATTTAATCATTTCAGTTGATTTGGTTTTTGCCAACAAAAAAAAGTGAACTTTGTCCGAAGGAAAGAATCATCATTTTCGCTTTACTGGCAATCTCCATTGCGGCGCTATGATACTTTTTCTTAATTTTCTAAAATAAGATGCTACCATTTTGACTGTGTCCAGTCTGAATTGGCGTTAGAATTCATTTTTTGTTAAGATTCTTTAACTGTAAGTGGTTTTTCATGTATTTTTAATGTTTTCTTTTCCTATCTCTTTCTAATATATCCCGGGAGGGGATAATCAGGGAAAAGAATAGTTCAAGAATAATACTTAACACTGAAAGATAGATTAATAGAGATTTATTATACCACAATACAATAAACCAATAGACAATACAAGAACACCAACGAATAGTAACAGTTATAACAATCAAATAGACAATGTCTCTGCCTAGGACGTATGATCTCGTCTAGTTCGCTCTAGTCACAGTCTTTTATAGACCGAACCATATCCATTTCGGGGTAGGATAGGATAATCCTCTACAACACTTTCATATTTTTATTGATATTCTTCCTAGAAAAAGTCGAACAAATGTTTACCACAAAGAAAGTTTCAATGTTCTACTTTTTTATCTACTGACTCGATAAATCCGCACAGACTTTATATAAAACATGTCGACAGCTTTTTTTTATCTGACTCTAATCAACATCATAATTACGTCGCTCTTGTCTTTTGCTACCCTCCTTTACATCGTAATATTGGAAAAATAATTGTTTGCCCCTATGACAATGATTACATAAATTATCCTTTGTTTGGTCAAGTAGGCGCAGAAGTCTGTTTACAGTCAGGCATTTAATGGGATTGATTAAGTGAGAACTCGCTGCTTTGCTTCCAGTGGTTGCAAAAGGGTCTTCGAATGCACACATCTTTTGATTAAACATTGACGCGTATAATTACGCTTGGAAGCGTTTGGGAATTTTTAACTTTTTTAACTCAGAAGTTTTTAATTTTTTAACTCATTCTCATGTTTTACACATGTTACTTAAACTGGTGCCCACAATAAGATTATCATACCGATTCAAAAGATAAGTGAAATAGACCACATCAGATAATATTCTCTACAGTTCTATGGTAATAACTACTTGACTCATTCAAGAATGTCCTTGATGATCTGTCCTGGTATAAAATATATAATATATATTATATAACATATATATATATATATATATATATATATATGATATATAAAAAAAATGTAGAGGAAGACTGTAAACAACCGCTCCCAAATGTATGAAACAATGAAAAGTGCTCCATACAAAATCCAATACGAACAAAGTTGAGCAAAAATACATATCTAATAATTAAGAAATCAACACCAAGCTACTGGGGTTTCAAACGTGATGTACTGTTAGACACGAGATTCTTGTGCCTGACATTACCTCATGGTTGAAAGCCGGGTAACTTGGTGTTGGTTCCTTAATTATTGAGTATATATATATATATATATATATATATATATATATATATGGAAGAAAATTGCAGACCAGTAAAGACAGAGAAGATAATCCCAAATATTTTATTCAATTATTAAAAAATATTTACTAAATAAAAATAGAGAGCTCTATGGATATAATCCAAAACATTATAAAATATTG
This sequence comes from Ascarosepion bandense, assembly GCA_037127315.1. Taxonomy (NCBI): domain Eukaryota; kingdom Metazoa; phylum Mollusca; class Cephalopoda; order Sepiida; family Sepiidae; genus Ascarosepion; species Ascarosepion bandense. The sequence continues at coordinate 11,698,013 of JBBBDQ010001127.1, read as the reverse complement.
AGAAGATTCGACACATGGTCAGAGGGTTTGTGTTGTGTTTTCTTCTCAATATTTTATAATATTAAAATAGATAGATAGATAGATAGATAGATAGATAGATAGATAGATAGTGATGGCAAGTCCGTAAACGGAGGGAATAATCCAAATATGTCTATTTAATATAAGATATAAGATATTAAGCGATACATCTAAACGGAGAATTCAATGAATGTTATTCAGAGCAGTACAATATCTATAAAAGAAAAATCAACACATCATCTAAAGTGGTTATAAGTTATAATCCATTTAAATGAAAATTTTCATTTCATCAGACCACGTTTTCTTTGCTTCATTCGGTAGAAATATTTTCCCGGAATATCCAAACATTTATAAACGAAATGGAAATCAAGTAATATAACCGAGAATAAAAATCTTTTTTTAAAAAAAAAAATAAGAAAGTAAGATTCACGAAGGCTAAAGTAGAAAAAGTTCATTGACCATAAATCCATTAAACGCTCACTAACAAGCACACGAATACGTATACACGTAAATTCCTACATATGAATATACCTACTCAGACACATACATAAATATATATACACACGTACATTCTTACACATATGTATAGACAATTCTATGCGTAAACCTACGTATACACAGGTACACAAATCCATTTATAGCCACGTATAAATATTGTGTTCAAACACTCACAGACACACGTAGACATATGCTCGTATAATTAGTACCCACATATATTTACGCAAGTAAACCAACAAACTTCATATATACTCACAAATTACGCATATATATACATATATATATAGACATACATATACACACTCATGCATGTATATACATATGTGTATATGCATAAACAAAATCTACATATGTTTTCACTTATGAACACCAGATTTATACACGTCTATACAAGAACATGTGCGGTGTGGTGCAGTATATATCGACTCGGAACGACAAATCGCGGAGCCGAGTTCGAATTTCAGTTGAATTCATGGCATTCACTTACGCACAAATACACTTGGGAAAGCTAATAATCCGTCTCTTCCCTCCACTTCTGGGTTATATAATAGCATAGATTGGGTTCTATAGCCTTGGCTGGCAACTAATCTACCGTAGAAAGCAATGGAAACCTACTGCGGAATAATCCAGTACCTAGTCAGATGTGTCTCTTTCGAGACATGATCGCCCAAAGCGTGTATCATGTATGGCACTTAACTTACTGATATAAGAACAATGCCAACATGCATATGCATAAATATCTACCTATCTACACACACACACACACACAGATAGAGAGAGAGAAAGAGAGAGTGGGCCTATATTAAATTACATACGTAATACAATGTAGTTATGCACATAAACCGGCATATATCATTTGGATTCCGATATCAGTACGCATATACACAAATATACTGATCAATAAAGTAGGGTGCAATCAATTTCATCCATAATACAAAATTAATGCTAACATACATATAACTAGGTGCACACATTATACCTGAAAAAATAGTTTATATTAAAATATATACACCAACGGCTATCATCATTAGACCACCTCAGTTTTAAAAAAAATATGATGTTTTTCATACTATTTTGGTATTTATTGCAAAGTGAATAATTGTAAATGAAAATAGAATGGTTCTTTTGTTAATACTGCACAACAACACGTGCTTCAAATGAACTGTTCTGGTATCCAGTTTTTGTGTTCTCTTCCCCATGCTATTCTCTCCTTATTATTGGCTGGCCGAACCAAAGAAGATAGTTCAGGGGCACATTTCTTTAAGACGATGACTGGTATTCCGTCACCTTTGCTCTCATTATGGGGTTCAAGCTTTCAAATTATGTTAGAGACCAGCGAGAAGTAAAATAAACTTCGTTCATTTGAGCCTCAGTTCAAGGTGGGAAGTAGAGTGCGAATACTTCAGACGAATTAAGTGAGAAGTTTGAGCATCTGCGTGCAAAACACTCAGCCTTGTCCGCTGTAGCTGTGAGGATCTCATATTTATTGATTAAAGAAAGGTGGAAGGTTTCCTATTGTTTAGCACACTTTTGCAGAGCTGACAGTAGTCTTTGGAGCCAAAATTGCGGGTGTTATAAGCTGCTTCATTCTGTCAGCAAACAACAGCTTAGCGCCAATGAGGACACTTTTACCCTTATTTCGAGCAGAGATAAAAAGGACACCTTTTATGGTCAGACGCGTGGCTCCGATGAAGACTGGAAAAGTGATTCCTGTGGGCTATGGCAGCCGATAAAGCAAGGGAGAATCAGAGGGGCGAATGTGATTTAACATAGAACATTCTTGCTGGAATTAAGCATCGATTTCAGCTTTCTCCCAAGAGGCGCTGTCTTTAATGGGAGACTAAACACTTTTTTCCAAGGGACGTCACACAGAAAATCTCGGAGTGCCTCCCAGCCCACCCTTTAATAGCAGTAAAAGATTCTGCGGATGTTTCTGAAAGAAGGGGAGTGGAAAGATATATTAACAGAAGCCACAGCATGATCAGAGTTGCTAAGAGGGCAAAGCTCCATGGTATGGCGGGAGTCAGAGATAGAGGTGAACAGAGATCTAGCAGAGAAGCTTGTCCTCCAGTGATACTGAGGAAACGTGTGAGGAAGTCCATCACTTACGTGAGAGATTGAGTGATTGCAAATTTCAGAGTGTGGATGCCAGCAAGATCAATGACAGTGTTTTTCAGCTACTTGGCATGGTGAGCATTAAAGTCACCGCAGACAAATATGTCAGCGAACGTGCGAGAGGGCGCATATTTTCCTGACAAGCTTTCTCGAATATTCAGGCCAATAGATATATATTGAGGTATTGTTTACTTATAAAAATCAGAATATTTACTCAAATACGCATATCTATTAAAAATAATGTTCGAAGAAACGAATTAATATATATATATATATATATATATATATGTATATGCACACACATATATATATATGTGTGTGTGTGTGTGTGTTCTTAATGACTCATTGGTGTACAATGAACAATCAAAATTCATAGTTTCATGCGTTTGCACGTCAGACAGCATATTTTTCTGTCAAATTGAGATTTTAGTTCGCTTCTAGTCACTCAAAATTTTACAACAAATTTATCTGATGTGTAGATAATATGTACATATCAGTTAAACTCGCCAAAATGGAGGAGCGATGCCGGTTCTGTCAAGATGTAATTGCCGAAAAATCAACCTTATCTAAGCCGAAAAAATAAGAGCTTTTGATAAGAAATCAAACTCTTCCTCTTTTCTATTTGAGGTCTGATCAAAAGTATAGGGACTGTTGTTATGGTTAATAGGGGTAAACTACGCAGAGTGAAGCCGCTATAGTATTAAACCGTCTCCCAACAGAATGCTTTCCTGATCACTATAACCTTAATCTATTCTAGTCTAGGTTTAGCCATTACCTTCCATATATACCCGCTTAATCTGTGCCTCTTTTTTAACCAACTACCTCGAGTGGCCCTTGGGCCTTTTTTAAGGAAACTTCTTTGTAAAAATATACATAAATATATAAAGAGTGATTGAAGATTAATTCAACATTTTAAATTTTTTATTTATTTATTAACTACAATTTTTATAAGAAATGAATATTATAGGAAAGCGTTTAGCATGTGATTTTATTGGAAATTCGATATGGGCACCAGAATTCGCTATCAGCTTTTGGGCCGCCCAGGAATCGCGTCAACTGAGTTCATCAGGAACTCTTGTGGTATGGAAGATATAACTTCTTTTATTTGCCCTTCATGTTCCTTAATAGTCTTGGTTTGGTATAGTAGATTTGCTCCTTTAAGCAACCCCAAAGAAAAAGTTAATTCAGTACTCCTGACTGACCACTCCTACATAAAATAGGGAGTTAGTTTTTCAATAACCCTCTAGTGAGGGAGGGCCTATCGTTACGACTGCCGGTATTTTCGGCAGTAGTGAGATGATAAGGTATATGCTTATTAAAGAGGTTATATTGGTGGGAGAATGGATGATAATTGATGCACTGTCTCCTCATACGAATCATGGGGTTTCCTTGATTTATTGCGGTTCAGCTTGTAACAAAAATGCGAAAAAGAGAAATTCTATAAATAAGCATGGATACATTTATTTATAGTCTGTCAGTTTTTAAAACGTGAGAGAAATTTCCAAGCACGCTCTTCGCATTTATAACAAGGTTTGGTACTTTAAACTAGATACATTTATCGCAATAATATATGTGCTACTCGCAAGTAAGAATGATTGGAGAACATTTTCATGCAGAGATAATATATTTGAAACCAAACTTTATTTCTTTGAAAAGTCTTTCTCGGTTGCAGTGTAAATTATTATTGAGCCTTTTTTTTATACTTGTCTGTATTTCTACAGTAGTATTTACAAAGTTTTTGATTTGTAGAGACTGTTACGCCTAAAACGCTTAACTTATTCAGAGACATCTATATTTCTTTTAATAATTGTTTATAAATGTTTTTAACTTGTCTTTTAGCAATTGATGATAAAAAAGATTTTAAATTGTCTCAACTATTGGTCAAACCTGTATGTTATTCTTAACATTATCTGTTTTTATAATACAGGGGGTTCCCCCATGAAAAAGCAGGAGGTTGTACAGTTTATTTTCTGATGTTTTATTTTTTACAGCTATTTTCAAAAAAAGCAAAAAATATAAATTTAGTACCTTAAAAAAGAGCAAAAACAAATATGAGTTAAAATTAAAAAAGTTAATGTTTTTCATCATATATTAAGTCTAAATTCCCCTTAGTTTTTTTGTGTAGCCTGTAGTATAAATATTTCCCAGCAAATTAGCAAGGGCATCAATTATGTCGGGACGTGTAAAATAAGCTTAAAACATGTTTATTTTTCTATTTGAACGAGACAGGGAAAATATCCTCTTTCGTTAATAATTTATTTTTGAGAGTTTTTAAAAAAAATTATTACAAGGACTCCTGGTCAGAATTTCCAGAAAATTCGTTTGTTTGCCAATTTTTTCTAATTACTTGACATGCGCGTATATTTTTTGACTTCCGCGGGCTTTGCGCTTAAGTTTAAAATAAAATAAAAATTGAAACCCTATGAGCGTTTACAAAATTTAATAAAAAATATAAGAACAGCAAAGCTAGTGATGTTTCCCTGGATATATCCAAATCATTCGGCAGGGTCTGCCACGCTGGCCTTCTGCGCATGCTACAAGGACGCTTGTTTGACTTAATCAAATCGTTCCTATCAAATTGCGTATTGAACGGGCATACTTCCAGATCCTATGATATGAACGCAGGTGTCCCTCAAGCTCTATCGTAGGTGTTAAGCCTTTCTGATTTTCATCAACGATCTCCCTGATATCATCATACCCCAAGGAGACATCTACGATGACGATACCACCATTTACTCCCTCGCTAAAAAATCTGCGATGCAGACAAAAATAACTTTGCCGATGATCCTCGAAAAGGACCACCAGTCAGTGGTAGACTGGAGTGAGAAACGGCTCGTAAACTTTAATGCTTCCAAAACAAAGCTGCTATCGTTTAACCATCACAGACAATTTTTCCTACCTGCCATCAGTATGGATCATGGTAGTCTCCCTGAAAGCAATACACTGCGCCTTCTCGGTGGAACGACTACATGGAATCAGTAGGTAAATCTACTGCTAAGAAGGTCGGGTCAATGTGTCAGGCCAGGAAGTTCTCTTTTGTATCCAACCTGCACATTTACAAATTCGCTCGGGCGCTCCTGCTGTTTATCTTTGGGTTCTCGACAAGATCCAAAGAAGAATCTGCAATGTAGTCGATCCTAACCTGGCAACCAGACTCCAGTCCCTCTCTCGCCGACGAGATGTGGTTTCTCTCTGTCTCTTCTACAAATACTTTCATGGATTGGGCTTCGCCGAGTTTAGCTCCTTGGTGCCCTCCCATGCGCGGCTTTACTCGAGCTACTAGAATGGCAACAAGCCCCCACCCTTTTACTGTAAAAGTAATCAAGTGTAACCAAAATTTCTACTTCTCGCACTTCCCGCCTTTGGAACTCCTATCTGGATTCTTGTTTCCCTGATAGCTGCAATCTCCAAGAATTTAAATGCAACGTCAACCATCATCTCTTGTCCCTTTGATTCCCACCCGTTTTACACTTTGCTCTCATGCAGCTCTTTATACCAATGTACCCGTCGTTCTCTTACCCATTCTCCGACACTTACTGTGGCCTGTTCTCCTCCCTCTTTTTACTCTCCTATTATATAACCCACTGCGCAACAGTGGCGGTCCTGCCTTGCTTGGGGCGATATGATTATAAAGAAAAAGTCGCCTGAAGTGCTTAGAATTCCTTTTGACCTCAGCGCTTATTGTAAAACACAGCTGTTGTTTTACTGAATGTACACTTAATACAAGACACAATGAAAACGGAATGTGCACTGTAAATATTACATAAGTTATGTTCAAATTCATCCCGAAAACAGGAGAAATAATTTGATCCAAAGAAATATTTTAAAAATATATTACGCAAGTAATTTTTTCTTACATTTTTTTGAAGGTTTATAAATTATGTTGTTTTCCTTTACTTAGAAAATTTGTAAGGAATCATTTTTAAAGACTTTTGATTGTTTATTTGTCTATAAACTATTTTCATTCTTCTAACAATTGTCTCCATCTTGGTTGCCATTTGTACGACGTTTCGACAGTGGTACGCTCCGGTCTTCTTCAAGTCCTAGAAATTTCGAACCAAACCCTTTATTACGATCACAAGGGTATATCATTCTCATTCCGTGTGCGAAGCCACTTTTGATAGTCAGGAGTTATCTCCCACTAATCTGACTCTTTAAGTTACTTGTTCACCACTTCTGTAGCCTGCTATTGAACTCACAACTCTTCTGGTTTAGTAACTGGTACTAACCAACGTCTTTATCTCCTGGGCCATGTTTTTATAATCCAGGGAATCCCCACAAAAAATAGGAAAGTTTGTACAGTTTAATTTCTGATGCTTTCGTTACAGTTATTGTAAATAAAAGCAAAGGATAGAAATGTAGTACATCAAAATAGAGCAAAAACAAATACTAGATGAGATAAAACTTAAAAAAGTTTTTGTTTTCATCATATATTAGGTCTAAACCCATCCAAGATAAGGACAATAGTCTGAATAATGTAAATAGTGTTCTGATGGTTTAGTCGGGCGGTAGCTTTTCAATAGATAGAAAGTATATACTTCAGTAAGTTAAGTGCCATACAAGATACATGCTTGGGCGATCATGTCTCTTTCGATCCATTACCGACTAGACTGAAAATGTTCCCGTGGTCAGTCAGTTAACCCTCTAGGGCCATTCGTATCATATTTGATACAGTATTTCCCTATAAGGAAACATTTGGTATTTCCCTTTAAGGAAACATTTGGTATTCATTGACTGAGCAGTCAGTACTGCTTTCATTTGAAATTTATAAAATATTTCTCTTAAAAAAATTTTCAGGAAAATATTTCTTTCAAGGTTTGTTTTCATACTGTATCAAATATGATACGAATGGCCCTAGAGGGTTAAGTGCCATTCGTGATACACGCTTGGGTGATCATGTCTTGAAAGAGACATGACTGACTGGGAAGAAGATTATCCCGCAGTAGGTTGCCATTAATTTCTGCGGTAGACTGGTTGCTAGACCAGGCTATAGAACCCAATCTCTCCTGATATTTAACCCATAATTGGAGAGAAGAGACTGGATTTTCCCGTAGTAGTTTGCCATTTTTTCTTGGGTAGACCCAAGAAAAAACCCAAATAACCAAATATCAACCAAATAGAATCCAATCTGTCCTACTATTCAACACATAACTGGAGGGAGAACAGACAGATTAATACCTTTCCCAATGTTTATTGCGTAAAAGTGAATACGACGAATTCAACTGGAATTCGAACTCGGCTCTCCGATTTCTCATTATGAGCCGATAACCATTGCAGCACAACGCACACCACATGCACTAACATGTATTTAGGAAGCAAGAATCAGTTACTAGTTGTTGGTATTGAAACAATTAGAACTCCGAGCTCATTAATAACCCGAAAGAGAATTATGGGAACTTCTGTTTAAGTAGGTTGGCACGCTGGGTAGACTGTATTTTGATTCATGAAACTAAATGAGTAGCTTCTTTCTATTATATCAACTCCTTTATAAATGTGATACTGCAACTGATTCAACGAAGAAAGAATACTTTTATGATTGGCAGTCATTTTGGAAAATCCATTGTTTAAAAAATATGGCCGAGGACAGAAGTGAATGAGTCAGGATAATTATTATCCGAGTTTTGCAATGAGAAAGTAATTTACAGTTCGTACTTAGATTGGCATAAGGTCAAGATTTGGTAAGTGCATCTATTGTATGTAATCGGTTAGCTACTGAAGTACTAATTAGTTTTCCTCAATACTTGACTTCCTACACTCAGCGAAGTTGATAAACGCCGGCCTTACTTTGGATTGATGACTGCGCAAAGCATCACGTAATATAATCAATTGGTGAACTTGTTCCAATTTAAGTTAAAAAAAAAAGGTCTCTTTAGTGGAAATATATGCATACTAATAACACAGTTCATGAGTTCTATATTCACTGGGTACATCTTTATAGGTCAAGTATTAGTTGTCAGCAAGCTCCTCCCGTTTTTGTGTTGAGTTCAAAATACATGCCATTTTTCTTTTCTTTGCTTGATTAAGCAAGTGTGCGTTGTGGTATAATAAATATTGGTTCGGAATAAGAAATCGGATAGCCGAGCTCGAATTCCAGTCGAATTCGTTTTATTTACTTATGCATAAATATCCTTGGACAAGGATCCAACTCATCTCACTCCAGGTATGGACTGAAGAGCAAGACAGATTGGATTCCATGGCGTTTGTAGCAAAAACATCTCCCTCAGAAAGTAATGCGAAAAAATCTTTTGAAGACCTTCTTCTAACATAAATTGAACCAGCATGGAAGAGTATTTACCCGTCCTCCCTCACTGAGGCTAGATGTGACACAAGGTCGATTTTTACGCGGAAACTGGGTATGAACCTTGTCTTAGATGGTCATAGCTAGTCTTAGCTGATCATAGCTAGTCTTAGCTGGACATTGCTCGTCAAAGCTGGCCGTTGCTTGACAAAGCTAGTTAAAAGCTAGTTTTAGCTGTTCATTGCTTGTCAAACTGGTCCAAAGCTAGTTTTAGCCGGCCAGTGCTTCCAAACCCAGCCGGCGATCAGGAAGCGATTATCTGAAAACAAACACCACATCTTGATCTTACCCAACGGGCCTCGGAAGAATAGACTAATAAAATGAACATGAGAATAAATACTTCATATTGATTTTCAGTCTTCAACATAGTAGAGTAAGCCGATTCTTGTAAAGCAAATTTTTGGAAATACAAATCATCTTATCATGTAATTTGCATGTGAGGCTTTTCTTTTTGCTGACAACCATGTTTGCGAGTGTCTACTTGCACGACCAAGCAATAACTGAACAGTGATAAATAAAATATGATTGGTTTGTTTCTTTAATGCCAAAAATTAATTTTCTTGGTAGTTTTAAAGTAATAAAAATATGATATACTGTACCACGTAAAAGTTTACAACATATGGCAAAAATGTTTATTTAGATATTTTAACACATAGTAATGAAACTTTACTGTTAATAATACATATGTTTAAGCCTTTAGTTAATAAATCTGATTTTTAAAATAATCAATAAAAATGTCCCACGAAGAAAAACCAATATCTATATCTAAACTTATTTATAAATGGAACTTTGTCTGTGTGTGTATGTGTGTGTGTCCGTTACCTATAGACTCCGAAACGGCTGAACCGATTTTCTTGAAAATTTACACAGTTGTACAATACGTGTCTGCGGGTATTCTTAGCTAGGTTTTGTGTTGAGGTACCGCCGATAAATATCGAAAATCGATAATAAAAATCATCGAGTTATAGGAGTGGTCCGATTTGTCTATGAGTGTATCAAATTTGATATACTCATAGACAAAGACATAAGAAACGATATTCAGCAGTTTCAAGGTTGCAGTTCTTACAATAGTGCAGAAAATCGATAATATATATATATATATATAAAAGGCAAGATGTTTGTGTGTGTGTCTGTTTATCTGCCTGTATGTCTGTATTTTTTCAGCCTTTTATTTTAGTCTTTGCTTCGGGTTTGGCTCTAAGTAGGTATACTTGTAGTTTTTAGTCTCAGCCATGATACCATTTACTCAGAGGACTTATTTAGCCTTCAAAATTTAGTTTACGACGAAAAAAACTTATTTGATATTGATACCAGGAAATCACAATTTGACTTACATCCATTCATTTTTCTTTCAGTCTACGGTTTCACTTTAACTGGAAACAACTATTGCTTTTTAGTCTTTCGTGCCAACGTCCAGCGTTTGAGCTCCAGTACCATGGATTAATTTTAAAGCTTTTATTACACCCGAGCAACGCCGGGCTATACTGCTAGTAATAGATATGTTTAAGCCTTTTGTTAGTAAATCAGGATTTGTAAAAATAATCAATAAAATGTCCCACGAAGAAAAACCAACATTTAATATAAAGAAGAAAAATCAATATTTAATAAAAACCAATAATTTAATAAATAAGTTTACAACACTTAATTGAATCATCTATTAATATTTCGTAGCGTAACTTATTGCTATTTACAGCATGTAAGGCCCTTCAATATAGCTATTATAGTAGTTTATGCGCCGACAACTCAAAGTTCGGCGGACGAAATAGAAACATTCTATTCAATACTGGACAATGCCAAGGCTCAGTGCAAAATCCAACAAATTAGGATTATAATGGGGGACTTGAATGCCAAGGTAGGTAAAGAGAGGGAAGGAGACACGACCGGCAACTTTGGACTAGGGGATCGCAACGAACGAGTAGAAAAATGGTACTCAACCAATGACCAGGTAATTACTAACACCTGGTTTCAAAAACACCCACGACGTCTATGGACACGGAGAAGCCCAGGAGGTGACACAAAGAACCAAATAGATACATAACTATAGAACCATGATCGCCTACGTCCTGAAGGGACAGGGCACATAGAAGAAGAAGAAAGTGTTTAGAGTATTCCCCTACACAGTTGTTGCGTGTTTCTTGGCTAATATTCCAATGGCGAACTATCGACGCTAAAGTGGTGTGACCTTGATGTCAGTCATGTATTGTAGACATTCGTTTATCTTGCAATATAAAAGTAACGCCTTGTTTGATCAAGAGACGAACAAAAGTGAAGCAGCCCTGTTGAAGGGTGATGTGGTGAAGAATTTTATTGAATCATTCCGTGCTATGACCCAACAAGTACGAGCAGTAGGCAATGAAATCAAAGCCTCTTCTGGATCTCCTTTGCCCAGGGTCATAAAAACTTCAAATTCTCGCAATGTTACTGTAAGGTGAGATCATTTACCGATTTTTTGTTTAATTTGTTTACCATGTCCACCATAGTTTATGAATATAGAATACAGCGCAGTACGTAATCTGTTGAAGGAAACAACGTCAAAGATTAACACTCAAAAGCCAGACACTCTACTGTATATGGCTATATCGTCAATACTCGGGAAAATGTGGTCGTCTTTATATACGTAGCTTTGAATATTTTGAGCCTTGTGATTAGTTAACCTTTCTATTGAATGAGTCAGCTCATGGCTGGCTCACTAGTATACAATGGTACCCAAAACTTCAACATAATTCCCCTATAATTATTTATACAGTAGGAGGTCTCCAACAAATAAGTTCACAAACAAATTTTATGACCAAAAAATGTATCGGGTGACAAACATGCATGTCAGCAACAAAGTGAGAAGAAAAACCAGAATTTGTTTTTTTGAATCATTTCACCCCAAGCAAGGCTGGACCACAACAGGTGCCCAGAGGGTTACAATGAGAGAATAAAAATAGATACAGGAGATGTCGAAGAAGATATGGAGGAGAATCAAGTAGATAAAAGATGGCAATTGACATTGCATTTGTGAGATTGTAGCCATCAGGGAAGAAAACAAATTGATGGGAGTTCCACAAATGAAAAGTGCTAGAAAAGAGACTGTTAGAGTAGAAAAGACAGTAACATTTAACTATTATATGGTGAGATCATTTAGTGATTTTTTGTTTAAATCATCTATAAATTATTTATACAATAGGACCTCGGATCACCAACAAATCAGTTCACAAACAAATTTTATGACCAAAAAATGTATCTGGCAATAGATACGCATGTCAGCGACAGAGTGGGGTAAAAAGACGGAAATTTGCTTTAATAATCATTTCACTTCAAGCAAGGCTGGACCACCATTGGTGCTCAGTAGGTTACAGTGAGGGAATAAAATTGTACAGAGGATGTCGAAGAAAAGATAAGTGATGGATGGGAATCAAGTATATAAAAGATGGCAATTTACGTTGAGAATAAATTTTCGGAGATTTTAGCTATCAGGTAAGCAAGCAAATGGAAAAGAATCTACAAACAAAAAGTGTGAGAAACACTGTTATAATAAAAGAGGCGGTTACATTCAACTGTTTTGACGATAAATAGGGTGGGGCCCTGGTGCCATTCTAGTAGCACAAGTAAATCTGGTCGGGGTACCAGGGAGAATACACGTCCGAGCAGTTACCATGAAAATAGTTGTAAAAATGACAGAGAGAATCCACATCAGGTCGGTAAAAATGTGACTAAAATCGGTCTGATAGGTCAGGATCGATTATGTTGCAGATCCTTTTTTTGGATTTTGTCGAAAACCTTAAGATGAATAGCAGGATCAACCGACAAGGTATAGCAACAATATTCAAAGCACAGTCAAATGACAGAATTATAAATGTACAAAATGGATTCTGAAAATAAAAAAACTTCCTGGTCCGATACAGTAATCCGCCCTTTATAGAAGTAGATGCAGCCATGAATTCGATGTAGTCATTCCATTTGAGATGCTTTAAAGGAGTAAAACCAAAATGATGAAGTGTCTTGCCCTCTAGATTAGCGTCATCTATTCTGTTGATAGGAAGGAAAAGTTCTCTATGCTGGTTAAAGGAGAGCAGCTTCGTTTTGGAGGCATTAAAATTTACGAACCATTTACTGTATAAAATTCAATATTTGTCTATATTTCTGAGATGCAGTATTGTAATTATTTACACTACTGACATTGTTGTATTTACCTCTACTGTAGCCAGGTACTGGATTCAGAAATCTATGGTTCAGCAAAATTGAAAAAAAAAAGAATTCAAGAGAGATATTTTAAACTGAATCTTCTGGAAGAAGCATGACTAGAACAACATATACCAGTGAACGAAGCAAAGGGTGTATTCGAAATCAGTTGAAGATGGTCGGGACACTTACAAAAGTGTTCAATGCACGGACGAATAGTATATTTATAAATGTGCACAATATGGATTCTGACGAGAAAAACTTCCTGATCCAAATTTCTTAGCAGTAAATGCAGCTATGGATTTGATGTAGTCATTCCATTTGAGATCATTTGAGAGTGTAAGACCAAGAAGGCGAAATATGTTGCTCTCTAGGAGACTAGCATCTTCCATTCTAATGGTAGGCAGAAAGGTTTCTCTATGGTGCTTAAGAGAAAGGAGGCTCGTTTTGGCGGCATTAAAATTTACAAGCCATTTACTGTATAAAACTCAATTTTTGTCTATATTTCTGAGATGAGGTATTATAATTGTTTACACTATTAACATTGTTGTCTTTGCCTCTGATGTAGCCAGGTACTGGATTCACAATTCTTTGGTTCAGCAAAATTGAACAAAAAAGAATTCAAGAGATATATTTTATACTGAAACTTCTGGAAGAGCATTACTCATGGAACTAGAACAATCTATACCAGTGAACGAAATAAAGGGTTTATTCGAAAGCAGTTGGAGATGGTCGGGACACCTAACCAGATATGGCAAAAGTTTTCAATGCACGGATGAATAGTAGATTTATAAATGTGCAAAATATGGATTTTGACGAGAAAAACCTACTGATCCAAATTTCTTAGTAGATGCAGCTATGATGTGGTCATTACATTTGTGATCATTTGCGAGGTTAAGGCGAACTGTGTTGCTGTTTAGGAAATTAACATCATCCATTCTGATGGTAAGCAGAATATTTTCATATTTTCTATCTCCTACCCCATTCATTCACAGATTGTACATCCTTTTGAAGGGCAGTCGCGAGGTTAATTTTGTCAGGCTTGGCAGATTTCTTATTGCGACGGGAGTAAATGGTGGTATACACCTTCATATGTTTATATTAATAATCCCTTGGCCATGTCAATACACCTTTGTATCTCAGTGTCTCACATTCCGTCTTCTGTTAGAACAATTCCCAGATATTTACATTTCTGTGCCTGCCTGATTTTAGTCTCTGAGACTTGCGCTTCTCATTTTGGGCTTCTTTTGTTGCTGGTGACCATGTATTCAGTCTTCTTGTAGTTTATATTTTGTCCTTTCTTACCACTTTCTTTCACTTCCTTCTGTAAGAGGCCTTGTAGTTTACTTTCTGTGCCTGCTATCAGAACTGTGTCATCTGTAATATCTTATATTGTTAGTGCAGAAGTGCGTTGTGGTGCAGTGGATATCGGCTCGGAACGAGAAATCGGGAAGCTGAGTTCGAATACCAGTTGAATTCCTTGCATTCACTTACTCGCAAATACCCTTGGGAAAGGTATTAATCCGTCTTTTCTTTCCAGTTACGGGTTAAATAACAAGACGGATTGGGTTCTATATACTTGGCTGGCATCCAGTCTACCGCAGAAAGCAATGGCAGTCTACTGTGGAAAAATCTTCTGCCCTGTCAGTTATATCTCTTTTGAAACATGATCGCCCAAACGTGTATCACATACCGCCAATGACGACTTCTGGCAGGAATTCTAGTTCTCTCAGCTAGTATAAAGATTTCAGTAATTTATATTAAAAAATATAGATTCCTTAGATATTTATGCTAGCATTATCCTTTATCCTACAAATATAGAATATATTTGGTTTTAATATTTTTTTATGATTTTGGATGGAATTTTATGCTTGGTCCCCAAATAAAGCAATCATCATATCCTCCAGTCCTAGAGGGTGAAAATATGCAAGCAAGAAAATTTCAGTTTACCGCATCAAGGAAAATGATAATTAAAATACAGTTCTTCTCATTTAATTCTATATGCATTGCTCTTCAATTTATCAGGTTCCTACTCATGGTGACCCCGCTTTAGCCTTAACTACTCTCTAAGGACGCTTGAAAAAAAAGAAAGGGTCGAGGTACGCAGTTTTCTGGTCGATTTCTGTCCATACAAGAAGGAAAGCTCAATTCAGACCATCCAGGTTTTTGTGTATTTTTGCACAAGCATTTGACTCGAGGATGAACCATAGTCCATAGGATTTAAATCTGGCGATGGTTTTCAGTTGTTTAACAATTACAATGTTGCTCATTCCAAATCGATAAAGATCGATAACTGTTTCACGGTGCACGCTGTTCAAAATATAATGATTGAAAACTATCAAAATTTTATGAGAAAAATATAAGCAAAACATTAATACAACCCCAAAATTAAATTACGTCGTAATCTGGTTAAATACTGAAAATAAAGCCCGTTGCAAAAAATATTCTTCACCCAGTAAGGATATTTAGGCATAAGCGAATTTAACGAACAAGACTGGAATTTGAACGAGACTTACGTTATTTCTCATTTCTTGACGATCTAAACTTATTTATAAATGGAACTTTGTCTCTGTGTGTGTGTCTGTGTGTGTCCGTTATAGATAAGCTCCGAAACGGCTGAACCGATTTTCTTGAAAATTTACAGTCATACTATAAGCGTCTGCCAGTGTTCTTAGCTTAGTTTTGTGTCGAGGTACTCCAAATAAAAATCGAAAATCAATAATCGAAAAAATCGGGTTGTAGAAGGAGTTGTCTGATTTTAATCAAATTTGATACACTCATAGACAAAAACATAAGAAACTATATTCAGGAGTTTCAAGGTTGCAGTTCTTACAATAGTGCAAAAATTCGATAATATATATATATATATATATATATATATATATATATATATATATATATAAGGCAAGATGTTTACGTGTGTGTCTGTTTATCTGTCTGTATGTCCTTTATACAAATCCACAATTTCTATCCGATTCTCATCAAACTTCACACAAATATTCTTTAGGTTGAGTCTGAGCTCCAGGACCATGGATTAGTTTTAAAGCTTTCATTACACCCGAGCAACGCCGGACTATACTGCTGGTCTTTAATAAATAACAACGCAGATACCATTACTTTATTTTTCTTAGTCTTTATGCACCGTGCCGTTTCAGTGCCCCCTACATTGCTTGGGGATAATTATATTTACTTTGTGGGAAATGCAAAGGGATGAAAACTGAAGCGAAATTGTTCCAGGTTGGTTGTTTTTCCATGTATATTAAATGGATAAACTAGGCAACCGTAGTTTTACATTATTTTTTAAGACCCAACGGCGGCAATTCATAGCTAGAGGAGAAAGGCAATAGGGTGTGAGGATGACGATCCCGTTGCTGAGATGCGAGCAGGTGCCAACAAGTCGTACATTTAACACCAACAGCGGCACGAACGGATGATGATTACAACAGTTCTCAACGGTTGAAGCAACGGATTAAGAGAGTTACACATGACGGACATGCTATAGTAAGCGTCCCTCGAAATCACAACGAAGTTAGCGGCAGTCCATTGCAATTTCATGACACGATTCAGCATGTTTCATTCCATATAAGCCACAAAGGAAGGTCATTAAATTTGTAAGTCACTTCCTGGCAAACTGAGGTCCACCTTAAACAAATTCATGCCAAAAGCACTTTCTTTTACTCGGATTTTCTTTCACCTCTAGCCAACTATTGCAAATCCAAACAGCGATAAGGAATGAATGACGGGAGAAAGTGTTGATAAAACTGGAAGTTTCTTGTCTGGAACCTGAACGAAGTTGGTGAATTTAGTCATCAACGCCATCATTATGATCGGCAGAGAATGACATTTTTGGATACAAGATAAAGCCGACGAGGACGACAATTCATTTTAATTTCCCAATTGACGTCATACTTTCAACACAACCGTGTTTCTTTTTTGTTTTTTTGTTTTTTTAACGGCAAGTTTATTTGGCATTGATTTCTCCATGATATTTGGCTTTCATAGCAGTTCCAACTGACCGAACATGTGATCAAAGATGAGATTTTGGAGAAGATAAAAACAAAAAGAAAACTATTACTTAACATCAAGAAAAGACAGCCGAAATTCCTGGAATATGTAGTGAGGAAAGAGGGTTTGGAGAATCTGATACTTACAGCTAAGATAAAGAGAAAGCGAGACAGGAGAACGCAACGCGTAATATATTTGATGAGCTTGAACATATGGTTGACAGAGCAGAATTTGTGTGGGGTAACAGGAGAAAGGGTGTTAAGAGCCACTTTGGATTGGGAAAGGTGGAAGGCCATGATCGCCTATATCCTGAAGTGACATAGAAGATAAAAAAGAACAACAAGAAGTTCTAACGATGACAAATAATGATCAAGCATCCTTTTCACACGTAGACCGTATTTACATTGACTATAACAGCGTTTCCACCGCTTATTGTCAATGGGGATCTTTTAGCCAAGACATTCGCCGATCGATGTGATCAAATTGAATAAATAATTGAATTTCTATCGAATTTTAAAAACGCGAGTACAGATTTTATTTTCATCGATTTTATTTCGAGTTAAGTTTGTTTTAAGAAATAAAAGAAAACCTTCTGTCCTTGAATTAAATCATATTAATTTTCTAAGTGAATATTCTCAAATTCTTCGTTGCAGGCACGATGTCAGAAAGACTCAGCGGAAATAAATCATATAATTTAAGTGGTAAAGTGATTCAATTTGATGTCACTTTTTTAAAAGATTTCTGATTATATATTTGGGAAAAGTGAGCACAGACACACATGCATTAAAAACAGAAATTACGGTTGTTCCAACGAGAGAAATTGGTATAGAAGAAAAAAGTGGGAGAAGCTATGAAAGTTTTGTTTAAAGTGTGGAGTTATTATTATTATTATTATTATTATTATTATTATTAATAATAATAATAATTGCTTTTTGTATGATATATCAAGTGTCTATAATGGTATTTGTGTCGCTGCACGTTTTTCGAGTATAACATAAACTCCCTTCAGGCGAATAAACTTGTGATTTCACTTATCGAGATCCGTTTGTTTTTCTTATGGCCAAAGTATCGTGTATGAATAGATAAGTCAAGTAGTGAGTAGGTCAGAAAGTTCATATGCGTGCGTGCGTGCGTGCGTGCGTGCGTGCGTGCGTGCGTGCGTGCGTGCGTGCGTGTTGGGTTTTATTCACACACGCCCGTTAAATCTCTCCTGTCACCTTCGTTGGTTATAATTTTTTCTTTTCACTGACTTGCGATTTCGTCTTTATACATCGTCTTTATATTTCGTCTACGGGTCGTCGAGTTCTTTTTGTTGTTTTTGGAATAATATTTGAATTTAGTGTGTGTGTGTGTGTTTGTGTGTGTTTTGCGTTTGAATTTCGTGTGCCTAAGGCTTGTAATTTTTAAATATTTCTTCCTGCATCACGAACGTTTCATAATCTGTATTTTGGTAGGTAGGTATTACTCTTAATTTACCTCCATTGCATTCATTTAAACGTTGGGAGACATATAATTTCCTGTTATTGGCTAGTTTAATGTTACTTCTGCGCAGGGCAATTCTTTTATTCAGGCCTTGTGTCGCTGCCACGTATTTTTTGCGCATTCATCGTCATTTTAGAGAATAAATTACGTTCTTAAAATCGCAGCTCAGATTTGTTTTCGAACTTAAAGTGTTTTCTTTCTATTATTATTTTGCATACCCCAGATCTTTTTTGTTGCATTTTTAGAACCCCTGTGTTGTGTGTTGCTCGAATCTTGATGGAGTAAGTATACTTTTATGGTTTTGGGATTGGCGTTTGCTTTTAATTATTTTAGTTGTCTTTAAGATTTCTTTTATTTTATCATCTTTGAGTAATTCTATGTGTCTTTTGAAATTTGTATGTGTGCATGGTCATCAGCAAAAGATACAATCCAAAATGCCAAACACAGGTGGAGAATAACAGAATCAAACAAGTCCAAGAATTTAACTACCTAGGAAGTGTTCTAACAGGAGATGGAAAGTGCGACACGGAGATCCAAAGGCGAATTGGCATGGCAAAGGACGCGTTCCAGAAGATGAGCAAAATACTAACACACAGGAAAATCTCAATAGAAACGAAGAAAAGAGTTCTAGACTGCTACGTGATGTCAGTTCTTCAATACGGCTGTGAATGCTGAACAATATCATCGAAAATGAGGACAAAACTGGAAGCGGCCGAAATGTGGTTCTACAGAAGGATGCTACGGATATCGTGGACTGAGCATACAAGCAACGACGAGGTGTTAGAAAGAATGGCAACAAAAAGGAAATTGATGCTGAGCATCAGGAAGAGACAACTGAAGTTGCTGGGACATGCAATGAGGAAGGAGGGCCTGGAGAACCTGATACTGACTGGACAGATAGAAGGAAGGAGAGACAGAGGAAGGCAGCGGATAACATATTTGCAGGGACTGATCAGGTGGATGACGGAACGGGGGTTGCCAGGAGCAACAGGAGCAAACATACTAAGAGCCACAAGGGATAGGGAGACGTGGAGAGCCATGATCGCCTACGTCCTGAAGGGACAGGGCACATAGAAGAAGAAGAAGAAGAAGAAGTAATTCTGGGTTGCTTTTGTTGTCTGTTGAAACGTATGCTAGAACGTTTTCTTCTTCTTCATGTTTTATTTTTGGTTTATTGTTTTGGATTCCGGAGAGGTTTTAATAGTATTTCTTTTACCAGTTGGACACTTTTGTTTATTAGTAGAATGGGTTATCCGCTTATTTCTAATATTTTTCGTAGTAACTCTAGGCGTATTTTGCGAAGAGTTTTGTCAGATACTATTGTGCAAATTCATCGTGCTAGGAAGTAGAGAATGGATTTCTGACAACTATTAGGGTGGTGGCTCTTGGAACAGGGGTATTGCTGGGTATCTGTAGGTTTATGCTAAATATCTGTGATGATGTAATTGTTTGTTTTTTTTATGAGCATATCTAGGAATGGCAATTAATTATAGCTATATTCTAGCATGAACTTAATTTCGGGGTGCAAGTTTTGTAGTAGATTGTGTAGTTTATTTATGTCTCCCCATGTTGATCGCGAAAAGATGAAACAATCATCTAGATTTAGTGAATTCTGGTTTTATATCTTCCCCATATTTATGTCCTATTTTGTTGTATAGTTTGGTTTGGTTGTTTTGTTTTTATGGCTAATCAACCTCAGCGGGTCATTTATTGCCAACTAAATTTTGTTTATTTATTTATTGCTGGTAATACCTTTTTCTTTCAACAAATTATTGTTGTTTTTATATATGTTTTGTGTCTAGTAATACTTTTTCTCTTTTCGAGTATCAAGATTCATTGGGATTTTGTTTTTGAGGGTAGGGTCCCAAAGTCCTACTCTGTTATTTAACCCATAACTGGAGGGAAGGGATGAATTAATACCTCTCACAAGGGTACCAGTGCTTAAGTGAATGCAGGGTATTCAATTAGAATTCGAACCCGGCTCACCAATTTTTCTTTCGAGCCAATATCCATTGCACCACAACGCACATCCACCACTAAATGCTTACAGCACCTGGTATTCCCAAGCGGTCACCCATCTAAGTACTGATCAGGCTCAACGTGGTTTAACTTCGGTAATCGAGCAAGAACCGGTGTATTCAACGTGATAGGCCGTAAGCCTTTGTTGTATAGATATGCTGGTATGAGTGTTGCATATTAATTACTTAGTTTTGGATCATAATAAAATTAGACCAGTGCACATTTGTATTAAAATGTTCAATACAATTGTATTGTAGAACTTTTGAATATTTTTCATTTGAAAAACGAGATAACTCGTTTACTAATGATATATATATATATATATATATATATATATATATATATCAAGGAAAGCTCAACAGGAGATTTCAATTGGTTATAAATTATAATTCATTTCTATGGATTTAATTAACTCATTTCATCAGACCTTTCAATTTTCCTTCCATTTGGTACGAACAATTCTGCCGGAATAAGCAGTTTCTTTAACTGAAAAGAAGGATAAAAATAAAAATAAAATAAAAATAAAAATAAGAATTTATTTTATTTTTATCCTTCTTTTCAGTTAAAGAAACTGCTTATTCCGGCAGAATTTTTCCTTTATAAATATCATATTGCTCTGGATAACATCCATTGAGCTCTCTATATAGATATAACACTTAATATTTTATATTAAGTTAATCTTGTTGGATTAACCTCACCGTTTACGGACTGGACGTCTCTCTCTCTCTCTCTCTCTCTCTATATATATATATATATATATATATATATACATATAAAGTCTTTATATTGTCTTTATCTAGTCTATTTAAAACTACCACGGTTACTTAGGGAGGAATCCGTCACTTGTCGATAGGATGTCGGCGTATGTGACTTCTTGCTTTTATTTTGTCAAATTGCCTGCTGTATCTGATACTATTCCGTTGCTCGAATTTTCGCCAAGCGTGGTTTGTTCGACCTGCAAAGTAATTTTGTTATTTGTCAATTTAAATTTCGGTGTGAGGCTGTCTATGTGGGGCGAAACAAGTTGCGGTAAGAAATCCGGATTGGACAGCACATGCTTGCAGGTATAAGACAGCGTGTATCTAGTAACAGTAATAGCTTGACTCAGTTTCAGATACAGCGATTGGATTCATTTGATCAATAATCCGGGTTGGGTTTCTACATATTATGACGTAGCGTTCAGGGTGCCTCGCAGGGCTCGCTCGCTTAAACATTTACAGATTTTACAAACAGTTTGCATAAAGCGTCAACGAACGACTTTGTGCAGAAAGAATGAGACCTTCCTTCGTTTCCCCTATCTTATGGATAGGTCGTTAGTAATCTATCCCCGTTTTATACACTTTATACTCAATTTACACCAATTTTTGTTTTTAGTCATCAATGTGTGTGTGTGTGTGTGTGTGTGTGTGTGTGAATAAATATACATATGAAAATACACGAATGCATAAAAATAGTATTCAGGTGTTAATAAAACAGTGCTCAATGTAGTATAAACAGAACTATTATATATATATATATATATATATATATATATATATATATATATATATATTGTTCTATGTCGATGGCACGATTCGGAGTTTGGTGCGTTACGCAATGATCAGGTGCATGTAACGAACTGACCGTTTAAAAGATTTTAATTTTAGTTCATAGGATTTAAATCTTGCACTTTTATATTACTATTTTTTAATGTATCAAGAGTAAAAGTTAAATAGACAGAAATTGCATGGAGGTTAAAAAATAAAAATAAAATAAAGGTTTTTAAAATTAAAAAAAATACTTTTAAAATGCAGGGAGATAAATTCAAAAGAGCGTAATTTGTAATTATTAATAATATTTGTGGAGAAAAGAAAGAAAGAAAGAAAGAAAGAAAGAAAGAAAGAAAGAAAGAAAGAGGAAAAGTAAGTGGGTGAGAAAAAAAAGAGAAAATATATTAGAGGAATCTGTATCAATCAGGGTTTAGAATTTAAGTATGTGTTTTTTATGGCAGCATATGATCATTAATGTTCTTTTTTGTTAAGTAGATTATGATTATTTATATTATTTAAGATGACAAGATTTTCCAAAAGATATAAGACACATCTGTCAGCTTTTACATTATAAGATTTTGTTTTAGCAACGATATTCCAGGTAATCATTAGGTTGTTATTGCTGTTGTTTTTAAAGTTCTAATAATATATGAATAAAGCGGTGTTTAAAGACAGCGTAGGGTTATTGAAACGTTATTTCCACTTATTACCAGTTGCTTAAAAATAGAATCTAAAATCATCCACCGAATTGATGAGAGCTCTATAAATAATACTTTCGGACATACAGTCAATGAGCAGGTCTTACATTTTCGGCAATTGCAATTATTTTTTAGAAACGCCACTGTTATTATCAGTATGGTAACTGTTATTTTTCAGGTGGGCAAGGTATTTATTTCATATTATATTATTATGTTCATTTTTTTATCTGTTCTTAACACATCTATAACAAATTTTAACATTGTTTTTTCTTGAAAATCGTTTTTTGAATACTGTTGCCACATCTGGTCGGGTGCCCCTGCTATTCTCCTCGGGCTTCTTGACAAAATACAGCGAAGCATCTGTAATGTGACTGATACCGACTTAGCTGACCGCCTGCAGTCACTCTCTCACCGGCGTGACGTGGCTTACCTGTGCCTCTTCTATAAATACTATCATGGCTTCTGCTCTGAAGAACTTAAATCACTGGTGCCTCCTAGGTGTGAGTTTGCACGAGATACTAGATTGGCAACTAGGCCCAACCCTTTTACAGTGAAACCGATGAAATGTAACCGCAATTTCTACTCCAACAACTTCTTTTCTCGCACTTCCCGCCTGTGGAATTCCCTTCCGCATGCTTGCTTCCCCGACGGCTATAACCTCCAGGAGTTTAAATGTAAGGTCAATAGACAACTCCTAACACACTAACCATCCCATTCTCTCCAACTCTCCCCCTATGTACATCCTAACTCGTCTATCGCCCTGTGTAACCCCCTGCGCTATAGTGGCAGTGGAATGCCTTGCTTGGGGTGACATGATTAAAAAAAAAATTTGGGTAAATGGAAGAAATGTTTGTTAATTAATGTTAGAAAGAAATTTTCCAATGTTTGATTAGACATTACGGTTGAAAGGTTGGTTAAACCAAATAATGTTAAGTTTACGTAAGTTCTGCTTATTTCTGCCGAATTTGGTTTCAACAGAGTATTCTATGCCTGAGTTTTTAAGTTTGAAGTTATCAAAACTTTCTTATTACTACAGTTAGTACATAAACTTATATATCATTTATTTTTATTTAAAAAAATATATATTTCATATTAAAGTAAAATGAATATGATTGTACGGCTCACTTTACAGAAAAAACCGTCTGACGTGATTTTAACGGACTTTAATCAGGCCGGAAATAGGACACGGACTGTGCGGTTTTGTCAAGGACACTAGAACAAGGAATGCAATATTTGTGCTTAGAATGCTATCAGAAAAGGCGATGCAAGTGAAAAAAAAACTATACATGTGATTTGTAGACAATGGCAAGGCGTTGGACAAAGTACGCAACAAAGAAGTAATAAAAATGCTCAGCAACCTCGACATATTTGTCAAAGACATCAGAGTAATCAAGAACCTCTACTGTCAGCAAACCGCCTGCATACGAACAGGAAACGAATTCAGCTTATATACAAAGATAGAAAGGGGCGTAAGACAAGGATGTGTCTTTTTAGCGGATCTATTTCACTTGTACAGCGAGACTATTCTGAGAACCTAGAATTTATGCCAGGATTCGTCATTGGCAGTCACTATCTAAACAACATAAGATACGCAGGTGATACAGTGCTGAGAGCCGACACGGAAAGAAAATTAAAAGACCAAATAAAAATGTTGGATGAAGAAAGACGAAAGAAAGAACAACAAATAAACTACAAGAAAACTGAATATATGGTCATCAGCAAACAGAGGAGCCCAAAATGCCAATTACAGGTCGGGGATACTAAAATCAAGCAAATAAAAAAATTCAGTTACTTGAGAAGTGTTCTAACGGAAAACGGAAAGTGCAACACTGAGATCCAAAGGCAAATTTGCATGGCGGAGGACGAATTCCAGAAGCTGAGAAGAGCATTAAGAGACGGGGAAAATTCGCTAGAAACAAGAAGAGAGTATGTGATGTCTGTTCTTCAATATGGCAGTGAATGCTGGACAATATAATCGAAGATGAAGGAAAAACTTGAAGCAACTGAAATGTGGTTCTACAGAAGGATGCTGCGGATATCATGCATCGAGCATGTGGGCAATGATGAAGTTTTGGAAAGGATGGAAATGAAAAGGAAATTAATACTAAGCACCAGGAAAAGACGGCTGAAGTTCCTGGGACAGGTGATGAGGAAGGAAGGCTTGAGAAATCTGATACTCACATGTCAGATAGAGAGACAGAGAGATGGGGGAAAGCAGCGGATAGCATTTTTGAAGGGCCTGAGCAGTTAGATGGCAGAGCCGTGTTTGAGGCGGGTAACAGGATAAAGCGTGCTAAGAGCTACCAGAGATAGGGAGACGTAGAAGGCCATGATCACCTACGTCCTGAAGGATAAAAAATTCTGGAATATTCAGGCCCGTAGACGTAAATATAATGCTGTTTAAAAAATAAACGAAGAGGAACCTCTACTCAAATAGGCATATCCAGTAAAACAACCGTTTAAAGTCATAAAAATATATTGGGTTAATAAATTTAAAAAAAAAACAAGATTACTTCTTGTTTAATCGTGGAATGAAGAGATACACAGTGAAATGTAGATAAACAGCTTTATTACCAGAGTGGTACAGCCACGAGGTATATACAATATTTACAGTATCTCGCAGTAGTAGCTGTTATTTCACGAAGTCCGTGATAATGATAACTCCTCGTGCTAAACGCATATTGTCATTTATATATCCGGGTGACAGGATGTCACATGGTACGACCCACTACATAACACTACTTTAGATTGAAGGGTATGTAAAAACATTATCCGAACTTTAACGATAACATATCTTTAGGTTTGTCACAAAAACTTCTACGCATGCTTGCGTAGTAGGTTGTGTAGGTAGTATTATGGTAACGTGATCAAATTTGGTGTAGGTAGTATTATGGTAACGTGATCAAATTTGAGCTTGATTTCGCCAGTTTTCTTGCTGCTATTACACGGGAAATATGGCCACACCGCTAGTAAAGTACACGAAGAAGAAACACAGTGGAAAGCCTATTAGTGAAAGGGTATGAAATTCACCGGAGGCTTTTAACAAAAGCGAGGAGAATTGTGTATGAGTGGATTGAGAAATTTAAAAGGGGTTGGACAAGCGTAAGGCACGAAGATAAAGAAGGACAGAAGTCAACTTCCACCGATGACGAAAAGATTCAGCAAGCTACACGAGATCGTAATGGCGAACTGGCAAGTTATCATCGATGCAAGAAAACGGGCGCGGTCAAGTTCATACTGCAAGCAGGTGACAAAAATAGTACCAAGTATAAGCACGCATGTGCTTATACTTGGATGCGCTATCTGATGCAGCGGATATCGGCTCGGAACGAGAAATCGGGGAGCCGATGTCGAATTCCAGTTGAATTACTTACATTCACTTACGCACAAATACCCTTGGGAAAGGTATTAATCCATCTCTTCCCTCCAGTTATAGATTAATTAACCAGACAGTGTTCTATAGCCTTGGCTGGCAACCAGTCTACCGCAGAAAGCAATAGCAAACTACTGCGGGATAATCTTCTACCTAGTCAGTCATATCTCTTTCGAGATATGATTGCCCAAAGCGTATATCACGTATGGAACTTATCACTGACTGATAAGCACGCATGAACAGAAGACAGTGTGATAAACCTAATACGTTAGGACAATATATTCGTTTTGTTTCAATTCATTTGCACAAGACTATTGAGTAATCCTGGGAAATGGTTAACTTTAAAAACATTAGCTATTCACCGCTATTTACGCATCGTTTTCCAGCAATGGATTGAACACTCTTGGCTACTGGTGTTTGTATACATTGTGTATATAACACGATAAAATCTATTTTCCTCCACCGTGCACCGAGAGCTTAGAGGTCGAATCTCCAACTGATGTACAATCGGTCAGGTTTCAATCCTAGCTAGAAGCATCGTATGTCTAATCATACTGATGAATTGTGATACAACAAAACAGAACTCTGCGGATGACTATATATATATATATATATATATATATATATATATATATAGTAATATTTTTCCTTTTTCTTTCTCTCTTTCTTTTTCCTTTTTTCTTTCTTTCTGAACAGTTTTTCTTTTACACTTTATAATTTGACATCGTGATTTTGCTCCTTCTTTTTAATTTTTCAATTTATTTTTCGACAATATATTTTTCTCTTTCTTTCTTTCTTTCTTTCTTTCTTTCTTTCTTTCTAAACAGTTTTTTTTTTCACTTTTTATATTATAACATCGTTTTTTCAATTTATTTTGCTGCATTAATTTTTCTCTTGTATTTATTTCACTACAATCACTTTACGGTCCTAAACGTGAGTAATGAGTAAATATAAACAAGTAAGTCCGAACGGTACAGTTACGCTGCTTATTGCTTGACTTTAGCTGGCTTTAACTGCATACTAGCTGTCGTCAACTAGTAATTAGTTGCCTTCCAAAATGTGGCGCAAGGCTTTTTTTAATGTGAGCAATCTGGACCATATAGCCCGGGTAAAAATTAATGTCTGATTTTCCCGAGACGAAACTGTAATTTTTGGCGGAGCCTCGACTAGGTTATGACTCTCCGCCCGTAGTCAAAGTGTTTGGCAATGCGCACGGCAGAACTAGCTGTCGTCGACTGCTCTTTAACGTAAGTCTTATTCTTCTTCTATGTGCCCTGTCCCTTCAGGACGTAGGCGATCATGGCTCTCCACGTCTGCCTATCCTTTGTGGCTCTTAGTTTGTTTGCTCCTGTTGCTCCTGGCAACCCCCGTTCCGTCATCCACCTGATCAGTCCCTGCAAATATGTTATCCGCTGCCTTCCTCTGTCTCTCCTTCCTTCTATCTGTCCAGTCAGTATAAGGTTCTCCAGGCCCTCCTTCCTCATTGCATGTCCCAGCAACTTCAGTTGTCTCTTCCTGATGCTCAGCATCAATTTCCTTTTTGTTGCCATTCTTTCTAACACCTCGTCGTTGCTTGTATGCTCAGTCCACGATATCCGTAGCATCCTTCTGTAGAACCACATTTCGGCCGCTTCCAGTTTTGTCCTCATTTTCGATGATATTGTCCAGCATTCACAGCCGTATTGAAGAACTGACATCACGTAGCAGTCCAGAACTCTTTTCTTCGTTTCTATTGAGATTTTCCTGTGTGTTAGTATTTTGCTCATCTTCTGGAACGCGTCCTTTGCCATGCCAATTCGCCTTCGGATCTCCGTGTCGCACTTTCCATGTCCTGTTAGAACACTTCCTAGGTAGTTAAATTCTTGTACTTGTTTGATTCTGTTATTCTCCACCTGTATTTGGCATTTTGGATTGTATCTTTTACTGATGACCATGCACTCAGTTTTCTTAAAGTTTATTTGTAGCCCCTTCTTGTCACTCTCCACTGCTACTTTCTCACGCAGGTAAATATAACAAGAGGAAGAGTCAATTCCTAGTAGATTGGCACCATAACATCTACAAAATTTCTTGTACAGGTAAAAGTTTTGAGTAAACCTGCATTTCTTAAAAGAAAGCACATTAAAACGATATAATTTTGTTATAAAAAATCGAAACTACAGTGTAATTGCTATTATTTTATCAAAGAATAAGTACATAACCATAAAATAATATCATACAACAGCATCATATTTTGTTTGAGCTAATAAAACCACCAATTGCCGTAATTGCTGCTTTCTCCGCATTTTTTTCAACAGTTTATTAAAATGATGATAACCCTGCCAAAGCTCTGAAAAGGCTCACTCTAACTCTTTAAGTATTCTCTTTGAACTCGCCTATCCAATTTATCCGGTACTAATTTACCGGGAAAGGAGTCAGAAAGTTAAAATGGTTAATTCATAATTGCAAAGATTTTGTTTAATTTTTTATTTATTTTTTATTTTTTGACATGAGGCAATTTTGACATGAGGCAATTTTGACATGAGGCAATTTTCAGAAGAGTGTTTTGGTTTGTTGCCTTGATGAAAGGTGGATGCTTTTTGAATTATGCGTAAACCAGATGGTATAGCAGGTCTTTCACAAATCTGATAATATTGTTCTTTCTTTCTGATTCATTTCACCTGAATCAGGTACCCAAAACTTTTCGTTAATCTTAGCATGATTACTAGCTGGTTAATGAGGAAAACAAAATATAACGTTTGTCGTAAAAAAAATAGTTATAATTTCGCAGAATATATTGTAGAGAGACAAATCCAAACTTGAACGATTTGGTCGTAAGAGGAACCCGGAGAAAAACTGAAAAATAAAGTAAAATACACTGTAGTTACTGAAGCTTTAGTTTTTACTTTCAATATATTTATTTTAAGGTGATTTTCGTTAAAGAAATGAAAGTTGGCCTCAAACCTTTGCCTGTAGTATTTTTTGCAAAAATATATCCTTATTTTATTTATTTCACTAGATTCTTTCTTTGATTTATTTTAGTCTTAAACTCTTCTTTTCTTTTTCTTTCTTCTTCCTATTATGCTGCTATTTATTTCATTATCAGTCAGTTAATTGCCATACGTGATACACGCTTTGGGCGATCATGTCTCGAAAGAGACATGACTGACTGGGCAGTAGATTATCCTGCAGTAGGTTGTCATTGCTTTCTGCGGTAGACTGGTTGCCAGATAAGGCTGAAGAAACCAATCTGTCCTATTTCTTAACCCATAACTGGAGGAAAATGACGGATTAATACCTTCCTCTAGGGTATTTGTGCGTAAGTGAATGCAAGAAATTCGACTGGAATTCGAACTCGGCACCCCACTCTCTCGTTCCTAGACGATATCCACTGCACCACAACGCACATCCTATTTCAATATAATTTTTCCAAAATAATAGGTTTCTGTTGAACTGCCCAAGTGGATACGATACATCAAAAAAAGAGCGCTGCACAATATCCGGTTTTAAACGGATATACAGGGAAAAGCATAATAAGGTACAATAGAAGACAAGACAGAACTTACAACACAGAGAAGAGGGGGTTAGATCACAATAGTCGTTGAAGCAATCAGTCCGAATATTATTCGGGTGACAATCGAATATTACGCCTCGAATGCTACTATTCTTTACTTAGAATATTTCAGACCATGGGCTATTTCATCATTCAGGATGCATGCAGGCGTGTAAGCCACTCTACAACAGTTTCTAAACTGATGAGCCGGTATATTTTATGTAAGATCAACGAAATAGTTCACATAGACAACCACGGATTGTACAGAGGTGACCGGATAATTTCAAAATGGATGAAGATCTCTTCGTTTATCATCCGGTTTACACTCAACCCTCATCACTTTCTTTCTTTCTTTCTTTCTTTCTTTCTTTTCCTTCGGTGTGCAAATATTCTTATATATTTATTTATCTTTCATTTCTCCAAACATTTTCATGGCTTCTGCTCCAAAGAAGGAGCTTTCCCTGGCACCCCGATCACATGATTTTACTTATTATCTAGATAGGCATTTTGGTCCCACTTTTTACCATCAAAATTGTCAAATGAAACTAGCATTTCTACTTGAATAATTTCTTTTCTCGCACTTTCCATCTGTTGAACTCCCTTCCGTATACTTGCAATCCCTGATAGCTACAATCTCCAAAGGTCTAATTGCAAAGTCAGTTGCCATCTTCTATCTCATTAAATCCCATTCACATCCCTAAATCACATCTATTCCGCAAATTCTATTCTCATTTTATCCTTTCTTAGCCATACCCTGTACCCTGTTTTTTTTATCACTGTAAAACTCTGTGCACCAGTGGCTGTTCTGCCTTGCTTGGGGCAAAATGATTAAAAAGAAAAAAGATTTAGTTCTTTTCAAAATTACTTTGGCTGTAAGGTTTTTATTTTTCCTGTAAATTTCATCATTTTAGATGTTTGCTTGATATTGTTTATCGTCATATCAATATATTTATCGGTTATTTTATGCCTAAATCTAAATCTATTAAACACAGTTTTATGCCTTCAACTAAATATATTTTGAAGGCAAATACAGATAGAATGCCTTCAGTTACAGATAAAATATATCGTTCTTAATTCTGCTATTAATAGTTAACGTTGGTATTATTTTCTACGAGTGGGCCCCTGCCGTCAAATGACTGCAAAATGTTTATATCACTAAGCCGTATATAATGACGGCAACGTATATATTGAACATCTTATTCACCGCGTGAGTAATCACCAAAACAGAGGTTGGGAATAATAATATATCAACAAATACAAGATTCGCACGCCGCGGGAAGTAGATACACAGCTAGAAAACTGCTAGCCAGTATAACCACTCTACTCTAACAGTGTCCACCTATTTAAGAGGAGAAAAACACATGATGCCTGCATATAGGTAAGTATAAATCACACACACACACACACATACACATATATATATATATATATATATATATATATATATATATATATATCCGAGTGAATACAGAACGAAGAAAACATTTTTTGCAACGTCCAAAACATTAATTTAAAACAGTGCTCGATATATAATATATAGAGCTGTGAATATTTATTATAAATTATATTTTAGAACATGTACATAATTTTTTTTAAATATCCACTACAAATAGTACATTCGTTTCCACATTGAAACTACAATTTCTCATCAGGTGGTATGAACAGGAATGGAAAACCTCTTTTCTTATATTTGGTCAGTTGTGTGTGCGATGTTGGTGGGGGTTAGTGATAAGGGAATAAGTCTTGTGGATTGACTGTTAGAGTTTTGAAGAAAGTGGTGTGGGTAGTGAAGATGGTTGATTAATTGGTAACTGTGAGTGTTTTAGACAGATTTAACATTAGCAGTTAGAATGTAAGTTTTTATTATCTTGAGTCTAGACTATATCTTTTGGATTTCTTAGAGGAGCAGGTAATGGGTGGGATGCTTATTTTGTACAGAATATTTTTGTATTTAATCAGAGCTTTAATAATTAATCTAATTTTGTATATTTAATCTTAATTTTGGATTTAGGAAACCGATTTTTTCTATTAAATTTTAAATTTTAATTAGATCACTGTTTGCGGTAAGATTCAATGTAAGAGGTAAAATTTAATAGTAAGAATTTAAGGTCATAGGTAAGTAGGTAATAGGTGCGTAATAAGTCGAATTTTATGTAGGAGGAAAGATTAAATGTTTGTATTTAAAGTAATAGGTGAATAGGTAATAGGTGTGTTTGTATTTAAGGTAACAGGTGAAGTTTAGTGTGTGTATTAAGGACAGTTTTATAATTAATCTAATTATTTATATTAAGCCTTACTATAAAAAATTTAGTAAATCGATAATTTTTAATATTTTTTTAATTCTTTTAAAAAAAATTAGGTCACAGTTTGTGGTGTATGTAGGAATGTTGTGAGTACAGTGAGGGCGTATCATTTCTAGGGGGTCCCAGCTCTGGCTTTTGTAGTATTTTCTAGCATGATTGTAAGTTTAGTTTTTTAACGTGCTTGCAGTTGGCTGTGGTTTCATGCCTCTGGTTTAAAAGCTTGTTGCTGTTCATATATTTAATGATTTCAATTTTTTCTTGAAGACAAAGAAAACATGGTTACTTTATAGATTTAGCTGTTCTTGCTTGTTTAAGGATTTTCCATGTAACCTCTGGCGCTTCATTTTCGTCATTTAACTTCCAATAGTATTTGGATAGAGACGTCATATTTTGTTTTTCTTTGTTATTGAAGGATGAGAGGTGTTTTTAAATACGTTCTTGGTATTTCCGATATATATTTTTTCATCTTTAAAATTCTCCATGGATGAAATCGAACACATATATATCAGTGATTTCATTAAATATTTATTGGTCATGGGGCATTGGTTTGGGTTTCTACAGTTACAGAGGTTGTTATTATGGGGCGGACTGGTATTAGTGTTGGAGTTATTTTTGTTGTGTGCTTTTAATATTTTGCTGTTATGTACTTTAATTATTTTTTCTAGATTATTAGAGCAGCTATAGCTTAGTTTTATTGTATTTTTATTGAAGATTTTGCTTAGAGGGTTAATTTTAGGAAAATACTTATCTATTAGTTTAAGAAATTTATGTCCCAGTTTGAAATTAACTGATTGATTAAAAGGAGGGTTATACCATATGATTTTTCTGTTTCTATTTTTGCTTTTTGAACTCCTGAATTTTTCCACAAAGCTAATTGTTGATGATTGATATCCGCTATCTTTAAGGATTTTATCGTAAATTACCTTGTGTTTATCAAATATTTCTTTACTGGATGAGTGTGTGTTAATGCGGCGTTCTACTGATGATGGAATATGCTTGATAATAGATGGCAGGTGATTAGTGTTTATATATATTGGGTATATATTGGGTTAGCATTGTTTTTCATGTAAGGTTAGAAAGTGTTCGATACTATGTCTAATGTTATGTCTAGAAAGTTTACTTGCTTGATATTGGGGTTAATCACTACGTTAAGACCAACGGATTTAAAGAAATTAAGAATTAATTTTCTAGTTTTACCAACCTTACTTCCAGTAGATTTATTTATTAACATGAGTCCGTCATCTCTATATAGTCCTATATTGTACGTGTCAATTTCTTTATGCGCAGTGAGGTTGTACAACAGGAATAATCTTACCAGATCTGAAGGTTCTGCAGAATCTAGGGCTTCCATAGATAAATCAAAATTATCCGTTGAATTTTTTGTTCACTGTTCGTTGTCGTAGATGAGAACCTTA
This sequence comes from Ascarosepion bandense, assembly GCA_037127315.1. Taxonomy (NCBI): domain Eukaryota; kingdom Metazoa; phylum Mollusca; class Cephalopoda; order Sepiida; family Sepiidae; genus Ascarosepion; species Ascarosepion bandense. Next base: position 11,664,564 of record JBBBDQ010001127.1, on the reverse strand, counting down.
TTTTCTACAGTTCAAAATTATTTTGATTTCATCCTTTGAGATATCCGAGTAGAATTCCGCGTATTCCAGGGCAAGATTGAAAAGGTCCTCCGAAATCGATGTGTAAATATCCACGATGTCAAATTGTAAGAAGGTGGCATTATTTTTCCCCCAAGGTTTTCAAACCTTTTGATTACGTCCATTGTATCCCTCTACTGCATGAATTGAATTTTTTGGTGCTGCATCAGTTGATGCCGAGAGACGTCAAACGGCGACTTGTCATTGTGAATAGCTGCTTCAATTGCAGAAAAAGAAACGTTTTTTGTGTGGTATCATGACAGGCGATAAAAAGTGGATACATTACGATAACCGTAGGCGTAGAAGATCATGGGGTAAGCCCGGACATGTATCTACATGAGGAGAAAAGCCAAATATCCATGGTTCGAAGCTTCTGCTCTGCATTTGGTTAGATCAGTTGGGTGTAGTTGATTATGAGCTGCTCAAACCGACCGAAACCACCACGGAAGATTGCTATCGACCACAATTGATGCGGTTTAACTAAGCAATGAAGAAAATAATGCAATACAATAGAAGACACGACAAATTAAGTTTGAAACATGACAACACTAAGCCACATGTTGCAAAACGGATGAAGACCTATTTGGAAACACTTAAATGGGAAGTCTTTCCCAACCCGCGGTATATATTGCACCGTCCGATTATCACTTGTTCCGATCAATGAACTGGTTGAGCAGCACTTTCATTATAATGAAGATGTCAAGAAAATAGGTGACTCGTGGTCAGAAGAATTCAAATGGTTCTAGAAGGATTGGGTAATGATGGACAATACTTTCAATGATATATTTTTAATAATTTTGTAAATAAAACATTACTTCTCATGAAAATTCAGTGAGAACTTATTCCATGTCCTAATATATATCAGTATAGAAGCGTGTATGACTATCTGTGTGAATATAAGAGTTAAATGAAAAGTTATTAGTCCGAGCCATTTACTAAAGTGTGAGCGAAAAACAGAATATATATATATATATATATATATATATATATACTAGCAGTACAGCCCCGCGTTGCTCGGGTGTAATGAAAGCTTTAAAACTAATCCATGGTCAAGGAGATCAGACTCGTTGGACGTTGGCACGATAGACTAAAAAGCAATAGTTTTTTCCAGTTAAAGCGAAACTGTAGAATGAAAGAAAAATGAATGGATGTAACTTAAATTTTGATTGCCTGGTATCGATATCAAATAATTTTTTTTCGTCGAAAAATAAATAAGTCCTCTGAGTAAATGGTATCATGGCTGAGACTAAGAACTACAATTATATCGACTTAGAGCCAAACCCGAAGCAAAAACTAAAAGAAAAGGGCTGAAAAAATACAGATATACAGGCAGAAAAATAAACACACACACACACATACAAACATCTTACCTTTTATATATATATATATATATATATATTATCGATTTTCTGCACTATTGTAAGAACTGCAACCTTGAAACCTGTGAATATTGTTTCTTATGTCTTTGTCTATGAGTGTATCAAATTTGATTAAAATCGGACCACTCCTACTATAACCCGATTTTTTCGATTATCGATTTTCGATATTTATGTGGGGTACCTAGACACAAAACCTAGCTAAAAACACTCGCAGACGCTTATAGGACGACCGTGTAAATTTTCAAGAAAATCTGTTCAGCCGTTTCGGAGTTTATAGGTAACGGACACACACACACACACACAGACACACATACAGAGACAAAGTTCCATTTACAAATTAATTTTATAAGTTAGACTACGAGTTCTTTAGTACTAATATGAGCGTTTATTCCTTGAGTCCACGCCTCACATGTCGCTTATCAGATCAAAGGATCATAAAAAAACGTATAGCGATATACGATTTATAAGTTTTCTTAAGGGTTATTCTGGTTGAAAAGACAAAATTTCTATATAAATCAAACTATCTGAGACATCTTGGTGTGAAAGAGGACCTGTATATAAAGAATATCTCCCACACTATCAATCTCACCCTATTCCGGAGTGGTAGTGGGTTGTTGAAAGTTCTCGTAGAACAATCGATAGACGCTTACTTAAACAGTAAAACATACAGAAAAATTAGCAACACCCTGCAAAAAAAAAAAAAAAAAAAAAAAAAAATTAAAAAAAAACATTGATAATGGCTAAGGATCTGACCGAAAGCTTTTGGAACTACAGACAATACGTAAATTTTTTTGTACATTTTTGCTGAACGAAACGGAAAAAAAAATAGATAAATTTTCCCTGCCTCTTATATTCAACAAAAAATGTTTTTGCCTAAATATCCATTAGCATATATAACACACACACACACACACACACACACACACACACACACACACACACACATATATATATATATATCATCCTGCGCAAATGAATTTAAACAAAATTATTAATGTCTTCCTCGGATCTTTCACACTTTCCTTCATCACACATACGTCGTCTCTTTGTGTTGCTTTTCTCTTCCCACCGTATTTTTCTTATGTTTTTATATGATTAATCGAGTTTCTCTCGTCGCCTACATAACTCGAGTGACAGTTGAAAGGCTGACAATAACAATACCCGCGATCTCTATGTAAGGTTGCCAGTGTGTTCGTGTAGCGTTAAAATTTTCGTATGCTTCCTTCCATCCATTGCAGACAATAGCCGTAGGACAACTAATCGAAAGTCCAGACAGTAATGTCTGGGAGGGATAACAAATCGGATGCAATCATGGATGACGCAATATTTTTCAGGGACAAATAAATTTCATTATGCACCCCGAAAATAGATGCATATTATTACGCACAAATGACCTAATCTGAGTACAGAATGCGATTACATCCATATTACTTCAGTGTGTCTAAAACTGACCTTATAGTGAAAGAAAAGTAAATAGAGCAGTTGCTTTAAGTAATTTGCTAGGGCATATATATATATATCCTAACAAAATAACATATTTAATAAATAAAAATTTCAGTTTTTCCAGTCTGAAACCATCCTGCACATATATAAATCTGCCATCCGCCCTTGTATTGAATACTGCTGCCATATTTGGTCGTGTGCCCCTGCCATGCATCTAGGGTTCCTTGACAAAATCCAACGGAGAATCTGTAATGTGATCGATCCCGAGTGGGCAGCTCAGATACAGTCATTTTCTCACCGGCGCAATGTGGCTTCCCTGTGTTCTTCTACAAAATTTTCACGGCTTCTGCTCCGACAAACTTAGCTCACAGGTGCCCTCTATATATGAGTTTACTCGGGCGACAAGGTTAGCAAATAGATCCTACCCTTTTACTGTGAAGCCAAGAAAATCTAAACGCAGATTCTACTCCATCAGCTTCTTTTCTATTCGCCTGTGGAATTCTCTTCCATTATTTGCTTCCCTAACAGCTACAATTTCCAAGAATTAAAGTCAATAGTCATCTGCTATTTCACTGTCGGACAGCGTACGTTCTTACCACGAGGGCACGTCCCCATAATTTCCACATTACAATCACTGTTTTTTCAGAAAGCAATGGCAACCTACTGCGGGATAATCTTCTGCCCAGTCAGTCATATCTCTTTCGAGACATGATCGCCCAAGCGTGTATCACGTATGGCACTTAACTGACTAACTGAATATAATAGTTGGAAAGATAATTAAAACTTCTACTGGGCATAAAGTGGGGGATCGGTTTTCTATTGTTATGAAGTAATAAACTGATCCCCCAGTAAATACTTCTTAATAATATAATACATCGCTTCCCCCTTTATCTATGAGTCAAATAACAGGACAGACTGGGTTCTATAGCCTTGGTCGGCAAACAGTCTACCGCAGAAAGCAATGGCAACCTACTGCGGGATAATCTTCTCCCCAGTCAGTCATGTCTCTTTCGAGACATGATCGCCCAAGCGTGTATCACGTATGGCACTTGACTGAAACAATACAATACGCAGATTCCGTGCCGCAGTTTAAACAACAGATTTTTTTAATAAAAAGTAAGAAATCTGTTTCACTTATTAAACTTATCGATTTTTTCAGAATTAAAGCAGATGCCGTAGAACTCAAACTAAGTGTGAAATTCATTTTATCATTATTCGCTGATCACGAGAAACTAGAAAGCGAACGAATATGTAAAAGTTTTAAATGCTAAATAAATGAGCTGCTTTCAAAACGCTGAAATGTGAAAGTTGAATTATCACCTTTCATCCTTCGTAAATTCCGTATATTTATCGAATTTTAAATTCATGACTTCGGCTTCATAAAGACATCTGCTACACAACCGTCTAATAATTACTGTTGTCCTATATCCTTCTGTAGGAAACGGTGTACTCACGTCTTGTTTCATTGTTAAAGAATTGTTGACATTGTAAGTCTTTTTGTTTAACATGGACATTCCTCCGTGTGGTCAAGTAGCTGCTTACGAAGAGCTGTTTCTATTGACCAACCATTTATAGATAGAATGTTCTTCAAGAATATTGAGCCCACATCTGTTTCATTTGTCGAGAAATTCCTGTTAATACTACTGCTGACGGCTTTCGAACAGTTTCGTCTACACAATTACAACTGCAAGATTTATGTCACTCACGTGTTAAGGTTTTAAATATATTCTCTTTTAATTATCATGAAGAAACTTTTTGCCTACTGTCAGAATAAACGTCGCTAGTTTTTTTTTTTTTTTTGTTTTTTTTTTTTTCAATCATTTCACCCCGAGCAAGGTGGAAACGCCACTGATGTGCAGGGGGTTACATAAATGTAAAACGATTAATTAGAAAAGAGTGAGGAGTACAAACTAGTTAGAAAGGAGCAATAGAAAGCAGGTGCGATGACAGATACATAGGTGGAGAGAAAGGGAAGGTTATACGGGGGAGGGGAGAGAGCTAGAGTCCAGTGGTTAGTAGATGAGTATTGACTTTGCATTTAAATTTCTGGAGGTTGTAGCCGTCAGGAAAGCAAGAAAACGGGAGCGAGTTCCACAGGCGGGAAGTGCGAGAGAAGAAGCTGCAGGAGTAGAATTGTCGTCTGCATTTGGCTAACCTGACTGTGAATGGGTGGGACCCAGTTGCCAGTCTGGTTGCACGAGTAAACACCTGTTGAGGAGGCATCAGTGACTTAAGTTCGTTTGAGCAGAAGCCATGAAAGTATTTATAGAATTTTCCTAGAGAACAATATACTACAATTCCTTGACGTCACTCTCTCATACTGAATGCGTACATCGAATTTTTTTTTTTATAAGCGTTTCACCCCGAGCAAGGCATGTCACTGCCACGGCTACGTAGAGTGGAGAAAGGATGATTAAATATAGGAAATGTCAGAGGGTGGGTGATAGGCGGGTAAGGATACCGAGAATGATGGTTGGGTAGATGAGAGTGTTCTGAGAATAATTGGGAGTTAGTGTGATAGGAGGTGTCTATTTACCCTACATTTAAACACCTGGAGATTGTAACTGTCGGGAAAGCAGAGTTGTGGAAGGGAGTTCCACAGGCGGGAAGCGCGAGAAAAGAAGCTGTTGGAGTAGAATTTACGGTTACATCTTATTTGTTTAACTGTAAAAGGGTGGGACCTAGTTGCTAATCTAGTATCTCGTGTAAATTCGTGCTTAGGCGGCACCAGTGATCTAAGCTCATCGGAGCAGAAGCCATGAAAGTACTTGTAGAAGAGGCACAGAGAAGCCACATCACGCCGGTGAGAGAGCGGCTGCAGCCGGTCTGCCAAGTCAGTATCAACCACGTTACAGATCCTCCTTTGTATTTTGTCAAGAAGCCCAAGGAGAGCAGCAGAGGCACCCGACCAGATATGGCAGCAATATTCAATACAATTTCCCTATATTTGACCTAGCCTTTCTTCCTCATCACACGGCCCAGGAACTTCAGCAGTTTTTTTTCCTGATACTCAGTATTAATTTCCTTTTTGTTTCAGTCCTTTCCAAAACTTCCTCATTGCTCACATGCTCGTTCCATGATATCTACAGCATCCTTCTGTAGAACCAAGTTTTTTCTTCATCTTTGATGATATTGTCCAACATTCACTGCCATATTGAAGAAGAGACATTACATAGCAATCCAGTACTCTCTTCTTTGTTTCTAGTAAAATTTTCCCGTCTCTTAATACTCTGCTCAGTTTTAGGAATGCGTCCTTCGCCATGTCTATATGCCTTTGGATCTCAGTGTCGCACTTTCCGTCTTCCGTTAGAACACTTACCAAGTAGTTTAATTTTTGTACTTGCTTGATTTTAGTATCCCCAAAATGTAATAGCATTTTGGGCTTCTCTGTATGCTGATGACCATACATTCAGTTTTCTTGTAGTTTATTTGTAGTTATTTCTTTCGACATTGTCTTTTAATACTCTGATCAGCTTCAGGAATGCGTCCAATTCAATTTCAGGTATCAGTGTCACACATTCTAACTTCCATTAGAACACCCCTACATACAATTTTAAAAAAAATTAAATGTAATGCCAATAACTATATTTTGTCTTTTTGATACCTGTTTTTTTTTTTTTTGTCTTTTTATCAATCTTCCTTAAGCATAGTTTTCTCATTTTCTTTCACTCTAACCACTTATATGAAGTTGATGTACTATCTAATAATATTATATACCACTGTCTGATATAGGGATGGAAAATATATATTAAATTCCAGTGGATCTTATATGCTATTAATATGGTAAGTATTTTTGCTATATGCCGAACCAACTGAAAGAAAAAAAACAATTTACAAAATTCAACCTGTTTATCACCCTTCACAAGAAAATATATTTCAACGCTAAAGAATAAATCGACTGCGAGTATAGGTCGATTCTTGATAAATATATAATATTATATACCACTGTCTGATATAGGGATGGAAAATATATATTAAATTCCAGTGGATCTTATATGATATTAATATGGTAAGTATTTTTGCTATATGCCGAACCAACTGGAAGAAAAAAAAAACAATTTATAAAATTCAACCTGTTTATCATCCTTCACAAGAAAATATATTTCAACGCTAAAGAATAAATCGACTGCGAGTATAGGTCGATTCTTGATAAATATATAATATTATATACCACTGTCTGATATAGGGATGGAAAATATATATTAAATTCCAGTGGATCTTATATGCTATTAATATGGTAAGTATTTTTGCTATATGCCGAACCAACTGGAAGAAAAAAAAAACAATTTATAAAATCCAACCTGTTTATCATCCTTCACAAGAAAATATATTTCAACGCTAAAGAATAAATCGACTGCGAGTATAGGTCGATTCTTGATAAATATATCCTCATTAATTTATTTATAGCTCTCACTCATGTGTTCCCAATCAGGCAGGGTTGCAGTTATTTTCTTTAATGTATGATACACAATAGTAAATACATCAATATGTATGTTCCCGTCATTTTAGAGAGTATATCAATATAAATATGTTGACGGCACCGGCACAGGCACATTCGTATATATATATATATATATATATATATATATATATATATATATATATATATATATAAATTAAAAAAGGATTAATTCAATGATGTTGGATGATAACACATCACCTCAGCAACAGAAAAATCCTTAAATCCTTTCAGAAACTGTTGCTGAGGTTGTGTGTTAACCCCCGTGGGGATCTTCACATCGAAATGATCATCCAACATCATTGAATTAATCCTTTTTTAATTTATATTTGCTCTATAATATTTTATTACATAGAGCTCTCTTCCTGTATCATTTTTTAATATTAAAATAAAATTTTTAATATTAATTAGGATCGGGTTTTTGGAATTTACCTTCCTGCTTTTTCCGCTTGGATTAAAGTATCTGAATTAATATATATATATATATATATATATATATATATATATATATAATTTAGAAGATGTTCAAATTACAATCTACTACATTGTTTCGACATTGAAGGGACAATGTCTCATCAGGTAGTAAACGTTATTTTTTGAAGGGAGATGAAAAAATCGTTTCTATATATTGATAATTTTTTATGTGCTAGGGGTAGAGAAAATGAGGAATCAAGAAAGTAGGGTTGTAAAGGAGACCTTGAGGGAATAAAGAAGAAAAGGAGGAAAACGGGAGAGAAAGAGAAAGAAGTAAAAGAGACATGGTGAAGGGTCAAAGAAAAGCCATAGGTTTAAAAGTAGGAAATAAAGGATAGTCATAGACAGTCATTTGATGACCCGGCATTTGGGTTGAACAAAGAGGAAGTAGTAAGAAAATGCATAGAGAAGAGAAGGAAGTGAGAAAAGGTGGGCGAAGGAAGAGAGAGAAGTGAGAGACAGTGTAACCGGCGAACCAGTAGTGCTTTTTTTTAACACTCTGGTCTGGCATTGGTAGTGAATAAAACTATTTGTTTTTGCGAAATATAAGGATACAAACTTATGGCGTTCTTTGAACAGATGGTGAAATCCTGTACATAGGGGTAGAAGTTATTGAAAAAAAGGTTATTTTTTAAGGTATAATTTAAACTTATTTTTTTTAAACTTACTTAGGTCATAATTTGTAGTATGAAATAAAGATAAAATTAGATATAAAAATATAAGGAGAGAGTTCATACAGTTAAAAGTGTATATCGTAGTACTAAGATTAATACTTTAAAAGGTTTATCATTTCTAGAGAACCCAACTTTAGCTTTGATAATTTTAGCATGATTGTAAAGTTAGTTCTTTAATATGTTTGCAATTTACTGTTGTTTCATGCCTCTGATTTAATAATATGCCACTCCTGGTGTATTTACTGATTTCCATTTTTTCTTGTAGACGAAGGAAACATATTTCCTTTACCAATCTAGATGTTCTAGCCTATTTGAGGATTTTCCATTTAACTTTAGGTGTTTTATTTTCATTTTTTAACTTCCAAAAATGTTTAGAAAGTGATATATTTTGTTTGAGGATGAGAGGTGATTGTAAAAGCACTTTTTAAAAATATGCATTGTATTCCCGATATAAATTTTTGCATCTTTAGGGTTCTCCACGGATGAAATTGAACACATATACAGCGTGGATTTTGTTAAACATTTATTAGGTAAGGGGCATTGGTTTGGGTTCCTATATTTTCTAAAGGTTATTATTATGGGGCAGACTGACATGAGTGTTAGAATTGTTTTTGTTGCCTGATTTTAATATTTTATTTTTATGGAATTTAATTATTTTTCTAAGTTATTGGAGCAATTATAACTGACTTTTAGTGTATTCCTATTGAACATTTGGCTTGAAGGTTATTTTTGGGAAAATGTTTATCTATTAACTTACGAAATTTATGTCCCAGTTTAAAGTTAACTGATTAAATGCAGGTTTATATCATATGATTTTTCTGTTTCTATTTTTCTTTTTTGAGCAACTAACTTTTTCCACAATGCTGATTTCGGAAGTTTGATATCCGCTGTCTCTGAGAATTTTATCATAAATTATTTTATGCTTATCGAATATTTCTTTATTAGAAGAGTGAATGTTAATGTGCGTTCAAGTGATGATGGAATATGTTTGATAACGGATGGTGAATGGGTGTAGCTAGGGTTTATATAAACTGGGCTAGCATTATTTTTCATGTAAGTTTGAAAGGGTATTTGAAACTAAGTCTACCGTTATGTCTAAGAAGCCAACTTGTTTTATATTAGGTTTAATTACTACGTTAAGACCAAAAGATTTAAAAACTCTATGAATTAATGTTCTAATTCTATCAACCTTACCTCTAGTGGATTTATTTACTATCATAATTCCGTCATATCTATAAAGTCCTATATTTTTATACCAATTTCTTTAAACGCCGTAAGGTTGTACAGAAGAAATAACCCGACTACATTCGAAGACGCTGCAGAATTGAGATCTTCCATAGATCCACAAATTGCAGAGATAATCCGATAGATTTAAACTTACCTGCCACCTTTCTGATCATAGTAATACAATAATACTCACACATACACACAGTAAAAAGAACCTTCAGATATTGGAGGCCATCTACATTAAATCAAAACAGCTCACACTTAATAAAATCATATTTCAATCTGGTCACAACATTACATTGGATTTAGACATACGTTTCTGTTAATATTTCGGTCTCTCACTCGGTATGACGTCATAAAATCGCATTGCAAATTTACGAACTGCGTCTGCTATTCGGTGACTGTTATCGTTGCATAGCAATGCTTTACATCTACACAAGATAAAATCATCTTTGATGGTGAATGTTTTATGTTAACGTCCCTGTAACCTCTCTGAAGATGGGTCATGTGAGCCGAAAGCTTAGAAACATCATAGTAAAAATATATCCAAATGTTGGACTATTTTTGTCTTTATTTTCACCTGAAATAAAAATTAAAATACGATGTTTAGATTATAATTTTAATAACATAATTTAATTATGATTAAATATAACAGACATTCATTGTTTGCTATATAGAATATCTGCTGCCTCGATACATTATATATATATATATATATATGTATCGAGGCAACAGATATTTTGTCTACACACTATACATACATACTATATGTATGTGTAATGCATAGACATCTGCAACAACATTCCTGTCTACATTCACAATATAAAAAAATAATGATCGATAATACAACTATTCTACACCAAGAAAAATAGCAAAAACATTACAACACTTAAGCCGTCAATTAATAGAATCAACTATGGATACTGTAGTAATGTTCTAAACTGTTTTTCATGCTTTAACACGTGGATGACCATAACATTACAACATATAAAAAATTCCATTTTGGATAATTTTCACGTTCTAATGAACGCTAGCAATTTGTCAACCGTTATATTTGAAGCAAGAAGAAAAATTACAGTAATTTTTATCAACACAGTTTTCCGGTTACATTTGTTACCATAACTCACAACGCTGAAGATGACCTCAGAAAGAGGTTAAAAGTACTTGGGTACCTTAAGATATGAATGAAAATAACGTCTGTTAACGTAACAGATCATTTCTGACATCTGTTGATTGTATTACGGGAAAGATTATCCGTGAGTATGAACGGATTTTATTTAAAATAACCAAACATTGTTTGCAATTTATTTAATCTGACAGGTTTAAAAGAAAATATGCTGCCTAAATACACAAATATATATATATATATATATATATATATATAGTGTTGAGTTAATGATGTTTAGCACCTAGAATAGTTAGTGTCGTAAATTTTGGTAAAAAATAAACAATTTTTGATGACAATTATAATATTAAAAAGAAAATACCGTACAAGTAACTAATAAAAATTCAACGTTTTCTTTTCAGTTCTTAGTCCAGTTTTATCTGATTTATATCGGAAATCTTTTTTGTTAATTTCGTCTGAAGAACTATTTGAATGTTAATGACCCTTCTCAAAACGTTAGGAAATACAATAAAATATTAGTTGTTTGCGGGGATAGTTATATTTTATGTAGGGACGTGACCCAGTTATTCTCAATTAGTCGCCTGTTTTTGTTGATTTTTATCTGAGTTCTTTTCATATCTCATTCGAACAGTTTTTTTTCGAGTAGCATATGTTGAAATAATTTTTAATACTCAAAGTCCGATATTGCCCGCCAGTATTTCTAGTTGCCCAGCATTTTCAGTGCAGTTGTTCATCGCCTACCCAACAGTTGAAATCGCCCTCAGGTGGGCGATATCGAACAGTTTGGCAAATTTTACTCTAATCGATAATCTAAACTTATTTCTAAATGGAACTTTCTGTGTGTGTGTGTGTGTCCGTTACCTATAGACTCCAAAACGGCTGAACCAATGTTCTTGAAAATTTACACAGTTGTACTATAAGCGTCTGCGAGTGTTCTTAGCTAGGTTTTGAGTCGAGGTACCCTCGATAAATATCGAAAATCGATAAACGAAAATATCGGGTTATAGAAGGAGTGGTCCGATTTTAATCAAATTTGATATACTCATAGGCAGACACATAAGAAACAATATTCAGAAGTTTCAAGGTTGCAGTTCTTACAATAGTGCAGAAAATCGATAATATATATAAGGCAAGATGTTTGTGTGTGTGTGTCTGTTTATCTGCCTGTATGTTTTTAATTTTTTCAGCCCTTTTATTTTAGTTTTTGCTTTAGGTTTGGCTCTAAGTAGGTATAATTGTAGTTCTTAGTCTCAGCCATGGTACCATTTACTCAGAGGACTTATTTAGCCTTCAAAATTCAGTTTACGATGAAAAAAACTTTATTTGATATCAATAACAGGAAATCAAAATTTGACTTACATCCATTCATTTTTCTATCAGTCTACGGTTTCGCTTTAACTGGAAACAACTATTGCTTTTTAGTCTTTCGTGCCAACGTCAAAAGAGTATGAGCTCCAACACCATGGGTTAGTTTTAAAGCTTTAATTACACCCTAGCAACTCCGATCTATACTGCTAGTCTTGCTTAATACCTGTGTCCGCTCGAAACCGTTGTAAGATGTAAAATTATGGCTTTAGATTTTGTATTTACAAGCACACGTTTAATATTTTACAAAACGTACATGCTCTTACCTAATGAATTTAACTTATTTTCGTATTCATTTTGAAACACTTTTTTGTAAACAATTTATTGTCTTGTTCATGGCTTTTAATTGCCTACATTTTTCTAATAATATGAAAGTGGTAACGACTGACGCATTTCAATCACAGTGTAGTAATAAAGTGAAATAAACAATAAAGAATGTGCGTTTTGGTGCAGTAGATATCCGCTCGGAACGAGAAATCGGGGAGCCGAGTTCGAATTTCAGATGAGATTCCTTGCATTCACTTACGCGCAAATACCCGTCTTTTCTCTTCAGTTATGGGTTAAATAACAGAACAGATTGGGATCTATAGCCTTGGCTGGCAGCCAGTCTACTGCAGAAAGTAATGGCAACCTATTGCAGGATAATCTTCTGCCCAGTCAGTCATGTCTCTTTCAAGACATGATCGACCAAAGCGTGTATTACGTATGGTACTAAACTGACTGTCATTTATAAGGCTATATTTTGTTAACATATATGTTTTTATTATACTACAGGGTACGGCAAAACACCCGTCATATACTCCCCAGAAATCACTCCAACATAATGGTAAGAAATTAGTTAAAGAGTACAGCAGAAATACCTCCAGCATATATCTTCCAGAAATACCTCCCATATTATTGTAAGTTATTAGGTACTGGGTACGCTAGAAATAAATCCCACAAAATGATAAAACATTAGTTACAAGGTACGGCAGAAATGCCACACGCATATACCTTTCACAAATACCACACATATAATGTTAAGACATTAGCTACAAGTGAGAAACTCCTATATAATGGTCAGTAATTAGCTTGATGAAGACTCCATTGCAACTTGCTAAGTTTGTTGGAACCTTGCAGGATAACAGTTTAAAATGTAGTAGGTATTTCTGCCGTACCTTGTTACTCTTACTATTAAGTGGGGAAATATTACTGGGAGGTATACCAGGTAGTTATTTTTCCGCAGCCATGTATGAAATAAATAACCTGTCATATATGAAATAAATGATTACTTTTTCTGTATGTCACGTCCGTGCAGAACATAGATCATAACTCTTAAAACTTTTTTTCTCTCATGTGGTCCTCAGCAGTTTATTTTCTTTTGCAATGTCCCCACTTTTTCCTCTCCGTCACTCATTCACACAAACTTGTCAGTTAAACTGCTCGTTGATTTCCCTTATCTTTTATTTTTCTTAATATGCCCCGTGAAGGGTAAGTTTTCCAGGCTCACATTCTTCATTATTCGTCCAAGGAATCTGAGCTGATTCTAATTTGTGTTTTCTTTGTTGCCATTTTCTTTATGGCTTCCTTTTTCCTTACTTGCTCTGAGAACGGAATTCTACGTTTTCGAATCGATAACTACATTTCACGTGTTTCCAATTTTTTCCTCACACCATTCACTGGCATATAAAAAGAGAATGTTATCATATATTGCATTTTATTATGAGTTGCAGCTGGATTCTACTGAATAGCCGAAGTCGCCTTTTATACGTGTCATACATCGATAGTCCCCTTTTGCTTATCAAACCTCCAGCTTTTACCATATGACATCATCATCATCACTTATCCATCACACCCAGATGGTGCATAGGGCAGCAACTTTTGTTGCTGTTTCTGTAACAAACTGTTTTTTATGGGTTAAATAACAGAACAGATTGGGATCTATAGCCTTGGCTGGCAACCAGTCTACTGCAGAAAGTAATGGCAACCTATTGCAGGATAATCTTCAAACCTGGAGGACCGATGGACCATTCTTGGTCCTTATGTTTACAGTACCTGGTATTCCCAAATGTTCACCCATTTAAGTACTGACCAGGCTCGATGTTGCTTAACTTCGGTGATCGGACGGGAACCGGTGTATTCAACACGATATAGCCGTAGACTACCTTATGACGCTATGCACGTTAATTTTGGATAGATTTGTTTATGTCATAAAATTCTATTAAGGACATTTTCATAATTCACTTCGCCAGATTTAAACAATGTACCTGTCGTTTATTTAATATACGGCATTTAATCCCACAGCTCTCAGGTGACTTCTCTGTGTCTTTTCCATAAATATTTTCATCCCATTTGCTCTGAGCTTTCCTCTTTGGTACCTTACTGCATGAATTTAATCGTAGTAACAAGAGGATAAGTCGTAAATTAACCACACTTTCGCCATAACAATTAGGTTTTTACACTGCCACCTGCTCATGCGTACTTTTGTGATCACGTGATCGCAGTCGGTACTAAATTGCACCAGTTCTTTTTTCTTACTGATACAAGTGCAATATAACTGCTCTGCTTGTAAATTGGCACACAAATATGGTTGTTATACAAATATGGCTAGATATAATTGTCAGTTCCAAACTTTATCAGGTCAATGCAAAAGCTCGTGCCCGATGTTTAATTTTATAGTATCGCCTGGTTCACACTCCACCCACGTCTATTGAACAGGTGGAGAGGCTCATCCCTCGTTCCCTGTTTAGGACGTGGTTTCCGGCTTTCTCTTTTCCAATCTACTCACTCTTTCGTAGCCCCCTACACACCAGTGGCCTTACCGCCTTGCTTGGGGTGATGTGATTAAAAAAAATAACGGCAAGTTGACACTGGTGATTGTTTTGGCCAGATCTCTGGTGTGCTTGAAATTGAAACCTGATATCGCTCAGTTAGCCGTCAGACATTGCTGAATGTTGATATTTTACCATAAATGAATGTCTTAAAAATAGAGAAAAAGTTGCATTTACGACTTATTATGCGCTATAAGTTTCGGAAAGGAATAAGCGTCGAAACAGCGTCAAAGAAAATTCAGAGGGTGTTTTCGGACTGTTCTTTAGTTCTTCAAATGGTGACAAGTGGTTTGGCAAATTTCGTCAGGTTGATTTTAACTTAAACTGTCAACCACATTACGACGCTGATGAAGACCTTTTGTTTGACACTGTGAAGAATAAAAGAAAAATTTAAACGGAAGAGGGTATTTACCCTGCCTCCACCTCAGTGAGGCGAGTTCTGACACAAGGTCGGTTTTTAAGGTGGGAAGCTGAGCGTATACAATCAGTCAGTTGGTTAAAATTTACCCAGCTAGTACATAGGCGATGACTGGGTACTAAACTTGTCTTTGACGGTCTAAGATTGTCTTAAATGAAAATAGCTGGTTTTAGTTGATCATGTCTCTCCGCCAAAGAGAAGCGATGAAATTTAGACTGGAGACATTGCTTAGAGTGCAATCTAGAAAAAATTATAAAAAAACACAATAATATTATTTTTTAAAAATTCAACAAAATCAATAAAAACAACCGGACAACAGAAAATAACAATTTAGACAAGAAAAAATGTAAGTGTAGAAACCCCATAGACTGTCCGTTAGAAAATAGGTGCTTGACGGAATCAATAATCTATCAATGCAAAATATCTCCAAATGAAAACCCAAACAATATAAAAATTTATATAAGAAGTACTAAACACACTCTAAATCAGAGAATTTACCAGCACACCTCTTCATATAATAATAACAAATACAAAAATAGAACATCCCTATCGAAATATCACTGGTACCTAAAGGAAACAAAAAGAATACACCCACAATAACGTGGAAAATTCTAAAAGAAGCTAAAACACGTAAGTCCTTAAATGAACCATGTTCAGTATGTTTATACGAAAAACTATTTATTATTAAATCTCTTAAGAATAAAAATTTATTAAATAAACGCGACGAAATAAATGTCATATGTAGACATTGTAAATTGTTCACATTAGAAAATGGATAAAATCTAAATGAAATAACATGCAGATATATGCTCATAATAAGCAAAAGTATTGAACGCTTAACAAGCGTAGGCATTATTAATTATGCTCAAAACCCAAAGAATTTAAGGACGGGATATCAAAAATCTAACTAAGCACACTGAATTAGATAACACTGGTCAACACGATCTTTGGTGCCAAGAAAAAAAAAAGATTTTTAGCTATTTTGATGGTTTCTAATTTCGAAAATTACCTTAGATTTTTATGTGTATCTACCGTTTTTGCGTCTATCTACCGATGTGCGTTGTAGTGCATTCGATATCGGCTCGGAACGAGAAATCGGGGAACCAAGTTCGAATTCCAGCTGAATTCATTGCATTCACTTACACGCAAATACACTTAGAAAAGGTATTAATCCGTCTCTTCCTTCCAGTTATGGGTTAAATAACAGGACAGAGTGGTTTCTATAGCCTTGGCTGGCAACCAGTCTACCGCATAAAGCAATGGCAACCTACTGCGGGATAATCTTCTGTCCAGTCAGTCATGTTTCTTTCGAGACATGATCGCCCAAGCGTGTTTCCCGTATGGCACTTAACTGACTGACTGCCCGTTTTTGCTGTACATTTTCTGGTTTTGTTGTTCATCTTTGGAAAAAAAGATCGATTTCTGATCTTGTCTAATCGCAACATTTAGTTAATAAAAATCGCAGAAACACTCAATTTTAGGTAAGCTGAGCAATTTATGTCAACCAACTGGAATAAACTACTTTTATTTTTAAAAAAAGTGGTTTTGAGTCAAACGTTTTAAAATAGAAATATCAATTTTTTTCACTTTATCGCCAAAATTAAAATTAACTGATATAGTTTATCAGTTATC
>JBBBDQ010001127.1:11602500-11642500 GCA_037127315.1 Ascarosepion bandense | reverse complement strand
GATAGATAATGAACAGATTAACTAAAACAGATAGATAGATAGATAGATAGATAGATAGATAGATAGATAGAAACAAAATTTGAAAAATAAATAATAGATATAGATAACTGTGAACATAATTAGATAGATAGATAGATAGATAGATAGATAGATAGATAGATAGATAGATAAATAGATAGAAACAAAATTTGAAAAATAAATAATAGATATAGATAACTGTGAACATAATTAGACAGATAGATAGATAGATAGATAGATAGATAGATAGATAGATAGATAAGAACAGATTAACTAAAACAGATAGATAGATAGATAGATAGATAGATAGATAGATAGATAGATAGAAACAAAATTTGAAAAATAAATAATAGATATAGATAACTGTGAACATAATTAGATAGATAGATAGATAGATAGATAGATAGATAGATAGATAGATAGAAACAAAATTTGAAAAATAAATAATAGATATAGATAACTGTGAACATAATTAGATAGATAGATAGATAGATAGATAGATAGATAGATAATGAACAGATTAACTAAAACAGATAGATAGATAGATAGATAGATAGATAGATAGATAGATAGAAATAGAAAACTTTGAAAAATAAATAATAGATATAGATAACTGTGAACATAATTAGATAGATAGATAGATAGATAGATAGATAGATAGATATGAACAAACTGAGATATATAGATATAAACCAAGTTTGAAAAATAAATGATAGATATAGGTAAATGTGGACAGAATTAGATAGATAGATAGATAGATAGATAGATAGATAGATAGATAGATAGATAGATAGATAGATTTAACTTGCCGTGGAAGTACTTTAGAAATTGAAAATGCGTAATATTTAGTAACTGTTATTCTGGGTTTCAAACAGCTGTCATTAGTCAAAAATTGGGTAGGGGGCTCCCTTTCGTGAAAGTCCACTGTCGATATACGTGTTTTACCTGCGGCTAAAAGACCGACAGCTGGGAAATACTCCAGCAAGAATATTTCTTTTAGCGCTTACTGAGGTCAGAAGCAGAAGACCTTCATTCAGGGGACATTTTTCCTTGTCCGAGAACATCACCAGTCAGAAAAAAGGTATATAATTAAAACATGACATCAAAATTCCTCTGCACCTCGTGTGTATATATATATATATATATATATATATATATATAATCTGCTGGCCAAAACAGCAATCTTGGCGCCAAAAATATATTATACATCAACGCTATATATATAGAAAACAGAAATAGGCTTTGTTCCAACGAGAGAAATTGGTATAGGTGAAAAAAAAGTGTGAGAATTCGGAAACGTTTTGTTTAAAGTGTAGATTTATTATTATTATCATCATTAATATTATTTATCTTTGGTATAATACATGAAGTGTCTATAATTATTTTTCCTGTCGCTACGCTTGTTTTGAGTCTAAACTTAACTGTCTTCAGGCGAATAAATTTTTGACATTACATATCGAGATCCGTTTGGCAAATAATGGACGCTTAATGTATTATACAAAAGAGAAATAATAATGATAATAATAATAATGAAAATAATGTGTATATATATATATATATATATATATATATGTGTGTGTGTGTGTGTGGGTGTAGTTTTCGTTCAAAAATGAGAAACAAGATAATATGGTTATATGGCAGACAAGGTATTATGGATGTCAACAACGGATTCCCAAATTATTTGGTTGATTACCACATGAGACTTTTTTTTTCAAACTTGACCAACAACAATAGTAGGCACATCGATAATAATAACATTAATATTTTCTACAAAAACAAATGCATAGTATTTCGAAACAAGACGAATATTCACTTCAAAACCTCATCCAAAAAGACGCAATTACAGTCGAATTAAACAAAAAAATGAAATTAATTATTTATTATACAAAATTTAAAATGGCTAACCGCATCATCAAATATGACAATTCACCCGCAAGATTCAAACTATAACGAACCAATATTATTTAAGAATTCACATGTCCCTTGAAGGACTATGTTCTTGATCCACCTAATTTTGTAAATAATTATATCGGCCATACTAGTACGAAACAATCATGTTTGATTGAACAATGTTCACACAATTAAAACAACTACCAATTACCACGCCCTAATTTTCTAAATAACCATGAATTCGTCTTATATTTTCAAAATAAATCATTTTCACCATTTATTTTAACATATCACCTGAAGAACATTATTGTTCTGAAACACGAAAATTTTGTGTAGTGATATAATGCTTTTATAAACCATTGTAATAACAAAATTACAATATTAATCTCTACTCTGTATCGAGGACTCTTTATAAAAGTAAATATATATATATTTCTAATGAACTTAATCACAGTAAGGCAACACTAATAATAACAGACTAAATATCCGAAAATAATGTTAACAGTAATATAAACCGTTTTCTAACCCGGCGAGGACTACCTCGTGGGTTAAATAAAGGGGGAGAAAAAAAGAAACAAACAGCGCACAAGAACAATACGTCTAGTGCTCGTTTGAAAGAAAAAACCCAAGGCGAAACCTTAACAGCAAAGTGCTCGATACGAAAGTACGAAAGTAGAGCAGAATACAATATATATATATATATATATATATATATATATATATATAACTGACTTCCAAAATGAAAAGTATTCTAAAGCTTTACCATATAAAACAAGTGAGTACTTTTGAATACATCTGGGTACTGATGACCAAAAACTAAAATTATTAATATATATATTCGTCATCTACATACAATCCTGTTTCGCTATATCACAGCTCATCAGTGTGGCTAGACATCCACTTTTTCTGGCCAGGATCGAAACTCGACCGATTTAGTGTCAGTCGCAGTCGCTAACCCATAAGCCGTAGGCGCATGCAATCGCAGAACAGAACTTTTAGCGTGTTATATATAGTCGGTGTATACACACACCAGTCACCTAAAGAACTCCATTCATTGATGAAGAGGTATGCTTAAATCGCGGGAGTGGTAAATGTTTTTATTTAAATTTTCCTATCTAGAGAGCTCAATCGTAATGAGAGAAAGTAAACTTTCATTAATATATCTTTCATACTTCATTGAATACAGCCGACAAAGATGATTTAACTCAATTTTTACTGACTATTTCCAGCATTATAAAATTTGCCCATTTTTTAGTAGTTAAAGAATCTTCATAGTTTTATTGTGCTGAGCGCTTTCAGCCACTGCTTTTGCCATTTTTAAGGTATATTAGCTTTTTTATTATTCATGTACTGAAGTACATAATAGTTTTACAGTGTCAACATTCTTGTGGAAGAGTAACCTTATGAATCAGTCACTTGCTATGTACGGCTGCTTTGACGCAAGAACACAATTACACACAATCTCCGCTAGTGAGGTGTGTCAGATTGCTAGGGTTTCTCCAATAGTAAGATATCGACGATTACGTGATTTTCAAAGGAATTTTCACTTGAGAGCTCTTGTAACTTATGGGGCAATAACTGCATTTTAACAGCACTTTGATTTGATGCTTGAAATGTAAGGCTTCAAATTAATGAAATGACAGAATGTCCAATACTGGTAATTGTTTTGTGACAAAAAAAGTTTTGTACTAGACATTGAAACTGGTACACTTTATTTGTCATCGCCAGTTTTGATTTGGCGTGTGATTTTAGTTAGCAACAACGAGGTTACGGTCTTCTATTTTCTATAATATATTATAAACTTTACACGTTTTACAAGATTTGCATATATATATATATATATATATATATATATATATATATATATATATATAAATTAAAAAAGGATTAATTCAATGATGTTGAATGACCATTTCGATAACCATTTGAATGACCATTTGCTGAGGTGATGTGTTATCCCCCGTGGGGATTTTCATATCGAAATGGTCATTCAACATCATTGAATTAATCCTTTTTTAATTTATATTTGCTCTGTAATTTTTATTACATGGAGCTCTCTTCCTGTATCATTTTTTAATATAAAAATAAAATTTTTAATATTAATTAGGATCGGGTTTTTGGAATTTACCTTCCTGCTTTTTTCACTTGGATTAAAGTATCTGAATTAAAAGATATATATGTGTGTGTGCATGTGTGTGTGTGTGTGTGTGTTTGTTTGTTTGTAGTATGATGCATAACAACTCAGAAAATGTAGAGCCGAGTTCGAATTCCAGTCAAATTCGTTTCATTCACTCTATTACAAATACCCTTGGGAAAAGTATGAATCCGTCAATTTTTCCTCCAGCTATGGGGTGAATAGCAAGACAAACTGGGCCCTATAGCCTTGGTTGGCAACCGGTCTACTGCAGAAAGTAATGGCATCCTACAGCTGAAATTCTTCTGTCTATTCAGTCATGTCTATTTCGGGACATTGTCGCCAAAGCGTGTATCACTTATGATATACACTACAGGCTATAATTATTAGGTCACCCCAGTGTTTTAAAAAATGATGTATTTCATGTTATTTTTTAGTATTTATTACCAATTGAATAACTGTAAAAGAAAAAAAGAACGGTTTCTTTTATTAATACTACACAATAACATACGCATCAAATGAATTTATAAATATTTAATAATTACCTATATTGCAGTTTCATCAATGAAAAAATGAAGAAAATTTAGTGGGATTCGGACGAGTTCATCTTTGCTTCCTTGCTTTGTAAAATGTTGCAAAGTATGAATGACAAAAGAACTATTCTATTTTCATTTAGAATTATCTACTTAGCCATAAATACTAAAAGTATGAAATACATAATTTCTTTTAAAAACCGGCCTAATAATTATTCCCGTTAGTATATATATATATATATATATATATATATATATATATATATATATTCTAAACATATACTATTAAGTATAAGAGACAATGTCTATTGTGTTTAATCATGAGCCGTTCTAAACGTCGTATTTTGGCTTTAATTTCAGTTGAAAATAAACACAAAAATCCTCCAACATTTGGATAATTTTTTATTAAGTTGCTTCTAAGCTTTCGGCTCACATGAGCCATCTTCAGAGAAGTTATAAGGACGGTAACACAATAACATCCACCATTAGCGACGATTTTATCTTGTGTTGACATAAATCTCCGCTAAGCGGAGTTTTATGTCAACACAAAATAAAATTTATTTTATTTATTTTCAACTGAAATTAAAGCCAAAATAGGACGTTTAGAACGGCTCATGATTAAACATAATAGACATTCATTGTCCCTTATATTTAACAGTATATGTTTAGAAAATTATTTGATGCCTCGATACACTAAATATATATATATGTGTGTGTGTGTGTGTGTGTGTCTGTCTGTCTGTCTGTGTGTCTGTCTGTCTGTGTGTTTGTCTGTCTGTCTGTGTGAGTGTTTTAATCATGTCACCACCAGCAAGACGATAAAGTTACTAACACACAAGAGGTTCTTGAAATTAAAATAATATTAGATAACGTCGATGAGAGAAAGATAATCTTACAAAACAGAATTCAAAGAAATCAATGACGCTGCATTTAAATGACAGCAAAGCAAGAATCTGGGAGAGAGTCCCACAAGCGAGAAATGCAAGAAGAAAGTATTAACATGGAACTTAGGTATAAACCTGGTAAGTTTCAACACTAAAATGATGAGACCTAGATGGCAATCTAGTACTGCGCTTAAATTCCTGAAGTCGTGGTGGCAAAAATGAAAGTTCATCAGAAAAATTTTTCTAAAAATACTTAGAGCTATTTATTAATTTGCACAAGATAATGTGCCAAGTAAATAATATAAATATCAACACTGGATAAACGCCATAATAACACTTTTGCTATTTTTATTAAAATAATAATGTAATATTTTTATCTTATTTATAGTTTTAAAAAACATAACTAAGTCCAAAACGAAGCTGCTGTCAATTAACCATCACAGTCAACCGCACCTCCCTCCCATTAGCATGGAACAGGCGTGCCTCCCACTATGCCTGCTTGGCCTGACACTCTCAGCGGACCTCAAGTGGAATGACTACGTCGAATCCATTGCTAAATCCGCAGCTATGAAAATCGGCTCTCTGTGCAGGGCCCGGAAATTCTTTCCGGCTGAATTTATCCTGCAATTATATAAATCCACCATCCGCCCGTGTATTGAGTACTGCTGCCACATCTGGTCGGGTGTCCCCTTCTATTCTCCTCGGGGTTCTTGACAAAATACAGCGAAGAATCTGTAATGTGATTGATACCGACTTGGCTGACCGCCTGCAGTATCACTCCCACCGGCGTGACGTGGTTTCCCTGTGCCTCTTCTATAAATACTCTCATGGCTTCTGCTCTGACGAACTTAAATCACTGGTGCCCCCTAGATTTGAATTTGCACGAGATACTAGACTGGCAACTAGGTCCCACACAGTGAAACCGATGAAATGTAACCGCAATTTCTACATCAACAGCTTCTTTCCTTGCACTTCCCGGCTGTGGAATTCTCTACCGCATGCTTGCTTCCCCGACGGCTTCAACCTCCAGGTCTTTAAATGTCAATAGACACCTCCTAACACACTAACTCACACCCTAACTCTCTCCCTATGTACATCCTAAGTCGTCTATCACCCTCCTTCTGACATTTCCTATACCCAATCCCTCTATGTAACCCCCTGCGCTATCGTGGCAGTGGAATGCCTTGCTTGGGGTGGTAACACGATTAAAAAAAAAAAAAAGTTACAACTTACCAAAAATAATATTACAGTTCTTACAAATTAAACAGCATAATTTTTTTAATTTTTTTTTTATTAAAATGTTTTTTTTATTATTTTGTTGTCTATTTATTAAAAGAAAATTTGTTTTTTTAAGGTTAAGCTTAAATAATAGTTAAATAAAAAAATATTAAAATCAAAACTCGTTAACATACCGAATTAAAGACATATTATAATAATTATTTTAATTAAATCCTATATTGTTCCAACCTCTAGATAATATTATCATAAGTTACAATTTCAATTATATGTATTAATTATTTTCATTGGATATATGCGATTTATTTTCTTCAGTTTTTTTCTGATTACAGTTAAACTAGGTAGTCAGTCAACTACGGGATACGCGCTTCGAGACATGATCGCCGAAGCCTGTATCTCGTATGGCACTTAATTGACTGACTGATGTGTGTACATGTGAAGTTTGTAGACTTGTGTAAATGTGTTTGTATTAATTAGGTCTATACGTGTAAATATCTTGTCTTTATAGGTGAGTTTGGGAATATATCCATACCATATGTATATATATATATATATATATATATATATATATATATATATATATATATAGTCGTCTGCAGACATATCTGTTTCGCTGTATCGCAGCTCATCAGTACGGTTAGACAGCCGATCGCTTTTTACCCAGGGTTGAAACCCGACCGAATTGGCGTCAGTTGCCGATTCTACGTCTGACCTACGGGCGCTTGGTAGAAGGAGGCAGACTTTTTATCGTGTATATTATCATTGTACATGCCCAATAGCTGAGAGTGTTCTAATTCATTGCTGAATGAATGATATATATATATATATATATATATATATATATATATATATATATATATAAGAAAACTCAACACATCTAAAGTGGTTATTAACTATAATTTATCTCTACGAAGGAATATAACCATCTCTTCAGGCTACGATTTCATTTGCTCTGAAGAGATTAACCAAATAATCTCGTGATCTGAAGAGATGGGTATATTCGCCCGTCGAAATAAATTATATTTTATAACCAAATTATTAAATACTCCTTTTTGGATCTTCCTTTCCGTTTCCAAAATTGGCATCACTATCCACACACACACACACACACACACACACACACACACACACACACACACACATATATATATATATATATATATATATATATATATTACACTGCTCTTTTTACAGATATATATCTATTCTGTTTTATTCAGAAATATTTACTTGTTATTTTATTGTATTTTATATTCTCAGGAAATAAACTTCTAACATCATGTCAGCGTTTTCCTGTAGGAAGGTTGCCATAGTAACGACTTTTCCTTATTTTTCAGTTTTACTAATTATGTTCTTACTGCTTGTATATTTGGGAACAGAGTAAAAATAGACTTTCTGTATACACTCGTGTATAAGGCTACTTCGTGTATAGTGCGAACCTTTGTTGTTAAAAATCTTACTTTATAGTATAGCTCTTGTATAATGGAACACAAGCTCCTGAACAATACTGGTAGGTCTTCATCTCCTTCTATATGCCGTGTACCAATCAGGATGTTTTCGGTCATGGCTCTGCACAATTTTCTGTTCTTTGTAGCTCTTAATAACGTTTGCTTTTGTAAATTTTTCCCAAACCCTGATCCGACGTGTACACACTCAAGCTGCCTAGCTTGGTTGTGCATGGCTTTCATAACTTGCCTTCAATCGGTCCTGTAAGTATTAAATATTGTACTACTGGGCAACATTTTGGTCATCAGCTGTAGCAAATAATGTCTCTTCAGTTTTTTCGAACAAAGCTACACCAAAATGGGGTAAAATAAAACTGGTAAATATTTAAAAAATATGAGAAATAATGATAAAATATAAACAAAGACAGAATAAAATTTAAATTTATACGATATAGACACGCATCAGAAAAAAAATGACGTTGGGAAAAAGATATAAACCTGTGAACAATGATAAACGCAGATTAGAGAAACAAAAATAAACATTGTTATTTTTCATCTATATAAGATATTTATAGATTTTAAGCGGCACACATAGTGAATGACATGCTGTTGTTCGTGTAGCAACAGAAATAGTTAGTAAATGTAAACAATATAAGAAAATGATTATCATAAATCGACGAAAACAGAATAAGACTGAAACATATACGATATAGATACGTATCAGACAGAAGAGGTGTCGTCGGAAAACGATGGAATAGCGTAGGGCAACTAATCGACAACCGAGACAATAGTGACTGGGCGTGATAAAAATCTGACACAAAAATCATACAACCCAACCATAGATTCAGATCAAGCCACATCACTGCAAATAACCTAATCTAAGGAAAAAATAGAAATCAATTACACCCTGTCACTCCAGTGGGTCTAAAACTGACCATGTAAGAGCAGAAAAGAAACTAAAGCAGTTCTTTAAATTAATTTGCACAAGCGTCTATATAATGGAATAACATAGCAGAATTATGTTGATAAATGATGTTATCTAAACTTATTTATAAATGGAATTTTGTCTCTCTCTCTGTATTTGTGTGGGTGTCCGTTACCTATGGATTCCGAAATGGCTGAACCGATTTTCTTGAAAATTTACACAGTTGTACTATAAGCGTTTACGAGTGTTCTTAGCTAGGTTTTGTGTCAAGGTCGGTCAGTTAAGTGCCATACGTGATACACGCTTTGGCGATCATGTCTCGAAACAAACATGACTGACGAGGCAGAAGATTATCACGCAGTAGGTTGCCATTGCTTTCTGCGGTAGACTAGTTGCTGACAAAGCAATCTGTCCTGTTATTTAACTCATAACTGGAAGGAATAGACGGATTAATACCATACACAAGGGTATTTGCGCGTAAGTGAATGCAATGAATTCGACTGGAATTCTAACTCGCCCCACCCCCGAGAAACTACTTGCAACTAGAATTCTAGACAATTAACTTCTTACTACTATTTCTCTTGAACATTTAACTACGTACATTTTTCTTTTTGAACATATAACTCTTACAAATTAATTAACTACGTACATTTTCTATTTGAACATTTTCTGTTTAAAAATTCGTTATTCAGTTCAGTTAATAAAATTCCACTTATTTTACAAACAAAACACTTTTATTTTTTCACATTCCAATATCTTCCTTCTGATAATACTTTAAAGCTCGGGATAGTCGGTTATAATTGTGAAATGGCCTTGTATCCAGCATAGCCGAAGATCTCTACAAATGCAACGAATTCAACTGGGATTCGATCTCAGCTCTCAGATTTCACGTTCAGAGCTGATATCTATTGCACTACAATGCCCGCCATAAAAAGATGTTTATAAACACAACTTCCACAAATCCAACTCGGAGTTAATCCTTTTTAATTCTATCTGTTTATTTTTCTTCTTAATCCTTTTAACAGTTACACGATTAAGTTCCCGCTTCTAGACAAAATCACATTAATATTTACTGAGCAGGAACTTACTGACACGAGTAATTTTTTTCTATGCGGCGTTTGCTGAAGGAACCCATGACACCATAAAATATTCTGGCCTAGATGAATTTTGTCTTTTCACTATATCACTTAAACCATGTTCTGCCATTTGCCATTTGCAAAAATCAGCGATCAAAATACAAAGGACAATCTGTAACGTGGTTGATACTGACTTGGCAGACCGGCTGCAACCACTCTCTCACCGGCGTGATGTGGCTTCCCTGTGCCTCTTCTACAAGTACTTTCATGGCTTCTGCTCCGATGAACTTAGATCATTGGTGCCGTCTAGGCACGAATTTACACGAGATACTCGATTAGCAACTAGGTCTTACCCCTTTACAGTTAAACAGATAAGATGTAACCGTAATTTCTACTCTAACAGCTTCTTTTCTCGCGCTTCCAGCCCGTGGAATTCCCTTCCACATGTCTGCTTTCCCGACAGCTACAATCTCCAGGTGTTTAAATGTAGGGTCAATAAACGCCTCCTATCACACTAACTTCCAATTATTCACCCAACCCTCATTCTTGGTATCCTTACCCGGCTATCACCCACCTTCTGACATTTCCTATATTTAATCATCCTTTCTCCACTCTATGTAACCCCCTGCGCAATAGTTGCAGTGAAATGCCTTGCTCGGGGTGAAACGCTTATAAAATATATATATATATATATATACGTTCATATCAGCTTGTTCGTGAGCGTGCAACTGTCTCAATACGTACATATGTATTTATTTTAGTATATATATATTGCTGTATACCTATGAATGGGATGTTCCTACCCTATTAAATACGTGGACACTATTGGGTTAGAGAAAGAAAGAGAGAGAGAAAGAGAGAGAGAGAGAGAGAGAGAGAGAGAGTAATCATCTTTCATCCAAGCTGTCTCTTGTTCAGCTCTATTTAAATAGATACCTGATTTGTTTTTTAAAACAATAAATTTATTTTATCTACCGGCCTGAATAATCGACAATATTGTTAGAAAAATACATATCCTCCTTTAGAAAGTAATGTCAATTGAGCTGACGTGTCTTTAAAAGCATTGTTTCGGTATTTGTTTTACTATAAGTCCTTTGCGGTCGAGCGGTCTAAGACACGTCAGATGAATTGACGCTTTTCTCATAGGAATGTATATATGGATAGAGCTGTCAGGTCTTGTCTATTTGATCATTGTCTTATTATTAGTGTGCGTCAGTATATATCTTTTTATATCTATATGTCTATTTTATTGTTTTATTATGTCTGAGTCTTTCTGTTTATCATTATCTTTCTATCGCTTGCAGCTTTCATATATATCTTTTCATCCCAAGTAAGGTATTAAAAGTCACTAACGTACAAATAGGGTCTGTGAGAGTTAGAAAACAGAAACATTACGAAGGAACAAAACAAAGGAAAAGTAATCAGAAGAAAACGATTGACATTGCATTTGAATTTTTGCTGATAAAGTTGATTGGTAACCTTGGAATCGGAAAGGAGCTCCACAAGGGAGAAGTACGAGAAAAGAAACTGGCAGCATAGAAGTTACAGTTGCATCCAGCTAACTAAAAGTAAATTGGTGAGACCTAGACCCCAATCGAGCACTGCGCTTAAATTCATAAAGTCTAGGGATCATATCAAAGAACTCATCATAACAATTACGATGAAATCAAAAACGCAAGGACTCTATGTTACAACGATGGGAAAGTGACTGAAGCCGAGATGCTAATTGAGGACCAACAAAATTGCGGATTCTTCTCTAGGTTTTATTCGAAATCTCTAGATATAGAGCAAAACCACCAAACCAGAAGTTGCAGCATATTCGAAACAGAGACGAAACGTAGAGTTTTAAACATGTAAAATAGATTCTGGAAAAAATATCCACTACGACACAGGGAACCAGCTTTCCGTGCGACAGATTCAGCAACTGATAAAATATTCTCTTTCCACTTCATATAAGCGGGAAACGTTACTTTAGGAAAGTGCAACGAGTTACTCCCGTGAAGGTCAACGCCAACCATGCTGATGAAAGATAAAAATGTGATTCACTAAGACAATTAAAAGAGTAATTTTTTTTTGAAGGTGTTAAAATGAATAAGTCGTTTCTTGCCCCATTTAATAACAGATTCTAGGTCGTTATTCGATCAGCTATCATTTAATTCCGCTTTTAACGGAAATTCCTTGCATTCGGCTTACCGCTTTTATCAGTTCAATTAGCCACTCCCGCCAGAAAATGATCTAGAAGCCATGTTTTTTTTTTCATCGATAAACTTTGTGTGAAATTTTAATTAAATTTACATGTCACTTCACAAATCATTTTCAGATGTCTTTCTGCTAAAGGTACCAAAATTTTCCATAACTTTCAAGATTTGAATAAAGTTGACAACATCTTTAATTTGAGTTTCCTCCTCGCGTTCTCTCCACCGTCCGTACTGATAGCAGATAAATTTAGTTTCGGCACCAAAATGGGTAAATAAAACAAACGCATAAATGAGTATTATTTTGAAGCTTACAAAGGTGAGTATAGAACAAAAATAACGTTAGAAAGGGACTGAAACGAGATATATAGTCACGACTAATAGCATTGCTGATTCGTCATTAGATTTTATCAAGGATCTGTAAATTATACAGCAGGAGCACCAATCTTTATGTGTGGCAACAATATTCTAAGCATAGACGAATGTTAGACATATATAAGATAAATATTGAAGAGGAGAATCATCTAGAACAACAGAGTGGATCAACCTTCTAATCGGCAGACCTAGCAATAATCTTTCTGTTTTATGTCAGCCGAGAATGTCAGCCCGTGAAGGCACAACGAGTGACTCACCCAGAGGTTAGCATCATCACTGCTGATTAAAACAGAAAGGGTTCTCTCAGATGATTAATAGAGATCAGTTTAGTTTTGAAGGCGTTGAAAAAAACAAGCCATTCTTTGTCCTAGTTAACAACAGACTGAATAATATTTTAGACATCAACCGCCAGTTTACCTTATCGGACTGAACAGACTTACACTCAGACATGAGTAAATGGATGTGGAATCAATACAGCTTTAAAATTGAATGATGATGTCATCAGGAAGATCATTAGATCATTAATAAAAAATGAAGTCATAGTATGACCCATAATAGAACCCCTGGGTGCACCAGAATTGGTATAAAAGGATATGGAATGGTGGCCTTTCATGATGACTTTCATTTCATGATTTGATAAGAAAAATTAGATCAGTTCACAAATTTCTCCGGAGACACTGCAAGTTTCAAATTTGTGAAGAAGACCTATACGCCAAATCTCGTTAAAAGCTTTCTAGATGACCATATCTACATCTCCAGCTCTCCCATTCTAGTTTCGAGCTTGGGAGACTCTTTCTGCAATTACCGTCAGCAAACCAGTAGTTGTCCTGGAGAAACGAAGGCCGTATTACTTAACTGAAAAAAGACCCCATGATGTGAGAAGATTAACCACTTCAGCATTGATTAGGGGCGCTAGTACTTTCCAAAAGAAGTAGAAGACCAATAGACGGAAAGGTCGGACTTTTCACCCGGTTTCTTAAAATTTGGATTTCCAACAGACAGGGAAACAATAGGTAGTGAGACATTTATTAATTTTAGAGAACAGAAGAAAGTTTACGAGAACACTTCTTAAGATCTATTAAAGAGGCACGATTAGATCAGTCAGTTAAGGGCCATACGTGATACACGTTTGGGCGATCATGTCTCCAAAGAGAGATGACTGACTGGGCAGAATATTATCCCACACTGGGTTGCAATTGCTTTCTGCGGTAGATTGGTTGCCGACCAAGGCTATAGAACCCAATCTTTCTTATTATTTAACCCATAACTAGAGAGAAAAGACGGATTAAAACATTTCCCAAGGGTATTTGCACGTAAGTGAATGCAAGAAATTCAACTGGAATTCGAACTCGGTTCTCCGATTTCACGTTCCAAGCCGATATCTATTGCACCACAACGCACAATGCACTGATACACGTCCAGAATTGAGATGATGGCGCAAAACATAGAAGAGGTTATGCGCATATCACTCAACAGAGACTTACTTCTAAATGGGAGTTTATGGAAAGATACTCCAGATAAGTAGAGTTAAAGGAGAACTTAGAGTGGAAACATTCAGCTTTATCAGAGGAAGATGTTAACAACTCAAATTGATTGAAGAGAAAAGGAATAGAAAATTTACTCTTATTTAATGCGCTATTACAGAGCCATCGATAACCACAAGAGTTAAATTTGTTAGATGCCATACGGTACCGCATTCTCTTAGCAAACAGAGACTTCACAAATCACTCGATAAATCCCGGGCTTAACTAACATCTTCCAGGCAAAATTCGATTTTCGATTTTATTCATCAACATAATCTTCTTCTAAGGTGATACACTGATTCCAACACTTCTCTAACAATTCGATGCCATTTTTGTAGAACGATTTGATTTTGGTCTCGAAATACGTCTCAGTTTCCGATATCACTTCTTCATTAGAGCCATTAAAGAATTCTTTTGAGGTCTGCAAACATCCAGTAGTCACTGGGGGCCAGATCTGGAGAATAGAATGGATGCGGAAGCAATTCAAAGAGAAAAAAGATGTTCATCACGACGAGTGATTAACAATAGTAACCTCTTTCTATTAAAATAGCCCCTTTTAAGCTCAAATCTCAAGCACACTTTAATCAGGTGAAAGAAAACATGATGATTCAGTCAAATCCCCCGAACAACCAACAGCAATGCTTCCACACATTTAGGGAGAGTTCATCGCTGGTAATTGTTATTTTCGAAATATCACAATATTTCAGCAGTTGTGCTATCTGACCTTTACCAGCTATATATTGACCTGGGTAATTTATAGGTAAATCCGAATTGAAGCTTTTATTTATTCAACGTTGGTAAACTGTTCTCTTTCACTGACTATGTGTATGGATATATCGTGTAGTTCTTATTTTTAATACTGCTCAGTACATAGTGTAAATACTGATAACTAATCATTCAAGAATTTTAAATAGAAAACTAATCACTGTCTTCTTTTGTTATTTAAGTATAAACCAAACCTATGTCTACCTTTTTTTTAATTTTTGATATTTTTGTGCAATTTTGGTAAATATATCTGTTCAAATGTAATTTCAGAATAATTTTCATTTTTGCGTAATTTAGACGACAATGTATCCATCGTTCCCTGTATATTCATCTTGGATATCTAAAGAATAAATTTATTTAATAAAATCGCCATTGGCTTTAACCCGGCCTCCAGACGACTTCGGAATCTCCTGCAACATTTCTTGTTTAAGTTAGGGATTGCTGCCATGTTGTGGTGCAGTGGATATCGGTTCGGAACGAGCAATCGAGGAGCCAAGTTCGAAGTCCAGTCGAATTCATTGCATCCACTTACGCGTAAATACCCTTGGGAAAGGTATTAATCCATCTCTTCCTTCCAGTTATGGGTTAAATAACAGGACAGATTGGGTTCTATAGCCTTAGCTGGCAACCAGTCTACCACAGAAAACAATGGCAACCTACTGCGGGATAATCTTCTGCCCAGTCAGTCATGCCTCTGTAGAGACATGATCGCCCAAACGTGTTTCACGTATGGCACTTAACTGACTGACTGTTGCCATAATCTTTGCCTTCAGTTTATCTTTGGTGTTACAAAGATTTTTTTTTTGTTTTTCGCTCAACTGTGAACAACCCATGATAATGGGTTGCAGTCTGAGCAGTTAGATGGCAAGCTGTAAGGAGTGACCTGGTCGTAGAAATTGTCTGACAATCATGACAGTGTTCACCTACTTTTGTGGCATGGTACATAGTTCAGATATAGGGGCCACCAGTAGCCACTGTCTTGGCCCTGGGTAGCACTACCTCCTCAAGACACTTGATGTAGGCCTTCGTGTTGAATGTGTTTCCCTGTAAGAAGATGATTGGGGACATAACGTCGCCATCGTAATCACTCCCGACACCTTCGGAATCTCCATCAGACTCATTTCACTCTTTCAGAATATTCTGCATTGTTCTCAGACTGCCACCCTAAAACTCTGAAAGGTTCGTACTGGAGCTTACGGTGCGAATGCCAAGTTGTACAGAAAGCCATTTCTGAATTTCTGGCGGAATGAATTGCGTCAATGAACCATTTTTTTTCTCACAGACGGTGCCCAACTGACACTAATATAGCGTACAGTTGAGAAAATGAAAAACAAATAACGCTCATACGCGGAATTAACAATATAAAATGACGTCAGTTTAACCATCGCACACTCGACTCCTGTCGCTTTCTCACCGACGGGATATGGCATCCTTCAGTCTCTTCTACAAATATTTTCACGGCTTCTGCTCTGATGTTTATAAATAATATACTTAGCCTTTGATGGGAGGTGGCTTAGGTGCACCCATTGATTTCTTTTTCCTCGGGGTTTGTTCAGACGCCCACACCCATAAGTATACACACAGCTATACATAAAAGTGTTTCTATACATCTTTATGTAAATTAAATTAAATAAAACGAATAATGTCTTTCTAGGATCTTGTACACTTTCTTTGGTCACGTATACGTCGTCTCTTGGCATTGTTTTTCTCTTCAGACAGCATTTTTTACGTTTTAGACTGAGGGATTAATTTGCTTCTTCGGCTCAGGACTGACACTTGAAAGTCTGATACTAACAATATCCGTGATCTTTCTGTAAGGTTGCATGTGTTTTCATGAAGTGTTTCAATTTTCATACGCTTCCATGAAATAACGTCTATCGCAGACAATAGCCGTAGGACAACTAATCGGCAGTCGAGACAATAGTGTGATAAACTTGCTTTCATGTTTGCATTTTAAGATAAGTTCAAATCTTTTATTTAGTAACTTGTTTTGGTCTGTGAAGGTAGTAATAACTATTTTTTCCTCCAAGCAAAGCCTGCAGGTTTTTGATTGATTGTTGCAGACTGGTGTTCTTTTCCCTATTTTTCATAGTATTTTTGGTGTGGTTGGGGTTTTGTTTATTGTTTCCCAGATATACTTAGAAAACATTGTGCTGCTCGCTTATTTACTGTTTGTGAAGTATATTTTGTGTGCGTAGTTTCTTTGTTTCCAGAGTAATATTGTTATTCCTATGTATATTTTCCTCATTATCTGGTCATAATGTGATTATCTGCTGATAAATTTTTACTATGTTGCTTAAAAATCGAAAAATGAAAAGAATGAATAAATAATAATAAAAAACAAATAATTTAATCCAAGCAATTAATACACAAATTAACAAACCGCTGGCCCCATAACAACTATTTGAACAAATGAAAATTAAATAAAATAATAATAATAATAAAAATAGAAATAATAAAAACAAAATGAATAGCAAATCCAAATAAATAAATTAAACATGGAAAATCTCGAAAGGAATAAATAAATATAAAAAAAAGAAAAAATTCCCAAATAACTAAACAAAATGCTCACGGCAAAATGCCGTTAAAAGGATTACCCACCATATACCACTGACCCGTTTATATAAATAGCCGAGGAAAAACCCAAAACATGTGGCCTGGTGATTACGCCTAGCATGAAACTGAGTGTTGACTTCATCATCACTTTTAAGTATGCTCTATCCCTGATATTTAGCACTTTATCCTATAAATATCAGCCAGTTAAGTGTCATACGTGATACACGCTTGGGCTATCACGTCTCGAAAGAGACATCACTGACTGGGCAGAAGATTATCCCGCAGTAGGTTGTCATTACTTTCTGCGGTAGACTGGTTGGCAACCAAGGCTATAGAACCCAATATGTTCTATTATTTAACCCATAACTCCTCTGGACTTATTTCTACTTGCTTTATTACAAATTGGGCAGGATAAATCTGAATATATTAGTTGCGTTTCATCAGTTGAATGTCGTAGGGTATGGCTTGGTCAGCTAGCATGACACACGAAAATGTATTGTCATCATACAGCCATGCTTGTGGCCGTTTCTTTTAGCTTTAGAGCAAGTACATCTGTATTCTTCAAAATGCTTTTTACTTTTGTTCTCTCCGTTTTAATCGACCAGTAATGCCATTTGTCTTATTATGCTGATTGATTTAAAAGCTCGGTATGACACATCAATCAAATACAATTTGTAATAAAGCACGTAGAAATAAGTCCAGAGGAATTAGACGTGTGAAATATTTTAATACTAATGTACAATCCAATTTTTTTTTTTTTTAAGATATAGTATGCTTGTGTTATTGGTAAAGATTTTCGGGTCTCTTGCTGTGTTCAGTTAAATCACATAACAAGTAGTCCAGAACAAGTAACCCGACAACTCTTTAAATCTGAATATATTAGCTGCGTGTCATCAATTGAATGCCGTAGTGTATGGCTTGCTCGGCTAGCATGACACACGAAAATGTATTGTCATCATACAGCCTTTCTTGTGACCGTTTTTTTTAGCTTTAGGGTAAGTACATCTGTATTCTTCAAAATGCTTTTTACTTTTCCATATATGTTCTCTCCGTTTTCATCGACCAGGAATGCCATTTGTCTAATTATGCTGATTGATTTAAAAGCTCGGTATGACACATCAGTCGAATACTTAAAACGTCGTAACGTTTTAGCTTCCCTTTGGTGTTTTTTTTGTAGTCATTTTTGTCACAGTCTCTCTATGGTCCCGGATTCCTTAAAAGGGGCGGCAAGACGGAAATCTGTGCCTCGCACATCTACCCGTTTCTTCTTTACCGACTCTACGTACTTCCATTTCCGTCTGCCATCCTAATCCCATTAGTCAGATTCTCTTTCTTGTGAAAAGGCAAGGCCGCCAATGTAGTTCAAAAGATCTGTCACCTCCACCTTTCTGAAGTCGCTCTAAATATGCTTAGTGTTGAGATTCGTCAATACACACTGCATCGGCTTCTTAGATGGATTATGTCAGTTATCGAATGGTGAACGTGAATTCTGGAAGGAAGACGCCAGTAAGAACTTTCTATCTCTGAGAAGTATGCTCTCGTGCAAGGCAGACACCACCCCCTTGTTTACCTCGAGGAGAGTGCTCTTTTTATCGAGAATGTTGGGTTGCACTGAAATACCACTTACTCGGGAAGCATGACAAGGCGTTGTTCCGTAAAATGTTAGTGAAGGATCGGTTCAAACTTGTCGGCTTGACCAGCTCGATTTAACGAAGCAAGAGGCTCGCTCCACATGGCCTTGGGCGCCTGGGATGAAATACCTCCCTAACGCATAGGTAGTTGTAGTAAGAATGGTAAGAACAAATGTAGTATTTTGGTGTAAGTAATATTGTATGTTATATTAGGCGCTTGGACGAGTTGTTAGAACGTTCGCTTTCTGACTATGAAGCCCGGGTTCGAATCTCACCAGGGTCGATTTGTTCGGAAGATGACTTTTTGATGTTAAAGACCTGGAGGAGGCGATCCCAACATGAAGCATCTTTGGAAAGATCTTGAAAAGTATACCACGGGTTGATCCAAGCCTTGTAAGTGAAATTTGAGGAGTCGTCGATTGTTATGCTAGCTCGAAGCTACAAGCCCCAAGTAATTGTGACTGAGGGTTTGAGCGTCCTGTCCTTTTTCAGACTGTTGTTAACGTTAGATAACGCGCCCTCTTCCAGAAACTGTAACTAAGATCTGATCAGCATAGTTGCAGTATACACCACAAATGGGCTCTGTGGGTGTTGAATAAGCAGAAGTGGTCCTGAGCAGGCGTCTGCAATGGTCATTAGCTAGCCGCTCTTGAAAATAGGTATCCTAGAATAGGAGTGGATAGCCATTATAATATTGTATAGTTTGTTTGGGTCAGTGATTGTGGCTAGCTAAGTTTAAGATAAGGCAGATGATTACCATTCTTCTCTATTCCCACTTTTTGGCTTTGTGCCATATTTTTGTATTTTTACAAAAATAAATATTAGTCCGTTGAAGTCAGTCGAAGATATTTCTAATGAGGTTACGGTGAGTAGAATAAGCGAAACATAATATTATAACCGCTACGAGTGAGTTAAAACCCGATATTCACACACACACACACACACACACACACACACACACACACACACACACACACACACATATATATATATATATATATATATATATAAATTTAGGTATGGAGAATATAGTAGATATGGAGAAAGTAAAATTTCGTACATTCTTAAGAAAATGCTGAATACAAAGTAGAGCTAATAATATTTGTTTATAATTCATAACATAAATATGTTATAATATTGCTACAAAAGTAGCCGTTTTGTTTCGACACTAAATGTAACTTAACAAGTGATGATGTTGAATTCAAATTGAAAAGTTTTAAAAGGTTCAAAACTAGCAAAACACCCTTAACCCTCTAGGGCCATTCGTATCATATTAGTGGGGGATCTGTTTATTACTTCATAACAATATAGAACTGATCCCCCACTTTATGACAAGTAGAAGCCTTAATCATATCATATTATTAACCCTCTAGGGCCATTCGTATCATATTTGATACAGTATGAAAACAAGCCTTGAAAGAAATATTTTCCTGAAAATTTTTTTAAGAGAAATATTTTATAAATTTCAAATGAAAGCAGTACTGACTGCTCAGTCAATGAATACCAAATGTTTCCTTATAGGGAAATACCAAATGTTTCCTTATAGGGAAATACTGTATCAAATATGATACGAATGGCCCTAGAGGGTTAATTTCTTTTCTTTTCTATCTATCTATCTATCTATCTATCTATCTATCTATCTATCTATCTAGGGCCATTCGTATCATATTTGATACAGTATGAAAACAAGCCTTGAAAGAAATATTTTCCTGAAAATTTTTTTAAGAGAAATATTTTATAAATTTCAAATGAAAGCAGTACTGACTGCTCAGTCAATGAATACCAAATGTTTCCTTATAGGGAAATACCAAATGTTTCCTTATAGGGATATACTGTATCAAATATGATACGAATGGCCCTAGAGGGTTAATTTCTTTTCTTTTCTTTTCTATCTATCTATCTATCTATCTATCTATCTATCTATCTATCTATCTATTTAACCCTCTAGGGCCATTCGTATCATATTTGATACAGTATGAAAACAAGCCTTGAAAGAAATATTTTCCTGAAAATTTTTTTAAGAGAAATATTTTATAAATTTCAAATGAAAGCAGTACTGACTGCTCAGTCAATGAATACCAAATGTTTCCTTATAGGGAAATACCAAATGTTTCCTTATAGGGAAATACTGTATCAAATATGATACGAATGGCCCTGGAGGGTTAATAAGGTGACATTGTTATGTATTCAATGGTGACCAATCAAAATACAAGTAATTTCTAATGTCAAGAACATAAGAACAGACTTTAAAAACAATTTTTTGGGGGCATTAATAATAACATTTGATTAAAAAAGAGAACAACATAATTGTTTGACAATTAGTTTCACTTTACAATAGAAATTTGAATTCATTTATATATATATATATATTACGAATTAATGTGAGAAACTATAAATTTAAATTCTAAATTTAGCAAAGCAGTAGATTTAGATTATTGCAAAGTTATACAAATATGAAACGAGGAATGGAGATAGACGAACACATATACAGATTTAATCTAAGTTTAGCTTAAATATCTCATAACCATATAATTTGGCGATCTATATTAGATTGGTTAATTTTGAAATATTATTGTGATAATATAAGTCAAATTAAATGCTTAGCAATTATCGATTTGACAAGACATGTTAGATGAAAATATCCACCAAATAAAGATAAATAACAATTGACACTAGCAAAAATATTATACATAATTTCTTAATTATTTATGTTCATCCATTGGGTTTAATATTCCAGATATTAAAGAGAAAGTGCGCCCACCATCTTATTATTAAAATTTATTACTAATATATATAGGGATGTAAAATATCGCTTATTCATGGCTGATGTTAATAAAATAGTACTTAAGTCCAGGCTGGTGTTACATAACTTAAATAAGGAAAAATATTTGTTAGTGTAATACTGGTGTAATTCTTGTATAATAGATAGACCTTTTAATTTGTTTATCGTTTTCATAGTTTTCCCAATAGATGTAGGTCTATATATATATATATATATATATATATATATATATATTCTAAACATATGCTATTAAATATAAGAGACAATGAATGTCTATTATGTTTAATCATGAGCCGTTCTAAACGTCGTATTTTTGCTTTAATTTCAGTTGAAAATAAAGACAAAAATTCTCCAACATTTGGATAATTATTTATTGGTTTTCTTCTAAGCTTTCGGCTCACATGAGCCATCTTCAGAGAGCTAGTTTAAAATGAAATATTATAAAATCCACCGTCACCGACGATTTTATTTTGTGTTGACATAAAAATCCGCTTGGCAACGGCAATAGTTAACAAAAATAATAAACGCAGTTCTTAAGTTTGAGATGCGGTTTTATGACGTCACACCGCAGGATAGCGCGAAATGGCAACAAAACCATGTAGTCAAATGCAATGTAATATGTTATTTCCTGTTTTAATATATATATATATATTAAACACGTTGTGTTAAATGATAGCGACAACTTAGTCTTGCATATTTTCATTTGTATCTTCTCATATTTCCTAATGATGCTTTTTATTTCCGAATTATATTTATGTAATTGTCCAATGGTTATCCGAATACTTTCGAACGTCATCGTTCATCATCAGGGTCAAAATTATAGTTTAAACATAAAAGATTGCCTTATAGCAGGAAAAGTGTTACGACATTTTGAAGAAACTAAATAAACGTTAATTTTTTTTTTTAATTCAAGGGAAGTAATGATGTAAACAATATCGACGCGTGAAGATACGTGATCACGTAGATGCTTCAATTATCGATAATATGGAATAGTTAAAGATTTTTAAATACCGAAAGAAAATACGTTAGGGAATTTAAACTTTGAGGGAAGTAATTATATGAATTATCTAATTACTCAGAGGAAAAGAACTATTTACCTTAATTATATTTCAAATAAACACTCTAAACACAACTCAGTATATGTTCTGAAAATTCGTAAGCTGTGTGATTGATAAGAGGTTTATCACTTCTGATATCTAGTGCCTCTAAAATTTTTAGGCATCTAATGTGTTGATCCATAATTTTAGTATTGTCTATAAGAATTTTACAAATGTCGGAATGCAGAAGAGAACTAGTATGTGACATAAGATGTTGTTTAATAGTGCTGGAATCATTTAAATGCATAGTTAATTGTCTAGAGAGCAGGGTAGTCGTAAATCCAATGTTTGTATGTGGATTAGAAGAGCATTCTTCAAAAGGACATTTGAATTCATACACAACATTAGTTCTATCGACCCCGGTAGCAGCTGGAGAAGAGTTGTTGTTCATTACCAGGTTAGAGGTTTTGAATTTATTATAGTATATATTAAGTTTTAAGGTTTTGTTAGAATCAACAGGGAACAAATTGTGATGTATTATAGACTTTAGGGCCTTCTCATCCATGCTGTATTTTCTGTGCATTTGTCCTCTGTAAAAGAGGTTAACTCAGAATGATGGGTGAGTCACGTGTTAGGTTAGAGGAGTATCTGTTAATTTCATTATCAACCAGATAGTTAGGAAAACAAGTACTGATAAGAGTTTGATGTTTGTCAATTGCTTATAAAATATTTTATTGGTAGAAGAAATGAGTCTAGCTCTAGAAACCAGGTTGAAAATAATTGATTGTTTATATTTAGTGGGGCATTCGCTAAGATGATTGAGTGTGCAATTATTATCACTTGTAGGTTTTTTTGTATACAGAAGTGGTAAAAGTGTTATAATTAGTGTCGATTAAAACATCCAAAAAAGGAAATTTATTATATCTAGATAGTCCCTGTGTGAAATTAAGAACATAATTATTTTTGAAGGATTGTTGCAATGAGGTTAATTCGTCAAGGTTTTTAGCAAGTATTAGAATATCATCAACATAACGGAGGTATATGCGTGCATCTTGTTTACGTCATTACTTTCCTTGAATTTTCAAACATTTTCTTAACGTTAATTTAGTTTCTTCAAAATGTCGTAACACTTTTTTCTGCTATATGGCAATGTTTGATGTTTAAACTGTAATTTTGACCCCGATGATGAACGATGACATTCGAAAGTACTCGAATAACCTTTGAACAATTATATAAATATAATTCGGAAATAAAAAGCTTCATAAGAAAATATGATACAAATGAAAATATGCAAGACAAATCTTTTAACACAAGGTGTTTAAAAGAAAAGATGCTGCCAAAATATACATACATTAAATACATATATATATATATGTGTGTGTGTGTGTGTGTGTGTGTGTGAAGGTACAGAACTTGATAATAGATATAAAAGCGGAAAGTTGAATACTATTCAATTAGTTAAGTGCCAT
Source organism: Ascarosepion bandense (assembly GCA_037127315.1). NCBI lineage: Eukaryota > Metazoa > Mollusca > Cephalopoda > Sepiida > Sepiidae > Ascarosepion > Ascarosepion bandense. Next base: position 11,618,026 of record JBBBDQ010001127.1, on the reverse strand, counting down.
ACGTGAAGCACGCTTTGGGCGATCATGTCTCGAAAGAGACATGACTGACTGGGCAGAAGTTTATCCCGGAGTAGATTACCATGGCTTTCTTCGGTAGACTTGTTGCCAACCAAGGCTATAGAACCCAATCTGTCCTATTATTTAACCCATAATTGGAAGGAAAAGACGCATTGTATAGAAGCCAATCTGTTCTCTTATTTAACCCATAATGGAAGGAAGAGACGGATTTATACATTTCTCAAGGGTATTTGTGAATACTATTAGGCATGTTAAAAACGAAGCAACCTGTTTCGCTCTCTTTCATTTATTTTAATTTAAGTTAATCCCCCGATAAGGCCTGTTTTTAACATGCCTAATAGTATTCACTTTTACACTTTCATATAACTATATATATATATATATATATATATATATATATATATGAAAGTTTAAAGCTGAATGCTTTTAGGCATGTTAAAAACGAAGAAATCTGTTTCGCTACCACTATTCAGACCGCACACCACTTACTTGCTAACCAGGTTTTGACCACTCAGGCCTCTTCAGGCGAGGGGAACAAGTTGAGAAAAAAGATTACTTGCCTGAAGAAACCTGAGTTGTTTTTAACCAGGGTAGCAAGTAAGTGGTATGCGTTCTGTTCGTTAACAAATATTAGCTCTGCATATTCAGTTCATTTGTGTTAGTTGAGTATTCACTACTTTTTTAACTATCATATGCTGATCCAACCAACCATTATTCGGCTAGTATATATATATATATATATATATATATATATATATATATATATTTTAATTTATATTCTGCTGCATGTGTTTCTGATCTTGCGACCTTCTTCAGGCAGTAGTAGTTAGTCATCGTAAGACGTTGACTGGCAACTAATGTTTATATATACATATATATGTAGACGTGTGTATGTGAAATTTTTTCTTCTTTTACATTTGATTCAGAGAACGTTTTATCAGCAGACATTTAAATGAGTAAATTCCAGCAACCGTCAAAAGTCTTCCAACCTCAACTAAAAGCTGATCCTTTCATCACGAAAAAATGCCACTGGTTGTAGTTGACTAACGCCAAGCTATTTCCTCTTTTGCTATCGTAAAAGGAAGAAAAAAAGAAAGGTTGATACAGTTCCGCATGATTGACATTACTGATTAGACAAGACCATGAACGACACCTTTGGACGGCCAACTGACATTATATTTCCTGTTTCTGGTCACGCATCTTCCTCGACTGGTTCTTGCTTTATTCAATGATTTTGACTCTATCCGATGTTTACCAATTTTCACACTCGTGTACATTGGAGTGAAGGCGTTTGTGTCTCGGCCAGATGGCCACGATTAAAAAAATAAAAAAAAGAATAACCTTAGGCAAATAAATCTTTTTTTTTCCGTTATCACTATTACTGATTGTTGGAGCAAACATTCTCCTAAGCTAACATGCGAGTAATAAAACATGAGACGTTTTCATTGCATTTGATTTTCTTCTGTTAGATAAAAAATACAAAGATTTCAATTGTATTTTAGGAGTAATATTGCACTGACAAAAGGTGTGTCGGAATTTATTCGGCGCTATACACTTTAGCGGCATATCAAGATCTATGAGATATTTAACGCCTCCTGGAAGTGGTAGACAGAAAGATCTGAGGTTAATATGGGCCGAAAATATGAGCAGCGACTACGTTTTAGAGAAAATGGAAACAAAAATAAAACTTCTACTTAATTTCACAAAGAGACAATTGATATACCTAGGACACGCAATGAAGAAAGAGAGCTTGGAAAATTCTGTACTCAAAGGACAAATTGAAAGCAAGAGAGACAGCGGAAACAAAGCATGGCATATTTACTGAGCTTAAATAAATGGGTGGCTGAACAGGTCTTAGGAAAAATATCAGAAAAACAGAATTTATTAAGAGCCACATGAGACAGGAAGTTGTGAAAAGGCATGAACGCCCAGGTTCTGATAGAACATAGCACATAGAAGAAGAAGAAGAAGAAGAAGAAGAAGAAGAAGAAGAAGAAGAAGAAGAAGCACGATGTCAGATTTCAGAGTGTGGACTGAACCATTAGTTTTTATGAAATAGTTTTTTTTGTGGGAGTTGTTTTAACAAAAATCATATATTTATAGTCATCGTTATCGCTATCACGGAAGACCATCGATTTCTCGTGCTCGAGTCAGACCTTAATGCATTGTGTGAGAGGCAGTCACGGCCATAGATGTTGTATGTCCTTACTTGATCGTTGTTGCACTGTTCCAATTAGTGACACGAGGTCGATCCCCGTCGAAAATTTGTTCTTTTTTCGATTTGGCCGTAGAATGCAAAACTCTCTCTCTCTCTCTCTCTCTCTCTCTCTCTCTCTCTCTCTCTCTCTCTGGTTAATATATTTAACATATGTTTATTTTTTATTTTGACCTCGCTCTTCAGACGCCGATGTAACTATCCAAAATAAAAATAATGTATTTTGTTGAACCAAATATTTTTTACTTTGTTTTGTAGTTTTATTGTTTTCATCTGGATTGGTTGATTTCGTTGATGTATGATTTTCATATTTTCAAGGGTCGGCTATACCGTCTCTTCAACTTTTTTTCCAGTAAAAGTTCAGTAAATTTCAATTTTGTTTAATAGGAGTGAATAGACCTTCTTACCGCCCGGTTCATACTCCGCTTTCTTCTATTGAACGGAAGAAGTGGCTCCAAACTACTCTCTGACTAACAATATGGCTATCGCTTCGCCAGGACTACCATTGATGTGCTAACAGCCATCCCTGAATATATATACCAGGCTTCTGATAAGAACAGTGAAACCCAAGTTGTTGCTCTAGATATCTCGAAAGCGTTTGACAGAGTATGGTATGCTGGCCTTCTGTGAAAACTACAGGGCTAGAGTATTTCTGGACAACTATCCAATTTCATCCGATGGTTCCTGTAAATCGTGAAATAAAATCCATTTTGAACGGGCAAGCTTCCAGATTCTAGGTCCTACGCATTTTTTGAGGCTTCATCAATGATCTTAATGCAATCAGTTCTCAAATAGGCATCTGTGCAGATGACACAACAATTTCTAAAGAAATCTACCAAGGCTGACTAAGTTAAACTAGATGCTGCTCTTGAAAATGACCTCCAATCACTAATAGAACGGGAGAAGAAATGGCTCGTAAACCTTAATGCATCCAACACAAAGTTGTCTTCCCTTAACAACCATGAAGAAATTTTCCTACCTATTATCGGTATGAATGACGCTATTCTAGATAGCCTCACTTTTTCAACCGACCTGAAGAGAAACGACTAAGGTCGGGTCACTGTGTCGGGTCACAAAGTTTTTCTCGCTAAAATCCATTTTGCACATTTATAAATCTACCGTTAGTCCAGGCATTGAATAACTGTCGTTATCTTGTCGCGTGCTCCGGCTTTTCATCTCGAGGTTCTCGATAAAAATCCAAACACGCATCGGCAACGAAATCGATCCTGACTTAGTAGCTCGACTTCAGTTACTTTTTCACCGGTGTAATGTGGCTCCCGGTGTAATGAATGTGCGTTGTGGTGCAGTGGATATCGGTTCGGAACGAGAAATCGGGGAGCCACGTTCAAATTCCAGTTTAATTCATTGCATTCACTTACGCGCAAATACCCTTGGGAAAGGTATTAGTCCGTCTCTTTCCTCCAATTATGGGTTAAATAAAAGGACAGATTGGGTTCTATAGCCTTGGTTGGCAACCAGTCTACCGCAGAAAGCAATGGCAAACTACTGCAGGATAATCTTCTGCTCAGTCAGTCATGTCTCTTTCAAAACATGATCGCCCAAACGTGTTTCACGTATGGCACTTAACTGACTGAATATGGCGCCAATTTGTATTTTCTAAAAATATTTTCATTATTTATACTCTAACAAGTTATTTTTTCTCGAGTACACTGACCTAATTAATTTACTCGTGCTTCTAGATTGGTATCAAGCTCCCACCGTTTTACGGTTTATGTAGGCTAATGTAACCACTACGTCTTCTCTAACAGATTCTTTCCTCGGACTTTCCGTTTTTGGAATTCCCTTCCGTATACTTGGTTCCAAAAAGTTTAAATGCAACGTCAGTTGCCATCTTCTACCTCCTTAAATCCCATTCAACTTCCTAAATCTCCCGCATCTATTATCCTTCTTTATCATTCCCTATAACCTGTTTTTTCACTCAATGTAACCCCATGCGTAACAGTGTTAATCCAGCTTTGCTTGGACACACACACACACACACGCGCGCACACACACACATATATATATATATATATATATAGTCATTTCACCCCAAGCAAGGCATTCCACTGCCACTATTGCGCAGGGTGTTACATAGGGGAAGGTGAAGAGAAAGAGAGGTTAGACATAGAAAATGTCAGAAGGAGGGTGATAGAGAGAGAGAGAGAGACACACACACACACACACACACACACACACACACACACACATATATATATATATATATATATATATATAGTCATTTCACCCCAAGCAAGGCATTCCACTGCCACTATTGCGCAGGGTGTTACATAGGGGAAGGTGAAGTGAAAGAGAGGTTAGACATAGAAAATGTCAGAAGGAGGGTGATAGACACACACACACACACACACACACACACACACACACACACACACACACACACATATATATATATATATATATATATATATAGTCATTTCACCCCATTTCTGTTGACCTTACATTTAAACTCCTGGAGATTGTAACCCTAGGGGAAGCAATCATGTGGAAGAGAATTCCACAGGCGGGAAGTGCGAAAAAAGAAGCTGTTGGAGCAGAAATTGCGGTTACATATTATCGGTTTCACTGTAAAAGGGTGGGACGTAGTTTCTAATCTAGTATGTCGTGCAAATTCGTACCTAGGGGCACCAGTGATGTAAGTTCATCGGAGCAGAACCCGTGAAAGTATTTATAGAAGAGGCACAGGGAAGCCACCTCACGCCGGTGAGAGAGTGACTGCAGCCAGCATATATATATATATATATATATATATATATGTATTTCATTTTTAAACGAGTTTTTTTTATACAAATGTGTACTGGTCTAACCCTATCAGGACCAAAATCTAAGTATTAAACAATCAATCAATATATATATATATATTATAAGTGACTATAATAAAAAATATTTTACATCGGCTACAAAAAGTTTTCATGTTTCAGTACTGTGAATTGTACTTCGTCAGGCGATAGGTGGAAACTGGTAATAAAAATAATTTTTACAGAAATTTAAAAGCAATTAGTTACCTTTTTTCATTACTTAATGTGGAGGGACATAAGGTCAGAATTAAGAATATACTTGTGGGTAAATCTCGAAAAACCAATTTAAAGTCAGATCTACGCTAAAGAAGATCAGAGGGTTGGGGAAGTTATTTTAACATGTCACAAGGAACTGTCACTTAAGCTTGTCATGATTGCCGATGAATTCCATTTGTTCTTACTCTTATTTATATGTATTAGTCCTGAGCATCACAGTAAAGTGCATCCGACAACAAGGCTTCTGATTGGGAGGTTGTGTGGAGCATGGAACTACCTCTTCATTGCTGTTATTCTCAGGTTCACCCTGACCCGGAGTGGTAGCACCTGTTAAGGTCTCAGGTATGAGCAAATAGCTAAACTGGGATCAATACACTATGAAAATATAAAAATACACTTTTATAGAAATATATACATAAAAGTAGACATTTTATAGAAAAATATACATATTTGAAAAAAATATTACCAACAATACATTTTTGAAGGAAAAAATTATTCTCAGCAAAACATTTTTGAATACAATACTAGAAGACATTTTCAGTTTTCTAAAAAAAAAAGAATAAAGACAAAAAATTCTCAATATAACTGAACATTTAAAAAACACCTTAAAACCGCACAGTTTTGCATTAAATAAAACCGCAGAAGTTTATATGCCGTAAATCAAAACTCAAATAAATATAGTCATCCGAAGACAGATCTGTTTCGCAACTCATCAGTACCATTAGACATTGATTTTTACCCAGGATTGAAACCGACCCAATTGGTGTCAATCGGCGATTCTACCCCTGAACCATGGGCGCTATTGCGTGTGAGTTAATGTAACGAATTCAACTGGCAGTTGAACTCGGCTCTCCGATTTCTCGCTCGGAAACGATATCCACTGCACTGCAATATATATATATATATATATATGTTTATTTTTACTATAATTTATAACATTGAGTCGGTTTTAGTTTTTATATTACCTATCCTTCATATTACGTTCTCTGAAAAAATTATATTGTTTGAGTTTGTGATTTAATTTTAAAATGCCGTAAGATTTGAATTGCAGCATTGTAATTTATGTAATTACACATCATGTAATTACACATCATTACCGTTCAAATTTGTATTCTAGTCTCTAGCATCATTTTCCATTGGCTTAACATTTCCTAACATCTTCTCACTTGTTTTTTCTTTACTTTCCACTTCCTTTGTCTCGTAATCTTCCTTTCTTTTGTTTTTAGCCCTTTATTATTTCTAAGAAATAAAGTATCCCTTACGTTTTTTCTTTTTGACTTTCTTTTTTTCCTCTTTCTTTTCCTTTTCTTGATTTCTTTTTTCTTCTTTTTCTTTATTAAAACTTTTACTTTATGCGAAGATTTTCCCAAAACGTAAAGTGAAGATTTTCCCAAAACGTAAAACTTCATACAATAAATTTCAAATAAAGCTTTTATTAACATCATTACTAACTACCTGATCAGACATTGCTTTTTCACTATTGAAACAAAATGTACAATTTACATGTTCTAATGTACACAATATACACACACACACGCACACACACACGCACGCACGCACACACACACACACACACACACACACACACACACATATATATATATATATATATATATATATATATATATATATATGATAAAATATACCAATAAAATAAGATAAAAATTGAGATGAAAAATTTAAAATAATTCTTCATCTCTTCGTCAAATGTAGAATTAAACTGTGAAAATGTTGAAACTTTTCTGAAAAGATAGTATCTGGGGAGACGTTACATTTTTTTTTTCAGAATTCTAGTCGAAATAGAATTTCAAACATGTGTAAATAAAAGCCTTTGGCTACTTAGAAAGATAAATTCGATGAACTGCTCTTTATTTTGTGTGGAATTGTGTGCGTCACTGCTGGTGCTTTTGAATTTTGACTCATTAAGAAGAAATGCAAAATATAACTTCAAAAATTAAAAAAAATAGAAAAAACTGTTTAGTTTGTGATATTTATAACTGAATATTCAACAACTGAACATGTCAAAGATCATATCGATGTCAGAATATATATTTCTCCAGAGGTGAGATATTTATCAATCGAAGTCAGGAAAAATTTGATAGTTGATAAAGATATTTACTAATATATCTAAATTTATTTATAAATGAAACTTTGTCTGTATGTGTGTGTGTGTGTGTGTTTGTGTGAGTGTGTGTGTTTGTGTGTGTGTGTGTGTGTCCGTTACCTATAGACTCCGAAACGGCTGAACCGATTTTTTTGAAAATTTACACAGTTGTGCCATAAGCGTCTGCAAGTGTTCTTAGCTAGGTTTTGTGTCAAGATACCCCCGATAAATATCGAAAATCGATAATCGAAGAAATCGGGTAAGAGAAGTTGCTCGATTTTAATCAAATTTGATACACTCATAGAGAAAAAAATATATTCTAGGATTATACACACCTGCAATTTTGAAAAAAATTCAGTTATTTATGCTTCCACTCAAGCGTTTGCAAAAGTCTCTGATGTAAGTTTAAAAACGTTGGAAAATCAGTTATTTTAATTCACCTTAAGATACTGAAATTTTGAAACCAATGTTGCGTAAATAACTGGTTTCCAAATGAAAAGTATTCAAAAGCTCTAATGTATTGATCCCTTTTTAATACAACTGTTTATTTACTATCATATGTCCGTTATCTCTATAAAGTCCTATATTTTTTAAATCGATTTATTTAAACGCCGTGAGGTTGTAGAGAAGAAATAATCTAACTACATCTGAAGACTCTGCAGAATCCAGAGCTCCCATAAATACATAAAGATTATCAGTTAAATTTTTCGTCCATTGTTCGTTATCGTGGATAATGACTGATTTTCTTCAGTATTTCTTTCTCTTTTGTTTCCTTTTAGTTTTTTATTTCCATTGTGTCATTTTCTTTTCCCGTTTTGATTTCTCATCTCTCTTATCCACTTCACCTCTTACGAAAACTTTTGCCAATAAAAGGAAGTGAATGTTCATCAATTTTCTTTTAAAAAATAACGTTTATTACTATCATTACTATCTACCTTATGAGACATTGTTCTTTCAATGTCAAAATAAAATGTACACTTTTGTAGGAGATTGTAGTTTGTACATGTTCTAAAGTATCATTTGTAATAGTTATTGCCCTATTTCTATATTGAGAACTGTTTTAGATTAATGTTTTGAACTTTGTAAATATTTTCTTCGTTCCTTATTCATTTGTATATATATATATATATATGGAATGACAGAGAGAGATAGACCTATTTTATTATAAATTATTTAATCGTACCTTTTATTTCATTGACTTTTGTAGTATATTGTAGTTTATACATGTTCTAAAGTATAACTTATATTATTCATTCTTCTTCTTCTATGTGCCCTGTCCCTTCAGGACGTAGGCGATCATGGCTCTCCACGTCTCCCTATCCCTTGTGGCTCTTAGTATGTTTGCTCCTGTTGCTCCTGGCAACCCCCGTTCCGTCATCCACCTGATCAGGCCCTGCAAATATGTTATCTGCTGCCTTCCTCTGTCTCTCCTTCCTTCTATCTGACCAGTCAGTATCAGGTTCTCCAGGCTCTCCTTCCTCATTGCATGTCCCATGAACTTCAGTTGTCTCTTCCTGATGCTCAGCATCAATTTCCTTTTTGTTGCCATTCTTTCTAACACCTTGTCGTTGCTTGTATGCTCAGTCCACGATATCCGTAGCATCCTTCTGTAGAACCACATTTCGGCCGGTTCCAGTTTTGTCCTCATTTTCGATGATATTGTCCAGCATTCACTGCCGTATTGAAGAACTGACATCACGTAGCAGTCTAGAACTCTTTTCTTCGTTTCTATTGAGATTTTCCTGTGTGTTAGTATTTTGCTCATCTTCTGGAACGCGTCCTTTGCCATGCCAATTTGTCTTCGGATCTCCGTGTCGCACTTTCCATCTTCTGTTAGAACACTTCCTAGGTACTTAAATTCTTGAACTTGTTTGATTCTGTTATCCCCCACCTGTATTTGGCATTTTGGGTTGTATCTTTTGCTGATGACCATGCACTCAGTTTTCTTAAAGTTTATTTGTAGTCCCTTCTTGTCACTCTCCACTGCTACTTTCTGTATGAGGTCTTGTAGTTTCCTTTCCGTGTCCGCAATCAGCACTGTATCGTACGCATACCTTATGTCGTTCAGGTTGTGGCCTCCAATAACAAATCCTGGCGTGTCATCTAGGGTCCTCAAAATATTATCGCTGTATAGGTTGAACAAATCCGGTGAAAAGATACATCCTTGTCTTACGCCTTTTTCTATCTTTGTGTATCTACTGAGGTCGTTACCTGTCTGTATGCAGGCCATTTGCTGCCAGTAGAGATTCTTGATTATTCTTATGTCTTTGCCGAAAATGTCGAGGTTGCCTAGCATCTCCATCAATTCTTTGTGTCGTATTTTGTCGAATGCTTTCGCGTAGTCAATGAAGCATAGGTACAAGTCTTTCTTCATTTTTAATGCCCTTTCAGAGAGCATCCTAAACATGAATATGGTGTTCCTTGTTCCAGTGTCTTTGACGAACCCGCACTGTTCCTGCCTTATCTCTGGCCTGATTCTGCTTCTCGCTTTATTCATCAGGATTCTGACAATCAGTTTTGTAATATGACTCATTAAGCTGATAGTTCTGTGTAGTTCACACTCGTTTGCACCAGGTTTCTTCGGTAGCGCTATAAATATCGACTTGCATAGGTCGTCTGGTATTATTCCGCTGCTATAGATTTCGTTTATCATGTCGGTAATCTTTTCTATGCCATATTCTTCTAAGGCTGTCAGCAGCTCTATCACTATGCCATCTGGACCAGCTTCTTTGTTTCTGTTCATTTTGGCCATTGCAGCTTCCACTTCGGATTTTAGTATTTCCGGTCCATACATCTCCTTGTGTATTCTCGGTTGTTCTCTCTTGTCGCAAAAGAGATCCTTTATATATTCTTCCCATCGCTGGAGTATTTCCTCTTTCTCTAATATGATTGTCCCTTCCTTGGATTTTATGCATCCTGTTGAGGAGCAGGTTTTTTTTCCTGTCAGTCCTCTGATCTTTTTATGCATCTCTGCTTTGTTGTTCCTGCTCAGTCTCTCAACTTCTGCACATTTGTTGTTGAGCCATTCCTCTTTGGCTTGTCTGCATTTGTTCCTTATCTCCCTGTGAAGTTTTTGTACTCTGCTCCGTGTCTTGGCGTTATTTTTTGTCTCCTTTGCATCATGTGGAGGATCTCTTCGGTCATTCACTCGTTTTTTCTTCTGCGTCTGATTTCCTTTGGGGCTGAGGTCACCATCGCTTCTTTTAGTGAATCCCATTTTGAGTATCCTTTTCCAATTTGTTCTTCATATTTCTTTCTCACGCTGTTATTGTATTCTTTCTGCAGGGTGAGATCGTCCTCTAGCGTGTCGTATTGCAGCCTTGGTGATATGCTGGGCTTCTTCAGTCTTCGGAGTTTCACTTTTAGTTTGCAGATGACTGGGACGTGGTCACTTCCGCAGTCGGCACCTGGGTATGTTTTGCATTGGACTACTGCGTTCCTGAATCTCTTGTTTATAGTTATATAATCCATTTGGTTCTTCGTGTCGCCTCCTGGACTTCTCCGTGTCCATAAACGTCGTGGGTGTTCTTGGAACCAGGTGGTAGTAATGACCTGAACATTGGCTGAGCACCATTGGATCCATTTTTCTCCTCTTTCGTTGCGCTCTCCTAGTCCGAATTTGCCGTTCTTCTTCTCAGTCTTTACCTACCTTTGCATTTAAGTCCCCCATTATTATCCTAACTTCTTGGCTTTTGCACTGATCCTTAGCACTGTCCAGTATTGAATAGAAAGATTCTATTTCGTCCTCCGTGCTTTGAGTTGTTGGCGCATAAACTACTATAATAGCTATATTGAGGGGTCTTCCCCGCAGTTTAAATGAGAGAACTCTCTCTGACAGTTGCAAGTAACCAAGTACACATCTCTTCACTTGTTTGTTTAGTATTAAAGCGACCCCTTTTTCGTGTTTTTTACCTCCTGCATATATTATCCTGTGGGTGTCGCTACTGAAATCTCCGATATTAGGCCATCTTGTTTCACATATGCCTAGGATGCTGATATTCAGTCTGTTCATCTCCTGTTTGACATTCTCTAGTTGTCAACAGTTGAGTGTCCTGATGTTCCATGTTCCTATAGTGAGTCTGTCTTTGATGCGCACAGTTGCAGGGTAACGGTCCAGAGACACTTGTTGCTCATGTCGTTTTTTCGCGGGCGAGGGGCAAATTTTGGAGTAAAATGTCCCCTTTACGCCGTTGGTGCTAACAGTCGCCGGATGACGGTCAGGTGGCACCTGTTGCCCATGCCGGTCCTTACCGAGCGAGGAGTTGCTTCCTTGGGAAGCAATCCCCTTCACGCTGTTGGCTTTAATATATTTGTTGTAACTATCCATGACTGAGCGGGGGGTAGATAGTGGAGTGGTATCCCGTTGCCTTCTCCACGATGGTTAAAAGAAAACATATACAAACTAGTCTAAATTGTAAGAACCTGGCAGCTAGAGACAAAAACAAAAAAAAAAAAAATACAAAATAAAGTCACTCTGAAAGAAAATATATGTAATAAAATATACACAGCATGAATTAAACGAACATTTTCTTGAACTAGTCTAAATTATAAGAACCTCTCAGCAGTAATTACGATCAGCATACGTTACCAGTCACAAGAAATAAGTTGCATTTTCGACATTTTTGCAGAAATTTTTTCACTGTCTTTGGTTCTTCTATCAAATTCATACTGATACGGCGCTGGTAGGAACACGTGTGTTTTTTTTGGGGGGGGGAGAGGTGAGGCAAAAGGATTGGTAGGAGAGAAAGTATGCTAACTTTTTTTTTTAGACAGAGGACGGAGAGAGAAAAAGTTCATTTTAAATTCTATGTAATCCTATTCTTATGGTAGCTACAGACAAAAAAATTCAAAATAAAGTCACTCCGAAAGAAAATATATGTAATAAAATATACACAGCATGAATTAAACGAACATTTTCTTTAACTAGTCTAAATTATAAGAACCTCTCAGCAGTAATTACGATCAGCATACGTTACCAGTCACAAGAAATAAGTTGCATTTTCAACATTTTTGCAGAAATCTTTTGACTGTCTTTGGTTATATTGAGCTCTGTTTTAAATTAATGTTTTGAACGTTGTAAGTATTTTATTCGTTCCTTATTCAATTGTATATATATATATATATATATATATATATATATATATATATATATATATCTGTGTGTGTGTGTGTGTGTGTGTGTGTGTGTGTGTGTGTGTGGAATGAAAGAGAGAGAGATAGACCTATTATATTATAAATCATTTTTATGGTACTTTTTATTTCCAGCACATCATACTAACGGCGGTCCGATTTCTTTGGGTTGTAAATCACTTGAACATTGATTATCAAAATCAAGTCTCGCGAACACTTTTAATGCAACGCTTTTTGAGAAAGAGAGATTTTCAGTCATCGGCCAAAATCATGTGATCGATTGAGTCAATCCCTTCCGACATGTAGAACACATCAAGTAATCGATTAGATACAGAGAAGATAAAAATAATAATTTTTTTAACCTAAATACAAGAATCTGGATGCATAAGATAAACAAAATATTAATTTCGATTTTGTTGCAGCAAAACTCATTGCCAAAGATTTCAAGCTTGCAAATTGTTTTGGCCCATTTAAGTGAATACAGATATTTTTTATTTGAGAACAATTGATTATTTTGATTAATATTTACTTTCAAATTCTTCTTCATCTATGTGCCTTGTCCTTTCAGGGCGTAAGAAATAATGGCTTTCCATGTCTCCTTATCCCTGATGGCTCTTAGGAAACTTTCTCCTGTAACATCAGACAACCCTCGTTCTGTCATTCATCTGCTCTGGCTCTTCAAATTTATTATTCGCTGCTTTCCCCTGTCTTATTTTCCATCTATCTGGCCTGTTAGTATCAGATTCTCCAAACCTTCCTTCCTCGTCGTATGCACCAAAAACTTTAGCTGTCTCATCCTGATGCTCAGTACTAATTTCCTTTTCGTTTCCATCTTGGTTTCCCTTTTCAATTAAAATGTAAGGAAGATTGTTACTGTATGACCATTATTCAATGACTTCTTCACGTCTGTGCATGATTTGGTAGTGATTTCAATCTATCTATCTATCTATCTATCTATCTATCTATCTATCTAACAACCTGATTGAGCACCTCTGGAAGAATGGTAGACTTTGAAAAACAGTAGCTACTCTGGCATCTACGCATCGTTCATTCAGCAATGATTTAAAACTCTCAGCTATTGGGCGTGTATAATGATAATATACACGCTAAAAGGTCTACCTTCTTCTACCAAGCGCCCATAGCTCAGAGGTAGAATTGCCGACTCACACCAATTCGTTCGGGTTTCAATCCTGGGTTAAAAGTAATCGGAGTCTAACCATACTGAATAACTATGATACAGCGAAATTGATCTGGCTGCAGATAATTATATATATATATATATATGTGTGGTGGGGTGTATGTGTGTGAAAAGTGTATGTATATAATTATAAATATCAATATATATATATATATATATGCAATTTGTTATATATATTATATTATATATGCGTGGTACTTATTTGAAAGCCCACAAAATCAGTGATAGTGCTGACATATTCATATAGATAGGTGTGAGTTTGTAACCCTGGGTTTCACGCTCTTGCGATCGTCAGACAAACTGATTATTTTCAAAAAAATTCGTTATATATAGAGTTGCGTATATTCGTGTATTTTTGTGGAAGTGGGGGAAAATCTGTCGCCATGACAGACGCAGACATATATATACATTTGTACACCCACTGACGCGCGCAAAGATACACACACGCGCGTTCGCCCACTGGGGCTTGTATAAACATATATATGCGAATCGTGCGGAGATCGGCATATATATGTATATGTGTGTGTTGTGAACATACATACGCATTCGGTTGGTATATTCGAATAGTGTAGCGATGTCAACGCGCGAAGAGTTGTCAATTTCTCGTACGCACATATGTACGTATGATGGGTTCTGTGTGAAACTATGTTAGGTAAGAAAATTTATCTAACATAAAGATTTTCAATAACAAAAGAACACCATACGACGAAGCACTAAAAAGAATATGGATACAAACAACAACTACAATATACACATCCGCAACGCTACGCAATCCTACATATAACCAATTTTTTAAAAAAGAGTAAACATTTTGTCTGAGGATCGCAAAAGCGTGAAACCCAGGTTTCCAAATACACACCTATATATATATATATATATATATATATATATATATATATACACATATATATATATATATATATATATATATATATATCACAACCTGTTCAAATCTAACAGCTAAGCCATATTTATTTAACTATCCATCAGTATCTATCTATCTATCTATCTATCTATCTATCTATCTATCTATCACAGTTTGTTTCTCATGCGTATCTATCTATTTATCTAACTATATATATATATATATATATATATATATATATATATATATATATACTCTTTATATTGGGTTCCGCTAAATTAAATTGTTTAATTTCAATTTTAATTTTTTTTCCTTATGTCTATCATTATATTTCATTCTTTTGTCTATTTAAATTTTACTCTTGATATTAAAAAGCAGTAACTTAACCTTATAAGATATAACTCCCATAAACATCGAGTGAACTGAAATTAAAATCTATTAAACGATCAGTTCACAATATGCACCTGATGATTGCATGAACCCCGAGTCGTGCCATCGACATAGGACAATATGTGTATTGATTAATATATATATATATATATATATATATATATATATATATATATATATATATATATCGAATAGCTCTGTTCATACAGGATAACTCTCTAAGAGAGCTCTAAATATATATGTATGTAAATATATAGAGAGCAAATATAAGAAAAAACTAAAGCAGACACATTATTTCATGGTAAATCGTATGGTATGGGCGTATTTGAGGCGAACCATCATCAGCTTCTCTCTTTATTGTACAGAAGATTTTTTATGATAGTTCGCCTGAAATAGGCCCAAACTACCGATTTACCATGAAATAACGTATCTGTCATATTTTTTCTTATATATATATATATATATATATATATATATATATATATATATATATATATTGCCTTTGAGATTTGAAAAAGAAATCACTCGACCGACGGTCGCGAACGAGGTATAATTAACTCGCTCAAAAATC